>OX411545.1:88299350-88537625 GCA_948146395.1 Fragum whitleyi
TAGTTTTGTGGTGTGCTTTTTTCATACTTCTTGACATTCTACTTTTGTGTCTTCTAAGAAGCTACATTTTACCCTATCCTTCCCCTGAGTCTACTCTAAGACTATAGTTATACACAATTAGCTTTTAAATATTTTGAATGTAGATCTAATTCAGATTCTTCGATGAAATGGAATGCTACAGTTTTATGTTTTGTTTTTCTTCTATCTTTGAGGTAATTTAGTGTATGGATAAGAAGATAATGGGGTACATGTACTTAATACTTTACTATTGAAACCTTTAAACTAGAGGCGCTTGAGCGCCTGATTCGCTCCACAGGCCTGAATATCCAAATAATGACTATTAGAGGATGATAAAGCTGTTTAAATGAGAATTGAAGTAAATGAATGAGTAAATGTTTATTTCAAGTAAATAAGGGTCATATGCTGAAATATTTCTTCATAAAAAACTCATGATCAGTGAATAACAAAATTGACCTCTACCTGTTACACAAATATTTTTCATTTAATCACAATAATTTTGTGCAGTCTGATAATGGGTCACCCAAGGATCATTCTAGTGATATTTTGTTAAAATCCAAATATAAGAATTTCAAAACTAACAGAATGTTACTGCACAATATATAATACTGGTGTTGGTCTGCAAAATTTTGATTGTAGATCTTAAACACTACTAAAAGATGTTACTTCACAATTGTTTGTCATCAAAACAAAATTCTAACTAATGATAGTAAGAAGTAAAATATTCAATCCAATATATTTATTTTATTCTGCCCAATGCCAGAGTGCAGTAATCTCAACTCTTTCTACCCCACTCTGAATGTCAGGAGGCCAGTCATCATTTTACACTCTGTGCAGATTCACCCTTCGTTAAACTAAACTCACCAATTCTGAGTGGGTATTCTCAGGCTTCTTATTTCAACTACTGTTTCTATACATTTGAATTTCAACGAAGGTTTTGTTCCTTCTAATCTATAATCATTACACCTATTAAATTTAACAAGTCTAGAAAAATTCATCATTGAGAAGATACCAAAAGGGTGATCAAATATTCACTTTATATGTTATAATACCCTCTACCAATAAAAAAATATGCTGTTCATCTAATCAAATATTTTTTTGAAGACTGATACAACTTCACAGAAATAAAATTTCCATGATATCTAATCCATCTGTTTAACCTTTCAGGATAGTTTGTTTTACCCTATATATGGAGAAATGACCTCTGCCCATAAAAGACACATTTTTGATCTGATCACAATATTATTTAATAGACTGATTAAGGATAACTAAAGAATCATTCTGGTAAAATTTGGTTAATATCTATCAATTAGGTTCTGAGAAAATGATTTTCAAAGTTTACACTATATAACATATAGGGAAATGACCTCCGCCCATAAAATATGTATTTTTTATCCGATCACAATAATTTTTGCTATACTGATAAAGGGTCACTCAAGTATCATTCATGTAAAATTTGGTTGATATCTATCAATTAGGTTCTGAGAAAATGATTTTCAAAGTTTTCACTATATAACATATAGAGAAATGACCTCCGCCCATAAAATACACATTTTTCATCCGATCACAATAATTTTTGCTATACTGATAAAGGGTCACTCAAGTATCATTCATGTAAAATTTGGTTGATATCTATCAATTAGATTCTGAGAAAATGATTTTCAAAGTATTCACTATATAACATATAGAGAAATGACCTCCGCCCATAAAATACATATTTTTCATCTGATCTCAATGATTTTTTGTAGGCTGATAGAGGGCCCCTCAAGGATTATTCATGTGAAGTTTGGTAAATATCCATCAATTAGTTTCTGAGAAAAGCCACCTATTACCATATATGGAAATTAGCCACGCCCACTACAGCCATGATTTTCAACCGATTAAAAATCTTTGAAGGAATCTGATAGAGGGTCACCCAAGGAACATTCCTGTGAAATTTGATTGGAATCCATCCAGTACTTTATGAGGAGAAGATTTTTAAAGTAAAAGTTTACGGACGGACGGACGGACGCACGCACGGACGACGGACACCTCGCCATGACAATAGCCCGCTGGCCTTTCGGCCAGTGGAGCTAAAAATCACAAAATAGCGTTCATTTTTTTACAAATTCATCAACTCATTAAATAAGTGATGTCTTATATGATCTCATACTTCACAACTCTAAAGTTCGGTCGCAACCTATGTTTGAATTATAACAATGTGGCCAGTAAAGATGCATTCTAGAGGTTTTGACTGAGGCAGTATGTAATTGGAAACTTAAGTTTTGTCTCTTAAAGCTTAGACTGCTGTTTGGAACAAAAAGTTGAGATCTTGCAATTTTTATCAGCAGTGATTAGTATAGTTGTATTCCTTTGAGTTGGCAGTGTGACAAATTGTGTCATCAATTTAAAATTCTTATCTGAAACCATTGGGCCAATTTTAATGAAACTTTGCAATAACCTTACCATAGTGACTGTTTTCAAAAACTGTTAACAAAATCTGTTTGGTCCATAAATATACATGTGACAAGAGCTGGGCATTTTAAGCATGGCTGTTTTTGGAGAAAACCCAAGGTATCGCTATAGCCTTCGTGTTGTCGCTGTCGTCATTGTTGTCCTTGTGCGAAAAACTTGGACATTTTGTGATATCTCTGGTTCTACTGAAAGCATTCACTTGAAACTTGACATCTCCTCCTAAATCACTGCACCAATGAAACTTTGCCAGAATGGTTCTTGGGTGACCTTTTCCCAAATTTACCCTTGTTTGCAAAATTTTGATTGGCCCATAAACATGGGCTAGAAGGACTGGGCATTTTTGACCTTAAATCTTTGAATGACATGTCTTCCTATACCACTAGACCAATTCCAACTAAACCGTCGTAGACTAATACCCAATTCAAGTGTTTGTCAGTAATAAAAAGCCATTTTCCATCAAAAGGCTATAACTCTGTCAAAAGCAGATGGATTGTAACCAAAGTTCATTTGCACATCTCTGGTTGATAATGAAATCCGCCCATTAGTTGCTGAGAAATTGAGCTGCCACGATAAAGCTACAGACGAACTGACAATTGGACCAACCAACAAGGTGACTCTTATATACCTCCCCTCCCCCCAAAAAATTTAAAGGGTATAATAAAACTTACAGAGAATGGTCCTTGGATGACCCTTTCCAAAACTGTACATTTTATTTTGATTGACCTATGAATTTGAGTGTTGCAGGTTAGTGCATTTTTGCCTAGAAATCTTTGAATGATACGTTTTGCTATTCAACAAGACCAATTGTAATTAAACTTGGATGACCCTTCAAAAAATTGTTTGCTATATTTTGATTGGCCCATGAATATTGGCATGGTGGGGTGTGGCCTTTTTTTTACTATTAAATCCTTGAACATCTCCTGGACCTATTTCAATGAAATTGTGCCAGAAAGTTCCTTGGGTGACCCTTTCGCACCATTTTTCAATAAAACTTTGCCATAATGTTCCTTAGAATGATGATGCTTTTGAAAAATGCTAGCCACATTCTGATCAAACCATAAATATAAGCGTTGATGGAAGGGCCTTTATTTTATTTTGAAATCTTTAAATAACATCTCCTCCTTAACAACTAGGCAATTTAAATGAAAGTTGTCAGTGTTACTTGGATGACATCAACTGGTTCAATAAAAATCATGTGAGTAGTTGGAGCCCATTATTGCCCTAGTTTATAAAACTTGGGTCCCATTTCAGCTTGAGGCATATTTGAAAGATCAGATAGGAGCATGCTTGCAAAGATGGTAGTACTGGCCATTTCTTTAAACTAGAAAGCCATGAATGGCTTGAGTCGCTCCACAGGCTTGAAATTCTTGAAATAGCAAATCTAAGGTTTGACTAGATTTTAAGATATTTTGGGTTCTACTGATGTTAAAATGGTTCTCAAAAATGCCACTATATAATATATAGAAAAATGACCTCCTCCCATAAAAAACATATTTTCCATCCTATCACAATAATATTTTGCAGACTGATAAAGCTTCACTCAAGGATCATTCCAGTGAAATTTGGTTGATATCCATCAATTACATTCTGAGAAAATGATTTTCAAAATTTCCACTATGTAACATATAGAGAAATGACCTCCGCCCATAAAATGCACATTTATCATCCGATCACACTAATTTTTGGTACACTGATAAAGGGTCACCCAAGGATCATTCCAGTGAAATTTGGTTGATATCCATCTATGACATTCTGAGAAAATGATTTTCAAAGTTTTCACTATATAACAAATAGAGAAATGACCTCCACCCATAAAATGCATATTTATCATCCGATCACAATAATTTTTGGTAGACTGATAAAGGGTCACCCAAGGATTATTCATGTAAAATTTAATTGGCATCCATCAATTAGAATCTGAGAAAAGTCACTTTTTACCATATTTGGAAATTAGCCACGCCCATTAAATTAATGTTTTTCATTGGATCAAAATTTCTTGAACAACTTTGAAAGAGGGTCACCCAAGGATCATTCCTGTGAAGTTTGGTTGAAATTCATCCAGCAGTTTCTGAGGAGAAGATTTTTAAAGAAAAAGTTTACGACCGCATGCACGGACGGACGGACGGACGCACGACGGACACAACGCCATGACAATAGCCCCAGTGGCTTTCAGCCAGTGGAGCTAAAAACAGTTAACCCTATTAAATCAAGACAATATGTTGAATACAATTATACTGGCAATAATTAATCCCAATGGACTGCATAACTCTTATAATGTAAGAGAAAAAATAATTTGTTTGAAAGAAATTGGGATATAAGGATACATTTTCTTTCTTGTTCCAAAGAACATTGATTGAAATGTCCAGAGTTGACTGCAAATAATTTTATGTCATCATGACCATAGGTTTCTCTGTATGATAATAATTTGTAAAAAGCCATACTCTCATTACTTGAAAAATGTCATAGGTTTACCTTTGAATTACTTTTACTTTACCCGACTTAAAACTTGTCCAAATGTCATTGTGATAAACAACCAAGTTTCAAGACTTTTCGAGTCAAAAATTTGGCCTGGGTGTTCAAGGTTTTGTCGTGCTTTGACTCTGTTATTTAAATTTATGTATAATATCAAGTAGATAAATTTCCTGGTAAAGTTTTTAGTCATCTTAGTATGAAAAGTGGCCTCTCTTAAGTGATTTTGAGATTTGACCCCATGACATTAATTGACTTTTTGAGATTTAACCCCATGATTAAGGGACTTTTTGAGATTTGACTCCATGACAAAGTTTTTTAACTTGATTTTCATCTTGTCACAAGATATAATGTTATGTGCATAGACATCTCAACAAAGTTTTAAAATCTTTTAGTTAAAATTGTGGCCTGTAGCTCTCATTTTTTACATGCTTAGACCTAGTATTTTTTATCTAACTAGACCAAATCTAAGACTTGCTTAAAACTTTAATATTTGGCATAACACATGATACTTTTAACAAAAACATCTAAATTATTATACAAGCTTGAAATCAAAGCCTGTGTTGTAGGAATCCTAATTTTACATTGAAAGAAAGGAAACACTCACATTTTTCTAATTTATAACAAATAGGCCAATCTTAATCTTTCAGTTTTGCATAGGGAATTACCGTATCTTGTATATTTTCCAATGGAAAGTCTCAATTTTCATAAGAGTTTATCCTTAGGAGAAAGATACAGATTTGATCATTTAAATTTCAGCTTTGGCCCAAAGTTGTGTTCCCCCAAAGTGCAAATAAGAAATTGTTATAAATTTCAGCATAATTGGCCCCCTTTTCAATGGTTCCATGGATTGTTCCCATTTTGCAATTTGTCATCTTTCTGGCCAAAGTTACACTTTCTAATTAAGTGTCAAGAGGTTTTGGCCAAAGATGTGTTCCTTATATAGTGTATAATGTTACAAAGAAATCTTCCAAAAGGCTCTATTTTTTCATATTTACCAATGAAAAATTCTCTTTTGCAGTATGGTGCATTCTTGATAAATGTTGATTAAGTTTTATGAGGATAGGACATAAACTGTGACCAGAGTTTATGACCAAGAGAAACATCCCAAAGTGGTGCTGCACATTTAAATATCATTTATTACTATAAGCATAAATTTTATGTTTTTGTGAGATAGAATTCAACAATTCAAACTATAATTATTTGCAATGATGTCAAGATGGTAAGTTCCAAAAGAATACCTTTTATAGCTATACTGAAGTAAAATGCTTTATATCAGAAAGTCTCTCGTGTAAAATGATTCAAGAGTCTGATACATTATTCAATTTGTCATTCAAAGCCATATCAAACCTGAATTTTGAAACACTTAAGAATAAAAAGCTGTATGAGAAAGGCATGAATGGCTTGCTTCTTATTCTTAATATAGACTTTCAATCATTTGCTGCAATTCTCTATCAGTTTAGGCCAGTCTAAATTAGTGTCTTTTGATAAAGGATTGGTTTGTTGTCAAAAGTTGTTTAAACAGCAGAAGTAAAAAATAACATTTAGTCAGATACAATAGTTATGCACACTCATTTATCCAAGAATTTTTGAGAAACGGTCTGCAATACTGTAGTAAGTGCAGTTACTATAGTATTGCACAAAAGTTTTGGTGAGGTGTAATCCCATTTCAGAGGCAATACTATAGTAAGTGACAACAAGGTGCCAAATTGTCACAAGATACGCCCGTCACACTGCTAAGTATAAACTGGGGGTTTGAATAGAACTGAGGTTATTTTGAATGAATGTTTTTTGCACCCATGAAGTTTCATGATCCTAGCTGTTATACTTTTAGAGATATACTCCGTACAAGATTCTAGTATGAAAAACAACAATGGGCAAAAACTCAAATCAAAGGCCTGAAAGGCCTGAATTGAAGACAGGACTGAATGTTAACAATTGGAATGAAAATTGTGGCGTTTTGAGAAGATCTCTCGAGTGGGAATCAAAAATTTAAAACAATCATTGATAGTTACATATGGAAACTGCACTTCCATAACAAATGAATATGCTATACTTTGAAGACACATTACTTCCAGATAAATCTATCCCTCTAGCCAATTCAAGCTTAACAAGAGGGTAACTGCCTTCATAATCGCTATTCAACCCCCGGTGTAAGTTTTCAATATCCTAAATGAATAACAGTCATTTAACCAACAGACATATGGTGGCAATTCCGTAAATCCAAGTAAAAATTCAAACCTAGGAAATTCCGAGGGTTTACGAGTTTATTCAAATAGCCTTGTGCTATTTTAGTTTATATCCATTTACACTAAGACAGGCCCGGGAGACGGATAAATAAAGCAACCTTAAGGACACACAAACGCACAATTTAACGAGAAATAGCGAGTCTAAAATGGGGAACTGAAAATAGCTTGCCAATGCATAAAAACAGTTGTAGGATGCGATTGAATACAGTTTGGAGCAAATGCAAAAGATTGCAGCCGAAAACGCCCTAAAACAGCACCACTTACGAATGCAAAACACGTTTCTTCAGACGACTTCTGCATAGATCACGTGTTCACTCCCCTGAGGTCCCGGCCAGAATTTAGGTCAGCACCAAATTTTTACGGTATATTACTACACTATTGATTATTTTTGCCGCGTTTATTTTTATGAATGGGTCTACTTTTTTGAGCGTAATGACACATGTAGGTTTGTTATCAAAATCCGATGGCGACGATCACTATATTGAAAGACAGGCAAGCCTGTCTTCAATAAAAATAGGCCAGGTAGAATTATGGTTATTGTACACTGCACTCCCCCTTGATGACATCTATACACCCATGAAGTTTCATGATCCTAGCTATTATACTTTAAAAGATATACTCCAGACAAGATTCAAGTCTGAAAAATGACAAAGGGCAATAACTAAAAAAATAGGCCAGATAGAGTTATGGTTCTTGTGCACTGCACTCCCCCTTGGTGAGATCTATACACCCATGAAGTTTCATGATCCTAGCTATTATACTTTTAGAGATATACTCCGGACAAGATTCAAGTCTGAAAAACAACAAAGGGCAGTAACTCAAAAAATAGGCCAGGTAGAGTTATGGTTCTTGTGCACTGCACTCCCCCTTGGTGAGATCTATACACCCATGAAGTTTCACGATCCTAGCTATTATACTTTAAGAGATATACTCCGGACAAGATTCAAGTCTGAAAAACAACAAAGGGCAATAACTCAAAAAATAGGCTAGGTAGAGTTTTGGTTCTTGTGCACTGCACTCCCCCTTGGTGAGATCTATACACCCATGAAGTTTCATGATCCTAGCTATTATACTTTAAGAGATATACTCCGGACAAGATTCAAGTCTGAAAAACAACAAAGGGCAATAACTCAAAAAATAGGCTAGGTAGAGTTTTGGTTCTTGTGCACTGCACTCCCCCTTGATGACATCTATACACCCATGAAGTTTCATGATCCTAGCTATTATACTTTTAGAGATATACTCCGGACAAGATTCAAGTCTGAAAAACAACAAAGGGCAATAACTCAAAAAATAGGCTAGGTAGAGTTGTGGTTCTTGTGCACTGCACTCCCCCTTGGTGAGATCTATACACCCATGAAGTTTCATGATCCTAGCTATTATACTTTTAGAGATATACTCCGGACAAGATTCAAGTCTGAAAAACAACAAAGGGCAGTAACTCAAAAAATAGGCCAGGTAGAGTTATGGTTCTTGTGCACTGCACTCCCCCCTTGGTGAGATCTAAACACCCATGAAGTTTCATGATCCTAGCTATTATACTTTAAGAGATATACTCCGGACAAGATTCAAGTCTGAAAAACAACAAAGGGCAATAACTCAAAAAATAGGCTAGGTAGAGTTGTGGTTCTTGTGCACTGCACTCCCCCTTGATGACATCTATACACCCATGAAGTTTCATGATACTAGCTATTATACTTTTAGAGATATACTCCGGACAAGATTCAAGTCTGAAAAACAACAAAGGGCAATAACTCAAAAAATAGGCTAGGTAGAGTTTTGGTTCTTGTGCACTGCACTCCCCCTTGGTGAGATCTATACACCCATGAAGTTTCATGATCCTAGCTATTATACTTTAAGAGATATACTCTGGACAAGATTCAAGTCTGAAAAACAACAAAGGGCAATAACTCAAAAAATAGGCTAGGTAGAGTTGTGGTTCTTGTGCACTGCACTCCCCCTTGATGACATCTATACACCCATGAAGTTTCATGATACTAGCTATTATACTTTTAGAGATATACTCCGGACAAGATTCAAGTCTGAAAAACAACAAAGGGCAGTAACTCAAAAAATAGGCCAGGTAGAGTTATGGTTCTTGTGCACTGCACTCCCCCTTGGTGAGATCTATACACCCATGAAGTTTCATGATCCTAGCTATTATACTTTAAGAGATATACTCCGGACAAGATTCAAGTCTGAAAAACAACAAAGGGTTATAACTCAAAAAATAGGCTAGGTAGAGTTGTGGTTCTTGTGCACTGCACTCCATAATGATGAGAAGAACACAATTGCCAAGTTTGAAGTAGATCGGACTTCAAGTGACAGAGTTATGCTGCGGACAAAGAAGTGGACGCCGCCGGACGCCTGGCCGCCCGGACGCCACGGGTGATCCCATAATACGTCCCGTCTTCGACGGGCGTATAAAAATCAACAAAAACATGGTTTTAGAAATTCTTTTTCAATTATTGTTCATATCTCCATCTAGAAAATGATAATTTAAATCTTATACTTAAACTTTGCCTCAATTTTTGGAAAAATAAAGATTTGATGAAGTTTTTTCAGTCTCCTGTAAAATTTTCAAAAATGCAGATACTATAGTATTGCGCTGAACCCTCGAAATGAATTATTAAAAGATCTTACTTGAAAAAGAAACAATTATTCTATTTCTTTTAAAGCTGATACAAAATGTAATCATTTTCAGCCAAATTTTCTTCAGAAGAATCATTTAGCATGTGAGTACTTGACAACCTCATCATGACGTCATCATTATTTGTTTATTGGGCTCCACTTAGATAACATCAAATAGAGAGAATTGTACGAAAGTATGGTATAATTTTTTAAGAAAGTCACTAATCTAGTGGTGAGATCATGTGAAAATCTACCATTATTTCTCCATAAAAGACCGAAAAGCGTTAAAGAATATACCATCTTTTCTTCATATGATGGCAATATACATGTAAAAGTAACATTTTAGGCGTAATAATGTTAAGAAAAGATTGAGTTTGATCAACGCTTTAATGAGCACAAGTACAGAAAACAACTGTTTGACCATAGGTTATGCCAACAAGTTTTTATCTCTGCATTTCTAATATAAACTTCATGATTTTGATAAAAAGTAGATATGAAATTATCCATACAAACAGCAAAAGTAGGTATTCATTTAACAAATACATAATTTTTTAAGATTTTAGATCTGCAATGCTTCGATACTGTTGTAGAACCTTGATGCTTCTTTACTGTGACTAAAGTAAATTATTCAGTCTGTAGTAAGATAAAAGCTTTCCCCTGAGTTTCACTTTGTCATTCCAAATAATGAAAGATTTTTCTGAAAGCCAGTTAAGAAATTCCTGACAATCTAAAACATCCTGAGGAGACAACACAAACTATTGTAAGTGCCTATTAATATATGGGCAATAACAATAAATTTGCACTGACCAATCAAGTGTCCTGAGATTTATGGCCAACAAGTTACTTGCACAGGCTTCCCCGTTTTAGTGCGGTTCCTTATGTACGAAAAAGGGCTCCCGTAGGATTTTCGTGCTGAAATTGATTTTTTGGTTTTAATTGATTGTTTAGGGGCCAAGTAATCGCAAACTATGCGGGTCCAAATTTTCCGAGCCCATTCCCCGATTTTATGGGCTCTCAAAGGAGCCCATATGAGCAAAATATGTATTTTCCTAAAAGAAGGCTTATGAGATGTGATTTTTTTTCCTAAAATGATTTCTTTGGTTTGGCTGTGTATTCAGTGTGGATTGAAGAGAAAAAAAATACAAAAATCCATGTTTTAAAAGCTTATTGCACCATTTTATGGGCTCTTACAGAGCCCCAAATAGCAATTTTGGTGTTTTTATATTCGTTGGTTAAGGGAAAAAAAACCTTGTTTGTTTCGAGATGATTTCTTAAGCCCTGTTTAGTATTAAGTATGGGTAGGCGTGGGATAGTTGCATGTCCATGTTCTCTAGGGTCATTTTGGAATCGGTTTGGGCTCTCATAATAACCCATATGAGTCGATTGGGGTGTTTTCCTAAAATAAAATTCACACAAAAAATGCCATTCCTTTGACCTTTCTTTTCAAATTACATTCAATACCTAGCGTTGGTTAGTGTTGATGTATATCATTTTTAAATTTTTAACTTCTGATATGCTTTTTGATTGGCTTTAAAATGAGCCCATATGAGTTTTCCTAACTCGCGATTTTTGAAAAAAATATAGCTCTCTTTATGGTGCGTACTTGTTCCAAAAATGGTACAAAAGTATATGAATCAAATTTTCAAAGCCCATACAGTTAAAACATAGTGATATTAAGATAGTGAATGATTTTGGAATTATATCGAAATGAAATTGAACGAGTGGGAGTAGTGTGTTTTGAATGACTTGTAAGGGAGCTAACATAAAATCGCTAATTGCGTTTAAAATATACATTACCTCCCTTTACATGTTTTGAGAATGAATGAATGGAGCTTTGAATGAATGATTTAGAATGATTTTGTTAGTAATATCTTTCAATTTCACGATGTTCTTAATTGTACCCGTTGCTTTGGCGCTAAATGAAGCCCATAAGAGAAGGGTGTGTGTGTGTTTTGCATAATGCAAATATACGACAGATTAAAATAATAAACGACATATTTCGTAAAATTTGTTTGTTTTCAATGTTGCTCGCTTGTACCACAAATGGTATTAATGATCTCTTTGGGTTGGAGATATTATGTTTAAATTTTCTAACCAATTACCCTACTTTTATCGTTTATATGGATCCTTAATAAGCCCATATGAGTCAACATGGTTACTTTGCCAACAATTTGGTTCAAGAAAAGATTTCTGAAGAATGTTATTTCTGAAGCCTTATGAGGTAATGGATGCGGGTCTCGGTAAAACATATGTGAATCAATTTTGCAAAGCCCATACCTATTTCATTGGCGACTAATGAAGCCCCTAAGAACATTTTTCGACATTCTGTAAAGATACGATGGATAGACATGTTTTTATTCAATGTTGTATTTTTGCTTTGACATTTATAAGTTCCCACGAATAAAAATCACGTCGTCCATTTTTTTGCTAGTTTGTCCGCTTTACTCTGTTTCAAATTGTTGTTACTGCCATTTAACGTCTAGAGTAAAGTATACAATGTATTTAATGCATAGTTCGCCTATGCGTATAAAAAACTGTATCAAACAACAAGTTCATCAATTAAGAGTAAGAGTTATAGATGTGTGCATCAGCTCTCTTCCTTTGAAATTTCTATCAAAGACACACAATTGCTGTTGAACTTACAGATTTTTGAGTCCTTAAGAATTGCCATTCTTGCAAACATTCTCAAGCATTCGCAGGCAAAACGCCTGCATCGGTTAACTACATGTCCCTACTTACAGACACTTTTATGGAAATGTCTATTAGTATATATCTCATCTGTTCTGATAACATTTACTGCATTTTTTTTTTTAAACAAATAGTGAATCTTCCTAAAAAATCAAGTAAAAGAGGTGATACTGAGACGCATGCATATGGTTTGCAACGCTTATTACAAACAACTTGTAACATATATAGTTATATTATCTTTTATCTATTTTGTTTAATTTTCAATAGAAATAAGTTACCAAAATTTCTTATCAACTACAACAACTTTATCATTTGAACTCGTTTTGACATGTTATAATATCTAAACAGGTGCATTTATGTCTATAAAAGAAACATCATGGACTAGACTAAATCTAGGAACTCGTCATTTTAATGAAATGCACTATATTGGATGCCAGTTAAATTGCATCTACTTAACAGTAATCTGTGTACATGTAATCTTGCAGATTTGAATTATATCTTGCTTGCAACCTACAAAGTGCAAAAGAAAGCCCTTGAAAAAATGTCCCTATTCAATGGATGCATGTAAGTATTGAGTGTTCGTTATGGCTTTCTTGCTGACCATATGTATATACTAAAAAGGCGATGCATATTAAGATAACGATAACAGGTATTTACTTTAATACCACGGAGAAAATATCGGACTAAGGCAAAGCGAGACTGCTCTAGTATTGCTAGATTCACATAGTTGAAGGAAATACTTGGAAAGTTTTTCTATGGTAGATATGTCTTCAAAGAAATAAAAATATATTTCAAGTTTTCTTACGTGTAAAGGTTGAAATTAATATGGAACAACCATTAGATTAGATATGAACGGACATTGTTATAACCACTTCCAGTGCAAAACTAATGCAGTTCACTGTCTTGGTAACAGCTATGCTCGTTCAAATCTAAAGAAACAGATTTTGACCAATTAGTTTTCATTGGTCATGCAAGCGAAGAGGTAAATGCTTTTTAGAAATCACCAACGATAAGCATGTTGTTTTGGTTTGGAAGTCGTGTGAAACATGCACAGTGACGAGGAAAATTTCTTTAAACCAAGACAGAATGAAAATGTTTGGGTTTTTTAACCAGTCATTTTTAAATGAGACCCACAAGAACAGCTAGATAACATCGAAATCTTTAAAATTCGATTTATTTATGAAACTTCTAAGTCATGGAAACTGCTTCTGTGATCATCGAAAAAATATTATCATTCCTTGCACTAAGTCTCTTGACTATTTCGGTTCGAAACAATAAAGACAGTAACAGTGGCAACTGAAAAGAAGATATAGTAAAGTGATCGTGAAGATCAGAACACTCATGATCACCACATTACAGATCGAGCGATTGTCTCCATCAGTAAAATTGTCAAAAATTGTGTTTCTCGTTCGACAAAAATAGATTAATTCTCTTTCTTGACCTTACACCTCTCCACAATCCTGTATCTTAAAGTAAAGTCTAATCTATCAGTAAAAAGGATGTAGAGACCATGGCTGTGTGCTTAAAGCTACTCTTTCACAGTTCTTCATGTAGAACAATTACAAATCTGGTTCTTAGATTCGGAAATTTGTGCATTTTTCGATGATTAAGAATCGCACATTGGTATGGCACTAACAACAACTCTTTTAAAAAAAATGTAGCTTGGATGTTTGAATCGGCAAGGTCAGTGACGAACCAGTCTTTTTATATCCAGTCTATAATTTCGAAATTGTTAATTTTAGTGTATGTTTCATTTTTCGTATGTTTCGATATGAAGTTTCCCAAATGACAATTACTTCGACCTTGGCCTTTGAAAGAATGTGACAAACAGAGGGAATTGCATGCGTAAATAGTGACTCAAAATTTAAGAATAATCTTTTAGGCGTTAGTAGTTGCTTTATTTTTTCAGAATGG
Source organism: Fragum whitleyi (assembly GCA_948146395.1). NCBI lineage: Eukaryota > Metazoa > Mollusca > Bivalvia > Cardiida > Cardiidae > Fragum > Fragum whitleyi. The sequence goes on from OX411545.1 coordinate 88,313,774, forward strand.
AATTCCGCTAAATTCAGGAACATCTGTCTTTTTTCTTTTTTGCCTTACAAGATCGTTTCTATTTTAGAGTTTTTTACACGATAAAGTAATAATTTCCGATTAATTTAAAAAATATCAAAAATCGCTTTTCCCAATCTGTGAAAGAGCAGCTTTAATTAATATGGCGAGTTTGATACAGTCGATCGGGGTTACATATTTTAGGTTTTTCGACTACAATGATTTTAGACTCGTGTAAGAAAGCTTCAAACTATAGAGTAGTTCCTTCATTTATTTGGAGGATATTCAAACCTGCACATATGGGCTTCACCAAGCGCCAATAATCATGTCTGGGCTTTGGATATTTGATTCATTTTTTTTTTAATTCTACCCTCATCATAACCCTACTTAATTCAATGAGTATCGAGAAATGTTTAAGACAAGAAATTGATTTTATCCCACCCATTATTAGGCAGAGTGTTCGTCTTGGATCATATTGGCTCATTAAGATCCAGTTAAATTGATTAAACATCTCGTTGTTGGTTAAGAAAATTTCGATCGACATTTTGTTTCAACCATTAAAGAATCATATGTGCAATTTTAGTACCCGTGAACACGATAAGATGTGCCGTTGTTCTTAAAACCCAACTTCGGAAACTCAATGTCCGGCTCCTGTGGGATCCTTTGCAAGCCAATCAAAAGGACTATTAGACTTTAAAATATGGGCTTATTGTTTATTATACAAAAGCTATCTTAAATACAGTAACGTGCTGAAAGTAATTGGAAACGTTTCAACAGCAATGAAAATAACCTTTTTTGTGACCCTTATTCAAAAAAGCACCCAAATTAGTTCGCATGGGTTTTTATGCCGGAGAGCCCATAAATCCTCAAAATGGTTATAGAGAACACGGACCTGCAAGTATTTCAATGCCAACCAGCACTTTATACCAAAACAGGGCTTAAAAATCATCTCAAAACAAAAAAATGTTTTTCCTAAACCCATTAATAAGAAACAGCCAAAATTGCTATTTTGGGCTCTGTAAGAGCCCAAAAATAGTGAAAAACCTTTGAAATATGGGTAACTGTATTTTCAAAAATGTTCTAACACTAAATACATTGTTAACCTACAGAAAACATTTAAGAAGAACGAAAAAAAAAACGCCTTTCATGAACCTAGTATTAGGAAAATACCCATTTTGCCCATATGGGCTCCTTTGAGAGCCCATAAAATCGCGGAACAGCCCCCAAAAATTTGGACCCGCACAGTTTTCGATTGCTTGACCCATAAACAATCAATTTAAGCCAAAAAATCAATTTCAGCACGAAAATCCTACGGGATTACATAAGGCACCGCACTATTTGATGAGGGAAGCCTTTTTTAATGAATGAAGTCCATGAACATAACAATCACAAGGTTATTTGTCTTGATCCCTCTGTAATTATAGACCGGGCTAGATTTCTTGTCAATGATAGATTCAGTATATGTATTGTCTCCTTCAAATCTGACAGGTCCTGCAAAGAAAAAGAAACAAAATTCATTTAATCATGTGACCAGTTCCATAACAAGAGCTGTCGGAGGACAGCGAAGCTCGACTATTCCTAGTGCCGGATAGTAACAGCAAATCAATATCGACATTGGAAATTCAATAAAATGAAAGTCAAGAAAAAAAATCTTTATCTAGAGGCTGATATTATGGTCACAGAAGCATGTGCAGAGTTTCAAAACAATAGCTTTAGTAGGAACAGATATACAACTAACATAAAACATTTGCACGTAAAAACTTAACCAAGATTTTTTAAGGCCAAAAAGGGTTAAAATTCCACTAAATTAAATATCAGAGTAAAGAATCTTTTTCTGTGGGCTAATATTATGGTCAAAGAAGCATGTGTAAAGTTTCCAAGCAACAGCTGTAGTAGAAATAGAGATATTACACAAATACAACATTTGTACGTAAAAACTTAACCAAGAATTTTTAAGTCCATAAAGGGTTAACAAGAGTGCCATCGTCACAAAATACGCCGCCACTTTGCTGCTGTTTCACAAAAATAATTGTAGACACTACTTATTTTGACAGAACCAAATTGAAAATGACCAAGTTTCATTTAAATCAAGACAAAAAGTTAAGAGGAGTTGCCTTCACAAGGCTGCAATTTCAATAAGCCCCAGGCACTAAGTTTTAAGGGGACATAATTCAGGGAAATAAATGAGCCATAAAATCCTTGATCCATGTACATCTACAAATTATGGTGATGACATTGACCAAGTTTCATTTAAATAAAGACAAAAAGTAAGGAGGAGTTGTGTTCAAAAGGCTGCAATTTCAATAAGCCCTAGATACTAAGTTTTAAGGGGGCATAATTTAGGGTAAAATTAATGAACCATAAAATCCTTACTTCATGCTCATCTACCAATTCCGGTTATAACATCCACCAAGTTTCATTTAGATCCAGCCAGAAACTTAGGAAGAGTTGCATTCACAAGGTTGCAATTTCAATAAGCCCCAGAGACTAAATTTTAAGGGGGCATAACTGAGGCAATAAGCCCCAGAGACTAAGTTTTAAAGGGGCATAACTCAGGCAAAAATCAACGAACCATAAAATCCTTACTTCATGCACATATACCAATTGAGGTGATAACATTGACCAAGTTTCAAGAAGATCCAGCCAGAAACTTAGGAGGAGTTGAGTTGACAAGAAAAGTGGACCAAGAGACTACTTTTTTAAGGGGCATAACTCAGGCAAAAATCATCGAACCATCAAATTATTCCTTCATGCACATCTACCAATTGAGGTGATTACATTGACCAAGTTTCAAGAAGATCCAGCCAGAAACTTAGGAGGAGTTGCGTTGACAAGAAAAGTGGACCCAGAGACTAAGTTATCAAGGGGCATAACTCAGGCAAAAATCAACGAACCGTAAAATCCTTCCTTCATGCACATCTACCAATTGAGGTGATAATATTAACCAAGTTTCAAGAAGATCCAGCCAGTAGTTTAGGAGGAGTTGCGTTGACAAGAAAAGTGGACGGACGTATGGACGGATGGACGGACGGACAGACGGAGAAGATGACGCCAATGTACGTCCGCCTCTGGCGGCTTATAAAAATCCACTAAATTCTATACCAGAGAATTGAATCTTTATTAAGAGGCTGTTGTTATGAACATTGAAGCATGTGCAAAGTTTGAAAGCAATAGCTTTAATAGAATTAGAGAATTAACTGATGTACAACATTTGCACGTAAAAACTTAACCAAGAATTTCTGAGTCTGAAAAAGGTTAAAATTCCACTAAATTCAATATCAGAGTAATAAAACTCTCTGTCAAGAGGGTGAAATCATGGTAACAGAAGCATGTGTAGAGTTTCCAAGCAAAAGCCTATGTAGAAATAGAGCTATAACTGATGTACAACATTTGCACGTAACAACTTAACCAAGATTTCTTAGTCCGAAAAGGGTTAAAATTCCACTAAATTAAATATCAGAGTATTGAATCTTTGTCTAGAGGCTGATATTATGGTCACAGAAGCAAGTGCAAAGTTTCAAAGCAATAGCTCTAGTAGAAATAGAGATATTACAGAAATACAACATTTGCACGTAAAAACTTAACCAACAATTTTCTAAGTCCGAAAAGAGTTAAAATCCCATTAAATTCAATATCAGAGTAATGAATCTTTGTCAAAAGGCTGATATTATGGTCACAGAAGCATGTATAAAGTTGCAAAGCAATAGCTTTAATAGAAACAGAAATATTACAGATAAACAACATTTGCACGTAAAAACTTAACCAAGATTTCTAAGTCCGAAAAGGGTTAAAATTCCACTAAATTCAATATCAGAGTAATGAATCTTTGTCTAGATGCTGATATTATGGTCACAGAAGCATGTGCAAAGTTTCAAAGCAATAGCTTTAATAGAAACAGAGATTTTAAACACTTGCACGTAAAAACTTAACCAATGCATTACGCTGACGCCCGGGTGACTGGAATAGCCCCCCTATTCTTCGAATAGTCGAGCTAAAAAGGGACCATCTGGAAAGAGCAAAAAGTATTGACCCTGTGGCTGCACAGTCTTACCAGGCTTGAAACTTTTTGCATTTAGACAATTTTCTTAATCTTTTTTAATCATTCTACCTTTGAAAATGAGACCTCTGAACTGAGTTCAGGATGGAACAAGATGTGTTTGTGAAACACCGATGCCGTAAAAGTGACATTTTTTTGTTAAAGTTTTGACCATGACAGATGACTTTGACCTTGGTTTCTGTAGATGTGCTTTATCCAGATCTATCATCATACCAAGTTTCATAAGAATATCTTGAATAGCCTTAAAGTAATTGGCAATGCTAAGTTTTTTAGTTAAGTTTTCGGACAGACAGACAACAGTAAAACAATATGCCCCCAATCTTTTGATGATGGGGGGGCTTAACAGTCTTCAATTATTTCTGAAATTGATCCCCATAGGGTCTATGGTGCTAACATCAAATAGTTTTGAGGGTCCTGGTTACTTATTTGTGTGTCTCAGACTACAAAAACCCTACATCCCTTAAAATGTACAGGAAGATTACTCTAATTCAAATCTACCTTCTGTGATGTATAATAAAGGTTTTATGAAAAATACTCTTTCCTCACATAGCTGCTCTTAACTTCTAATACGAACAGCCAACAGAGATGTCTTTGTCTTTTTTCTTTTCTTTTTGTCTTTGTAAACTGTACTCTGTAATTCTGAGAGTAATATAACTGCCAAATTTCAAGTCAATCAGACATAGGATAAAAGAGTAATGCCTTGGACAAATAAGTGGATGCCTACCTGAACACCATTTATGATGACATAATATGTCATGTCTTTTGATGGGTATATAAAAATGCTTAGTGAGAATAAGAATCTGCTACTCATTTTTATGAACAAGTTGATCTTAACCTCGTCTAGAATAGAAAATATCACAAGCTTCCCAAGGCTCTCTTAATAACATTTCCATTCTAGACTCTGTTAAGGTCAGCTTGTCTCGGATAAAATCTCATAACAGGGCCCAAAGTTATAAAACTTTTCTCATTCTCAATTCAAAATTTTCTCAAATTTCAATTTGAGATTAGAGCCGTAATTCTGTTTAAATACTCATTTTTTTTTTAATGTATCAACATAAAAGATAATATCAAAAAGTTGTTATAAATATGTATTAACATAAAAGATAATATTAACAAGTGCATGTTGTATTGCAATGCAATACAGGAGTCCCTCACCGGATAACAAAAAATCCTTTCTTATATTATATCTCCTACTTGCTAGATCTATAACTGTATACAAAATTTGAAGTTGCTAGCACATTAGGTTTTGAATAAAATGTCCCAAACAAAAATATAAGAGTAAAAACAACCAATGGCAATAACTCCAAAAGTGGGCTGAGAAGAATGATTCTTGTACATGCCACTTGTCCTCAATATGATCTATAAGTGTACCAAGTTTGAATTTGCTAGCACTGATGGCTCAGGAGATATGGTCCGGACAAAAATGTCAGGATAAAAAACAACAACGGACAATAACTAAAAAAGTGGATGTGGCAGAGTAACAGTTCTTATGCATTACACTTCTTCTCAATGCGATCTACCAGTGTACAAAGTTTGAAGTTGCTAGGGCTTATGGTTTAGGAGATCAGTACGGGACAAAAATGTAAGGATAGAAACAACAAAGGGCAAAAACTCCAAAAGTGGACATGGCAGAGTGACAGTTCTTGTACATGACCCTTGTCCTCAATGATATCTATAAGTGTAGCAAGTTTGAAGTTTCTAGCACTTATGGTTTTGCAGATATGTTCCGGACAAAAATGTAAAGGTAAAAACAACAAAGGGCAATAACTCAAAAAGTGGGTGTGGCAGAGTAACAGCTCTTGTACATGACCCTTGTCCTCAATGAGATCTATATGTGTACAAAGTTTAAAGTTGCTAGCACTTATAGTTTAAGAGATATGATCCATACAAGAATGTAAGGCTAAAAATAACAAAGGGCAATAACTCAAAAAGTGGACATGGCAGAATGACAGTTCTTGTACATGACACTTGTCCTCGATAAGATCCATCAGTGTACAAAGTTTGAAGTTGCTAGCACTTATGGTTTAGGAGATATGATCCGGACAAGAATGTAAGGCTAAAAACAACAAAGGGCAATAACTCAAAAAGTGGACATGGCAGAATGACAGTTCTTAAACATGACACTTCTCCTCAACAAGATCTATAAGTGTATAAAGTTTGAAGTTGCTAGCACACATAGTTTAGGAGATATGTTCCGGACAAGAATGTAAGGGTAAAAACAACAAAGGGCAATAACTCAAAAAGTGGGCGTGGCAGAGTTATGGATCTTGAACATGACACTTCTCCTCAATGAGATCTATAAGTGTACCAAGTTTGAAGTTGCTAGCACATATGGTTTTGAAGATATAGCCCGGACAAAAGTGTGATGACAGACGGACGGACAGACAGACGGATGGGTGGACAGACGGAATCGAGCAAACCTATAGTCCCCCAACCGGTAACTGGTGGGGGACTAATAGGTTGCTATAAATAACAACTTATCAATATCATCTTTTATTTCCATACATTTTTTCAAATTTTAAATGAGAGAAAATTCTCAGTTGAGCTGGGAAAAGTTATATAACTTCGGCCCTGATCTTGTATAGACTCACATCAGTGTTTGTATCTGGTGATAGATAAAGTCGGTCATTCTTCAGTTCCTCTAAACAATGCATCAACTCATAGGTCTCCTGACTTCCAAATATTATCTGAAATTAATGACACATGAACACAAAGATAACATTATATTTCATTTAAGGTACTGGACCCATAATAGTTTTGCAACATCTCAGAAGTAATGAACTTTAACAGTGTTAACCAAGGTTTCCTAATGATTTTCATTATGAAACCTTGGTTAACATTGTGAAAGAGTATGTGGTCCGAAATGTTGCAGAACTTTTACGGGTTACCTTAAGAGCAATTCAAAAAGCAAACACAGCTTTAACACATATTGTACAAAAAAACTAAACTAGACTGTCACAAAGTTGACCAATACCCCATAAGTCATTGTCCATAATTAAATGCCATTTTCAATCAAAAAGCCATAACTCTGCCAGAAAAGTCAATGGGCTAACCAAACAAAGATGCAAATCTCTACCTGATACAGATAACTACTGTAAGATTTGATTAAAATCCATCTATTAGTTGCTATGACATTGAGTGGACATGAAAAAACTAGGCAGACTTTAGCAAGAAGGTCCTTCCCACAAGCAATAAAGGAGTCTTAAATAAGACCTTAATAACTGACCTACAACCTAATAGAAGGAGAACACAAATGTATTTGACTTTTATGGTATGCCCAATTTTCACAAGCCAATAAAGATCTTTTTGTCTTTTATGCAGCATTGAAAACTGTAAATATTTTAACGGTTGACTCACAGAGGGCAATACAATAATACAATTCAAGGGGTCAGTGCAACAACATTGTAAGTGCCTTTAATTATAAAGGCACTTACAATAGTGTTGCGCTGACCCCTTGATTGATAAACTTTGATCATTTTCTCAATGGAGCCTAATCCTCAAATACAAATCTACCTAAAAGCTTGTTATGGCCTACCATAAGTCAATAATAGCTGGTATGCTAGACTATCAAGTTCTTACCTCTTTAGCTTCCAGTAGAGTTGTGGCATCTCTAAATAAGGTCAGCCAAAATCTGTAAACAAAGGATAATACAAGAGCCGTCAGAGACGGATTATGCTCCCCGAATAAGGCATTGTCACAAAAACAAGAGCCATGTTCGACATGGACATCCCCCGCCACAAAAGCTTGATAGTAAACTGAAGCCTAATAGATTAAAGATTCTTTTGTACTGTCAGAGATTTACCTCCTATTAAATCTAAGTATTATAAATAAGAAAGGGCAATAACTCCCTTTTCCCGTGACGAGGCCTCAAATCCAAAAAACGTCACAGATGCATCATCACTATATCATAGGGAGTTCACATGGTAAGTTTCATTCAATTTGGCCCAGGGGTTATGGAGAAATAGGTGGGGACGGACGGACGGACGGAATTACGGACGGACGGACAGACAAAGCGGCGGCTATATGCTCTCCCTTCGGGGAGCATAATAAAAATAACAGGCAATTATATTGATTAAACATGATCAATTATTCCTACATAATCATCACAAGAAGTCAAATTCCGACTGTTCCAAATTTTAAGCAGTAAATGTAGCTAATAATCAAGTTACAGATTACCACAATTTTATAAATGGTATACAGTAAAGTATGCCTCCCTCTCCTAGCATACCAAATTTTTGAAAAAAAACATCGTAACTTAACATTTTTGAAGATCTAAATGCAAAAAGAGTTGGTTCCTTAGTCTTGGTTAATAATGTCATTGAGCAATAGTTCCCTGAAAAATATAACTAGAGTTCGCTGTTATTCAGTATTTGATCAGGTACTAAACATTTTCCTTTAGCAAAACAACAAGATGTGTTTGTGAAACACAAATGCTCCTGTAATAGTATTTTTTCAAAATGTTGACACTGAAATAAGACCTTTACCTTGCAACATGACCTTGATACCTACGGATGAACATCACAGAGTTCTTTCAACATGCAAATTACATGATATCTAAAATAGGCTTGAATAAACTGATTATGTTAAATTTTAACCTAAATGTTTAAGAAATTTAACCTTGATAGATGACTTTGGTCTTGTCACATGACCTTGAGATCTACAGATACACATGACTGCACTCTATGATCATACCAAATATTGGGGTTGTACCTTAATATGACTTGATGATATTGGCAATGTTAACTTTTTAGGTTATGTGGTGCAGACAGACAGACCAACAGACAACAGTAAAACAATATGCCCTTGCCTTTCAATGTAGTGGCAAGAAAACTTTGATTCCAGGAAGTTGATTGGGTAAGAATTCAATCCTTGGATACTTACTCTCTTGGAGCCAGCCTAGATGTAAGTAGAGAGAAAAGCAGGGATCCAGCTGCATAGAAATCTTTATCTTCATATAATCTGTGGTATTCACGATATTTTCCAAGAAATGTTAATGTGTTGCTAAGCAACATACTTGGTCCTAAGTTGTCCAATAAATCTAAATTTGAGAAAAATCCTTGCTCATTGTATTCCAGCAGAAATCTGAAGTGAGAATAAAAACTCATACACTTGTAAAAATTCATACTGTATTTCCTCTGATAATAGCACCCTCCCTAGTAGTAGAACCCTAAATTTTTAACTAAGAAAAACCATGCCTAAACTTTAGGAACTTATTTAGACTTCCTCGTTAATTCGAGATGAATATCCTCTAAAAAATCATGTATATGATTGTTTAGAGGAATTTCACCCCAAATGAAAAGGGAAAAAGCGCCTGAAAGGCAAAATTTAATGAGTTTTTTAATCAGAAAAATGCATACTAAATAAAAGCTCCCTGACCATGTTATGTATAGCTCCTGGGAGCGTTTATTAGGAGAAATACGGGTTAATCGCTTGACTATATGCCAAAAACTTTTTGAGGTAAGTTAAATATGCTTATTCATATAGAATAACAGAAGCTTTCAAACATTGGTGTTCTTTTCTTATAAAATTTCTTATCATTAAGTATTTTCAAATAATAAGGGCTATTTATTAAAATAGGCCGATTTATTACTGCCTAAAATTGAAGGGGATTTGTTTACCTTGGCACCGACCGGTGCACCGGTTACTCATGAAAATTAATTAGCATGAAACTTACTAGTCATCAGATGGCGCTTTAATCAGAACAATCATCAAAAATATTTTGATAACTGCAATTAATGCAATTTTAACGATCTATTCGTAGCAGTTTGGTTTTTTGTGATGCCGAGATATAGAAAGAAGATTACTTAGATGAAGAAATATCCATATTGGCCAGAGATGAGGGAAATTCTCGCTGGATTGACTAAAGAATGATGGGGTTTCTTTTCTCGGACGAGAAAATGGCGGGACGACTGTTCGTTATCGCTAGGCTGAAGAGAGGCGGATATTATGATGAATTGATTACTAAAATGGAAACATTTATCTTGAATCTACTTGTTTTATTTTTGCAGGAAATGTAAAGCAAAGGCTGATATGCGATTTCGATCCTAGTACCGATTTCTGTCCTAATTCGATGCTATTTTTAGATTTGTAGAGTTATGAAAAATATGAAATTTGTCCAAAATCGAGACTTAATTCAACCCAACCTGGAATAAATTCTTTCGAAGGCCGGGGAGTTATTTAATTTTTGGCATTTCCATAAAGATCGGTTGAAGAAACGCCCATTGCCAGCAGACATTTTTGAGAATGTTGAAATTAAACCTATTTTTCAGGGTATATCAGATACTGCTTACAGGGCAGGAACATTCTTGAGGAAGATGGTGGAGCCTTGATCATATGGCCCTGGTTTATGACCTTCAGCGTTTACACAGTCTTTAATTAATTTTATGGACATTCCTATCCAAAAGATCCATAATCTAATTTGCTAACCACCAAGTCTGTTCTGTATGCCTTGCAGGTATGAAAACATGAGCTCAATATTTAGAGTACCTTTTATAGATCTGCAGACTTCATGAGGTGCCGCCGGTCCCACCGACATGTCTTCGAAAAAATCATGCCGTTCACATAAGTTGCGCTTGAATACTGGACAGACTGACCCATAGATTCTAGCCAAATACACAATGTGTACTATTGTTCTGTCTGGTGGAATTTTGTTTGGTCTGGTAAAAATAATAAGTTTACTAGACCCCTGTCCGGTACACAATAAGGGTATTCGTGAAGTCTGAGCTGGCAAAGTGTCTCGTTTCTTTAATATTATCTGGGAGCTATACAGCAGCTATGTGGTCAGAAATAGCAGCAAAACAAGACTGCTTAGTATGAATTGGTCGAAAAAGTACATCTGATATCTAAATCAGTCTTATTATCGGACTACATATGGTGTACACAAATAGGGACCTGTATTTGCTCTACACTCTGAGAGTTCTGTGAGATCAGGTAGAATTTTAGCACTTTCAAAAACAAAAAACAACAACAACAACAACAAAACAACAACAACAACAAAAAAACAATAAATAGAAAATAAAAGATAAAAAATAAAAAAAAAAAAAAAATAAATAGATAAATCTTCTAACCTTGAGCAATACATGCAGTGATTCAGCAGTGAAATGGTACACTTAATACATGTACAAAGCCTTGTTGGCTGAAACTGATTAGTCTGTCTGGAACATTGCGTTAACTTCAATAGATTACAAAAAGATAAAGGGAAAACCAAAAAATAAAGAGAATGCACTTCCTGTGATATTGATCTCTCATTCTTTATACCATATTTTCAACAGCTTTTGTGAAAAGCATCAGTATGGGGGTCTCACTTGATGTCTGATTAAATCGGGAATAGGGTGATGATTGTACTTGGACAACAAAGACAGTTATTTAGGGATGAGTGTCTTTTTCACTGCGTTTATTGGGGTATAAAGTGCAATTGCCTAAAGCACATGGCAAATAACGCCCGTAGGGCGTTATGTTTAAGCCATGTGCTAAGGCAATTGCACTTTATACCCCTATAAACGCTGTGAAAAAGACACTCTGCCCTTATAATTGCAATCCTCTTGGTTTAAGAAACTATTAAAATACTCGGCTAAACATCGAGTTTCGAGTCTACTTTTCTGCGTGCATTACACAATCTATTTTTAGATCGTGTATTTTTTTTCTCGCTATCGAAGTTAAATGGAATAAAGTTAAACAAATGGTACACAAATAAACGACAATTTGACATTCGTAGAGGTACTTATGATCTAAACATGATTTTGACAAGTTATTCTGCATTTTAAACCGAAAATATCGTGATCGGGCTTAGCTTAGAGGGTTGCTTGGTGGTCTTCGTCGACTCGCTGTAAACATCGACTCAGAATCTGAACTGCATGCTTTTAATCATAAATTCTTTCGAAAATATCTTAATTTCTAATATATTAAATATCAATATTACGATATGGAAGGGGAACGAGGGGTTTTCGAGTTCCTAAAACACGGGACATGCAGATCGAAGGTCGGGGGTTTCCCGATAGACCTATTGCATTTTATACAGAAATAAAGTGCAATGGATTTCCCCACGTGATGCGATTTAAACCAATCAAAATTCTTTATTTTATTAGATTGCAATTATTTTAAAATGGTGTAGTCTCATTATTAAGAATCATAGAAGGGTCTTCTTTCAGCTTCGTTAGATGAGGTTCTTTGTCAGGGAAAGGGGCTGACAGGGGCCCAGTCCCCATGGCCCCTAGTTTTTGGGCTGGACCCCTAAACTTTTTGAGAAAATGCCTTTAACCCTAATGTTAAATGTTGAACTTGGGCATTCTGGGCCCCTAGGTTGAAATGTTAGTCTTTTTCTCTGTTTGTGATATCATGAATGCCTTCACACTAGGTAAAGAGGGGTTTCATTTATAAATTCAGGAGTTCATATTCAAAGAAACATGAGTCATTGAAAACTGTGTAATTAATAGGCCAACGAAATGTTATGGTTTAAAATACTTAGATTACCCAATTTCATGCAATTGATCTATTGTACTTTATGCATGTTGCATATACTGCAGGTTGTTTTTAATTTCCTCTTGATTATTCATTTTATTATTCAACAATAAAGACTGGTACAATATGTGGGATGTATATACCAACATCAACCTGAATTGACTAGTCTCCTTGAAAATAGTTTAAACTTTAGTTGATTCAGGTTCCCCAAGCTCTCAAATGTTGTTAGTTGTGCACCCCCCATCCCCCCAAAAAATTATAGCTTTAATAATTTTCAGGGGCATTCTTTTGTCAGTCTTACAGAGATGGTTCAAGCATGCTGTAAAATTAGATTTAACCTTCCAGCGGGAGCACTTGTGTATCTACCTGCTTCGGAAGAAGTGGCTTAGTTGTACTCTTTCTGTTATATGATGATGTAAGTTTAGGTTGTAGCATAATTTCGCTACATCCTGACCTTATCTTAAGACAGGGTGCATTTGGGGAACTTATTCCATAAAAGCAGTCACTCTTATTAAATACATGTGTCTTGTTTCAACAGACTGGCCTCAATATAACATAACGACTAAACGCATTATTCATTCATCATTCAATACTTGAATTGGAACCATAATGCTTCCGTTGATAAGCTTGTTCTCACAGTAGAGTTTTCTATATAAAGCCAGATTGTTTTAACTTTAAAAAAAAAAAATATCTTAGCTTGTTTCAGACTGGATGTGTACATGGAACTGCTTCTCATAATTAAAATATTCTTCGAGTAGATGCAACACTATTTCATTCACTTATGTATTTATTTTGCTAGGTTACTTGATGAAAAAGGTGAAAGCAAGATTATAGGTTTACAAATATATATTAAATTTAAGATTTGCTGAGTGATCTACTGTTGTATCATGTTTATTACTTAATATAGGTGGCTTGTACACTTAAAATATTGGATTGTATCAGGAGAACCATGGATTCCTCTAATGGATTCATTTACCAAAGGATGACTGTTGTGGTTTATCTATGATGTTTAAAAAAAAAAAGTAATAATACATATATAACTTGACTCTGTTAAAATGCTTTTAACTTTGTTTTGTGTTCAATAAGCTTTCTAATAGTGGACCTGTAAAGAATAGCTTTCTTCAAATCTCCCCATCGGAATCATGCAGTAAAGTTGCTTGCATGCTTTTAGTCATTTCAGATGGCATTTTCAAGTGATTTACAGGATGCTCAACAGAGATTTCAATTAGGAATTATATCCAATCAAGTGTTTTTGTTGCATACTCTTTTTGACTTGATATTTTGAAATTAATCATTGTAAATCATTTTTATTGCAGGAATTCCTTACAGCTTAAAGGCAGGCATTTGCATGACATATTGTTAAAACCATTTTTCTAAGTCTATTTCAGATTATAAATAATCCGATGTTTATATCAATATCATTTCCTGGGCACACTAGTGGGCTATTTACTGTTTAGGATTTAAAGAGATGACTTGTGATACAAAAACACAAGAGAATGAATTGGGATAGACTGATGCTATGAGTAAAATATTATCTTTCATGACTTAGTATGGTTAGTATTACATCTTAGATTGAATGCCCTATGTGAGGTAACATGGTATTGTCTTGGAAACAAATTGATTGGTGATGGTTTGCAATAGCATTCCATTAATTTTAGTAGAATGAGTTTTGCAATAATAAACTCGTAATGTGGATCATAATGATCAAAATGAATGAATTTAACAGTCATACCACTTGAAGGTAGTGGTGGTGAGGTAAGGGCGGAAAAAGAACTGTCCAATCTGATTTTGTTTTGTTACCAATCTGAATTTACCCTGTATCTATTGTTCAGGTGGAGACTCAATGAAATGACAGTGAATACTGGTGGAATTTTGGGGCGAACATGGTTCGTGTGGCGGAAAATTCCAGAGGGATATCAATTTTATTAGGAATATTTTATAAATTGCTGAATATCTCTATATTTTACCTAATTTTGGGCGGGAGAAGGAATAGGCTCAGGGCCGATCCATTGTATAGTATGGCTCTGTGATTGGACACTGAGCCAAGGGGGTTGAGAGTTTATAGGTTATAGCTCAGTGATTGGATCGCTAACGCTGGGCTGGTGAAACAGGGATAGGACCCTGTAGGTTGGAACATAGATATAGCTCAGTGATTGGGTCCCTAACGCTGGGCTGGTGGAACAGGGATAGGACCCTGTGGGACTACCCGGCCTGTGATTGGGTCCCTAACGCATGGCCACCTCCATGAGAGGAGAGTAACATCCATGGAGGGTTGGGTGGATGGAAATAAATAAATGGGGAGCCGGAGCCTAGTTCCTTACTAAAAATCTTATGATATCTCTCGGGGATTTTCTGCTACTCCATGCCCCATTCTGCCACACTATTATGTAATAACTATTCATTAAAGCATTTTGATACATATGTTGCTTATTATGTTATAATAATTCATTAAAGCATTTTTGATGTATATGTTGCTTGTACTATTTTAGCAGTCATGTAATAATAAGGGCTATTTATTTAAAATAGGCCGATTTATTACTGCCTAAAATTGAAGGAGATTTGTTTACCTTGGCACCGACCGGTGCACCGGTTACTCATGAAAATTAATTAGCATGAAACTTACTAGTCATCAGATGGCGCTTTAATCAGAACAATCATCAAAAATATTTTGATAACTGCAATTAATGCAATTTCCCACCCACCCTCCCTCTTTTTTGCATGACGGCTAAGAATATATGTATATCTTAAGAAGGTCAATAGTAGGGTATGGTATAACATGTTTTATTAAGTAATTACAGGTTTAGATTTAATCTTTAACATGATAATGTATTGTATACTTGCAGGACCATTGTAGAGGACCACCAGAAAGGGGGCGCTCTTGGGTTTTCTGTGATGCTTTTAAAATATAAATGAAAAAGAGACTTTATGAAAATAATTGTATGTGCATTATTTATGTTCGTCAATTTAAATGTATAATTTATTCTTATGGTAAGAACATTATCTGTACAAAAAAAAATTATGTTTTGATATTGAAAATAAGTACTGTTAGTTCAATGTGAAAAAGAACAAATGGACAGGACGGAATATTCTAAAGGAAAAGTGATACTGATTCTTAAGGAATAGGAATAGGATAAGGACTTATTTTATTTTTGGTCATGAGTTGTGGAAAATTCCAGAGGGATATCAATTTTATTAGGAATATTTTATAAATTGCTGAATATCTCTATATTTTACCTAATTTTTGGCGGGAGAAGGAATAGGCTCAGGGCCGATCCATTGTATAGTATGGCTCTGTGATTGGACACTGAGCCAAGGGGGTTGAGAGTTTATATGCTATAGCTCAATGATTGGATCGCTAACGCTGGGCTGGTGAAACAGGGATAGGACCCTGTAGGTTGGAACATAGATATAGCTCAGTGATTGGGTCCCTAACGCTGGGCTGGTGGAACAGGGATAGGACCCTGTGGGACTACCCGGCCTGTGATTGGGTCCCTAACGCATGGCCACCTCCATGAGAGGAGAGTAACATCCATGGAGGGTTGGGTGGATGGAAATAAATAAATGGGGAGCCGGAGCCTAGTTCCTTACTAAAAATCTAATGATATCTCTCGGGGATTTTCTGCTACTCCATGCCCCATTCTGCCACACTATTATGTAATAACTATTCATTAAAGCATTTTGATACATATGTTGCTTATTATGTTATAATAATTCATTAAAGCATTTTTGATGTATATGTTGCTTGTACTATTTTAGCCGTCATGTAATAATTCAATTTATACATAAAGAATGAATTAAGATATGACTTTATCAACTGACTGGTGAAATACAGAATGAGGGTGGGAGGGTGCTACAATGCATCAACAGCCAAGATGAGTTAGCTTGCAAAAATGATATTTGAAATGAAATTTAGACCAGAGTTAGAAGGATATATATAAAGATTTCCACTAAACTAAGGATTCTTTTTACTGAAAAAAAAAACAAAAAAAAACCACAGCAAATTTTTCAATATTTCATTTTTTTCCATTGTTTCATATTGTTTTGTTATTTTTCACTTTTGTTCTTGATTCAAGATGTTTGCTTAATTACTTTTACATGAATCTTCTACTAATATTATTTCAAAGCGAGGCACAATCAGCCTTTTATGTTTTAATTTGACAAATAGTCCTTTCTCCATGATTTGAGCTTAACTTAAACACACTTACTTTTCAGCTATTCTTGTGGTAAATGTCACATCCTGAAATGTTTTAAAGCTACATTCAATTTAAAATGCAAGTAAGATTTTCAAGTAGAAAGCTATCAGCAAAGTCATTGTTAAAAACTGTAAATTAAAGTGCAAATTCTACAACAAATACACTATCACCTATGGGCATTTCTAGAGCTTTAAATGCTAGTAGAAGTGTTCATTTCAGTCACAAAAGTGTAATGTTAGTGTTGGCATTAGAAGTAAAACAAGAGCATCGCCTACTGATGTCTACGCTTGGCTGTTGATTGCAGAATAATGAATAAAAACCTTTGTCGAAAAAGGGGCATACCTCGCATAAAATGCATGTAGAGTTATCCTCCTTGGACGTAAGGATTGCCCTTTTGATGGTGAACACGTGGGCCAAGTCAATGCCTTCAGTAGAACCAGAGATATCACAAAATGTCAGTTTTTGCATGACAACAATGGGAGAAAACAACAATGATTTGAAGGCTGTAGCAATACCTCGGGTTTTCTCAAAAAATAAATGGGCCGATCAAAAATTTACAAAACATTCAGTTTGAAATGAAGTACACTCGGAATAAATTAAATTAAATCATATCCATACAGAAAGCTTAATTAAGTAAAGGTCATTCTTTTATTAACTTCTTTCTGTATCATCATATTTCATTTCAGCTAAAATAGATTGTTTCGTTTTTTTCTATAAGAAACAAGATGTGTTTGTGAAACACGAATGCCCCCGTAACAGCATTTTTTTTCAAAGTTTGACCTTGACAGATGACCTTGACCTTGTCACATGACCTTGACTTTGGTACCAGCGGAGAGATGTATCATCATGGCAAATATTGGCCTTGTATCTTGAATAGGCTTGAAGATGTTGGCAATGTTAAGTTTTTTGTTAACTTTTGCAGACAGACAGACGGACGGACAGACAGACAGACGGACAACGGTAAAAAAATATGCCCTCGATCTTTCGATACGGGGGCATAAAAAGTCTTAAGCTAATAAACAGTGGGGTTTATCCAATAAGCCCCCTGACAGAACAAACAAAAAGATTTTTTGTAAATGTTCAAATGAGTAACAATATTTATACAGGACTCCAGGTAAGAGGGTATGTTGACAATCTAACTGTGATATTCCTAATCCAAGGCCTAGCTATGTTGTAGGTACTCATTTGAGACCATTCTCATAAGTACCAACAACATAGGATTTGATTGATGGATAAAATATTGTTTTCATTTAGAATCACTCTTTACATGGAGCTCTGATTTTATGTGACCTTTCGTGCAGAAAAGGACTATCTGAGAAACACCCTAACATTAACATTTTAAGAAATGTTCGGATTCAGCAACAGTTAACCAGATGTCACATTTCGCAATCATATCAGATGACAGTGATCTCTCCAGATTTTGAAAAACTTCTTACACCTGATAGTTTGTGCGGTTGAATAAGGGTTTTCACCTCTTTCACTTTCCAGATGGTCCCTTTTTGCACGATGGGTCACATATAATCAACAACTCAAATCTTACTTTTGATCTCAAGAACCATGACAAGGCTGATCCGAGTCTTTGTTTCTGAATACATCTCATACCCATCACTTTACAAATACTCTTAACTGTAATAAGACAATACCACAGAAAATTTATTTCGCAAAAAATATAAAGCCATTTGCGACAATGTCAGCAAATACATCATGACGTCATTTTCGAAACGAAAGCATAACATTTATATCCATTCTTAGCTCATTTGCATAGTTATTCCACTAGTGTAATAACACCCGTGTAATATCAAAAATACTAAACAGGGTTATTTCACTCCTGCGATGTAGGTCATATTATGATTATGGATTTCTGTTCCTCTCCCTATGGATATTTACAGATTTGGCCTTCAGTATTAGTCTGTGACGATGAACTGTCACAGAGAAAATTAGAACTGTCCCAAAGCAAACTTATACCACCCTACAAGTGCTTGTCAATAATGAACAAGATGTGTTTGTGAAACACGAATGCCCCCGGAACGGCATTTTTTTTTTCAAAGTTTGACCTTGACAGATGACCTTGACCTTGTCACATGACCTTGACTTTGGTACCAGCGGATGCAGATCATTGAGATCTATCATCATGCCAAATATTAGCTTTGTATCTTGAATAGGCTTGAAGATATTGGCAAGGTTAAGTTTTCGGGTTAAGTTTTCGGACAGACGGACGGACAGACAGACGGACAGACAGACAGACGGACAGACAGACAGACGGACACGAGTAAAACAATATGCCCCCGATCTCTCGATACGGGGGCATAAAAAACATTTTCCATCAAAGGGCAATATCTCTGTCACAAGTCAATGGATCAAATTTCACCTGAACATCTCTGTCTGATACTGATCACATCTCTTACGTTTCTATGGAATCGGCCCATTAGTTGATGAGAAATTGAATGGACAAAAAAAAGCTATAGATGGACGGACCAACAGACAAGCAGTCTCCTATATAACCCCTATATAATAGTTTTTGGGGTTATAATAAGACTCTTCACAAGTATCAGTCACAATAAAACTAAATTCTTTTATGCACAAAAATAAAACATCTTCAAGACTTGAATTAACTTACTTTGTTCTGTCATGTTTCTTTTCTCACAAACTGCCAGGACTTTGTTTGCTTTCTTCTCTGTATGAATTGGCATGGCATCTATGAAATTCTCTAGGTATTCTCTGTCAAAATAAATCTGTCTTTTAACAAGATTAGATTAAATATTGGTGATGAATAGAGCTGAGACAAGAACACGAGTACCCCGGGTATCTGGTTGGGTAACGTTTCTACCTGGGTCCCGAATCATTACCCGTTACCCAACTATTGTAAAAGAACTCTGTATCTTTGGGGATCAACTTCAGAAAAGAATTGAAGACTGTTAAAACAGTCATCAATTCTTTTCTGAAGTCGATTTCAAGATGATCCTTCTGATTTACATCAGAGTTTTGAGAGTCCCGGCTACCTTTTTGCGAGTCTGTGATCCTATCACCTGTGTCCCTTCAATCCATGTTTGAATTTGTACATTCCACCCCCCCACCCCCCTTTACAAATTTTCTGGATCTGCCATTGTACTTAGTTGATAAATTTAATATATGGACAGTTATCAATGGGTACTTGAGTACCAGTGGATATGAGAACTTGGGTACACGGGTACAAAATTTCTACTCGTCAAAGCTCTGCCAACTGAAACATGAACAAAGTAGGGTGATTTTAAGATACCAATTTGCTTAACAGTAAAACAGTTTTAAAGCCTATAAACATAAACATATATTTTTCTCTCGTGCATAAGAATAATTATTCATTTGTTTTTGCTTCTAATGAGTTATGTATAACATTTAGTTATAGGGAAAAGATATACAGTCAAGGGAAATTATGTTCATGTACTTTTATACTATAATATAAAGTTGGAAAGAATCAATTGTATGTAACAATTTCTTCCTTTCCAAAAACACCTGTAACAGGCAAGTTCTCTCTTTTTACAGTATTTTCAACCACAAAGAATGGTTTGGTTTCAAATCATATCCACCTTTCATAGTTGTCTGCAAACTCTTTCAAATTGGACCAGTCCATCACTTCTTAAAACTGGATATATTTAACCAAGATCAAACTTACCTCCCTTTATCCCCACAATGGTCAAAATAATCCACAGCAACTTGCCAGAGACTCTTATGAGACATGAGACTGACTGCATAGTCTAGTAACAGATGTTCTCGTAAACTAAAACCAAACCTGAATAAAATACAATATATGTCTGTTATTCATACTGCATTAAGCAAACAGAAATTTCATACTTACAATTGATGGGCTACTAGTTAAAGTAATGGACCTGTAATAGTTCTGCAACATTTCGGAAGTCATTAACTTAAACAGTGTTGACAGAGGTTTCCTAATGATTTCATTGCAAAACCTCAGTTAACATAGTGAAAAATTGTTTGCTGTTAAGAGTGAAATTCAGTTTAAAATTAATTTTCTCTAGTCAAAAAGTGTTGCTTTTTTCAAGTCTATATTTCTTCTACACATCACAAGTTTATCCATTGTAATTGATTGATTAAGTTTAAGCATTTTGCATAAAGTTACTCCCAATGATGTAAACATTGTGAAGTCAGGGAAAAACCATTATAAGTGCCTATACATTTTACAATAGTTTTACGCTGAACCATAAACATGTACTTACTCAAATCTGTGACTTTTGATTGGTCCACAGTGATGAAGGATATCTGTTAGATGTGCAATAAACCATGAACCTCCTAGAACAGCCCTGGAACAGAATAAAGTCATGATCAGATTAATCAAATGAAATTAGGGCCAAGTACTCTATAGATTGTACTAGATACCAAAATATAAAGTTTCTGTCCATCATAAAATGAAAATTGATATCCTATAAACATTTGAAGTTAATGGAGTTTCAAGACAAATACTTGAACAATGAAAATTGATATCCTATGGTAAGAAACTATTTTGATAAACGAAAAATAAATGAACCAAACAAATACCTGCAATTTCCAAAATGTTTTGATTTACATTGGATTCTTAAGGATAAATAAAATCCTGCTTATATGGTGAAGAATTAAAAGGGTAATAAGGTCATTAATGTGACAATTTAATCCAACCCTCTAGGACTAGATGACAGGTGCTTTTGTCTTTGTTGTCTGAAAAAGCAAGACATTGTTCCCAAATAAGCAAGAGAGCCAAACAACTTGGAGGAAGTGTGTTAATACAAGAGCCGTCAGAGACAGATTATGCTCCCCGAATAAGGCATTGTCACAAAAACAAAAGCCATGTTGGACATGGACATCCCCCGCGAAGAAAGCTTGATAGTAAACTGAAGCCTAATAGATAAAAGATTCTTTAGTACTGTCAAAGATTTGCCTCCTATAAAATCTAAGTAATAAAAATAACAAAGGGCAATAACTCCAAAATTATGCTAGCAAGAGTTGTAGTTCAGGTGTATTGCACTTCTCCTCCATGAGATCTATCCAGCCATAAAGATTCAAGTAGATAGTTACTATACTTTAGGAGATATGCTCCAGACAAAATCTAAGTATCAAAAATAACAAAGGGCAATAACTCCAAAATTATGCAAGCAAGAGTTGTAGTTCTTGTGCACTGCACTTCTCCTCTATGAGATCTATCCACCCATAAAGTTTAAAGTTGACAGCTATTATACTTTAGGAGATATACTCCAGACATAATCTAAGTATTAAAAATAACAAAGGGCAATAACTCCAAAATTATGCTAGCAAGAGTTGTAGTTTTTGTGCATAGCACTTCTCCTCCATGAGATCTATCCACCCATAAAGTTTCAAGTTGATAGCTGTTATACTTTAGGAGATATGATCCAGACATAATCTAAGTATCAAAAATAACAAAGGGAAATAACTCCAAAATTATCCAAGCAAGAGTTGTAGTTTTTGTGCACTGCACTTCTCCTCCATAAGATCTATCCACCCATAAAGTTTCAAGTTGATAGCTATTATACTTTAGGAGATATGCTCTGTGGTCAGATTGCAAGGACTCAAATAAGGTGTAATCTTATACAGCAAACATAAAGGTAACAAACATTAAACCTCCTTTTTGCATGACATATTTTTACACACAAATTTCAAATAGTTTATGGTAAAGGGCATCTGATTTGCTACTGAAATGTGAAATTTCATCAAATTCTGAGCATAAGACTAGGAGAAATGAAAGAATAACTGTATTTTACGCGTAAGCGTAAAAGCAACAAACATTTAGCCCCCTTTTTCCATGATATATTTTCTATTACGTTAATTTCAAATTGTCTTTAGTAAAGGGCATCTGATTTGCTACTAAAATATGAAATTTCACTAAATTCTGACAGACTAGGAGAAATTTGGGAAAAACTGTTTTTTACCCTAAGTCCCCTTTTCCCGTGACGAGGCCTCCCTTTTCCCGTGACGAGGCCTCAAATCAAAAAACCTTCACAGATGCATCAACATCTGTACGCAGATGCCTTCTTTTTAAATGGTTTAAAAGGTTTGTTTAAGAATGGAGAGCGTTTCTTAAGGATGCCACTCGGAGAATGGAAAACGTCTCCTCGAATTTTGATCTGTTATTGTCACTGAACAACATCAGTTCAGTATCGTTTAGACACATTAAACATTTAAGTTCGTCATTTTGGATCAGATGGATATGAAAATAGTGCGAATCCAATGGATAGGCGATGCAGAAAATGTTTTTATTGTTGATTTGAGTATTTTGAAAAGTGCTGACTTTCAACGGAACTTATCAATACCATAGCGTCATATTGACGTCGTTACCGTGCGCCGGTACCAAATGACTACATATTTTAAAATGGCTGCTACAGGTGACCAACTAGTTGGATTTCATCCAAATTTACACCACAAAAAGAAAAATACCGCAACTTAATAACAACGAAGTTTTCTCTTCAAAGTCTGTGAAATAAAAAATTCTGCAACGCTAGTCTACGTAATCTTTGATTCACCCTCGTATAGCTTTTATTGTTCATTAAATAAAATATCAATTGACCTTACTAAAAAAAAACCAACAATCATTCTATTTCTTCAATGCATGAATGAGACAAAATGAGGAAATTTTAGGACAAATTTTCTTATAGCACGTTAGTTTGCATGTGATTGCTATGCAGTGTTTATGATGATGTCATTTTTGGGTCTCTACTCGGATGACGTCAGATAGGTTGAAATGAACAAAAGCAGGTTAAAAGTTTTAGATAATTTCACTGTTAAGGCGGTGGGTCTATCAAAATGATAACCTACCGTTATTCATCAATAAACCACCAAAAAGCATTAAAGAAATCAGCATTTCATCTGAAAATTTTATCTGAATTAATTTTGTCTAACTGAATGATTTTACTACCTGCAATCTTCTTTTATTTGAGATATATCAAACTCTTCAGTCTTGTGCTGATATCTAAATTCTTTCATACTTTATGCTGTACAGACTGAATGGATTTTGTTTTCCTTTGTGATGCACAGTTCAAATTAATACCTTACCTACAATCTCCAATCACTTGAAATATATCAAACTCTAGTGCTGATATCAAAACTCTTTCATACTTGGTGACGTACAGTCTGAATGGATTTTGTTTAACTTTGAGATGTACAGAACAAATTAATACCTTACCTACAATCTTCAATCACTTGAAATATATCAAACTCTAGTGCTGATATCAAAATCCTGTCTAACTCTGTGATTCTGTCATCATTTCTAAACTCATCCATACAACCCTAAAGAAAATAAGAAATAGAGTTGGAAATAAGTCTGATAGTTTTTCTTTAACCCTTTCCTGTTTTAAAAAAATTCCGAACTGTCAAAAATCAAAGGTTTTGCAGACGAAACTTTAAAGTGGATTTAATTGAAAAATAACAATTCAGTAGGGCAGGAAATAGTGTGGAAAACAAGATGTGTTTGTGAAACACGAATGCCCCCTTAACGACATTTTTTTTCAAAGTTTGACCTTGACAGATGACCTTGACCTTGTCACATGACCTTGACTTTGGTACCAGTGGATGCAAATCACTGAGATCTATCATCATGCCAAAAATTAGCTTTGTATCTTGAATAGGCTTGAAGATATTGGCAAGGTTAAGTTTTCGGACAGACGGACGGACAGACAGACGGATGGACGGACGGACATGAGAAAAACAATATGCCCCCGATCTCTCGATACAGGGGCATAAAAAAGAAATTGCTTGTCAGAAGCAATTTCATCTTTTTCACAATGTTTTCTCAATCATAAAATCACAGGCTCGTAAAAAACAGGGATTAAACAGCAAAGGGTTAAAACACTAAATATATGTAACAAATATTGCTGAAATTAAATTCTAAAATTCTTTAGACCTTTCCAAAAGCAGTGACTTAAGTACATATTAACGATAGTCCTTGCTACTTTACAAGGTGGTCTTGTTTGTGTGATGTTCGTGGTCTAGAGGTAGAGTGTTGGCCTTTTGACTAAGAAGACGTGAGTTTGATTCCTGGCAGCAGTTTTCAATCTTGGTACTTTCATTGGTCCACCCATTTGATGCAAGTACTGATAAATTTTCCATGAAGTAGAATCGAGAAGGATTAATCTTAGATGAAATGAATAGCTTCCAAATTGATGTAAAATTGATAGGTTTAAACCAAAAGATTGCTTTAACATATCTTATGTAACACAGAATCAAAACCCTTATCCCAAAGTATTCAGTGCATCGAAGTTGTTTTTTCAGACAATACAGCAATACTTACATGTATATAATGATAAAGGTCCACAGATCTGACCATTGGTTTTTGGTATAATAATTTAGACACTAACATATGGTACCAAGTTTCACATAAATCCTTCAACTCTGAAAATATTTCCTCTTCCCCACAAAGTATCTGTAAATATAGTTGAAGATCCATGTACAACAAATTGATAAGTCGGCGCAAAGCTTTTGTAAATGCATACAAATATAGTCGTTTTGATAGTGTTGAACGAACAATAATTGCAGAATTTTAATTTTGTTTCGAACAAGCTGCCAATATTTGGAAAATTTTAACCAGTTTAGTTCAAGTTTTACCCACTATATTTATTTAGAAAGCAGGTCAGAGTAGGCTTGGATCAGAATGCAAATATGTACCACAAAGAAAAATAAAGACTCTATGCCCTCTTCCTTCCTATCCTGCCACATTGAAATTTCATATCAAACAAATTGCCAATTTTGGGTACATTTAAATCAGCCCGACTTCAAAATTTTCCCAGTCTTTCAGTATAAAGCAAACAGTTAAGGCCAAGATCAGACTGCACGTCTGTGCAGGCTGATCTTAGTCTTTACTGTCTGCCAAAGTTAAGTGTATATCAAGAATATGTTGTGAACAGCTGGATGGTTAAAGCTACCATTTCAAAATACAGAGGAATCTGCTTAATAGCAACACCTATTAAAGCCACCATATTGAAATCTTTCACACATTATAATTACCCTAGCTGCCGTTTCTAGACTCATATTTGTAGCAAAATGTCCCTCTTCCATCCTTCTCTCACAGTCATCCTTCCAGTGGCGCCATTTCATTTCAAATTCTGACACAGAATTGCTGCCTTGTAGTTGCTGTAATAACAGAATTAAAAAAAAACATTAAACAAGTTTAACCCTTTCCTGTTTTATCCCTGCTTTTTACGTGCCTGTGATTTAATGATTGAGAAAACAGTGTGAAAAAAGATGAAATTGCTTCTGACAAGCAATTTCTTCTTTTTCCACACTATTTTCTACCCTACTGAATGGATATTTTTCAAATTAAATCCACTTTAAATTTTCGTCTGCAAAACCTTTGAATTTGGACAGGTCCAAAATTTTGTAAAACAGGAAAGGGTTAAATTGCAAATTCAATTAAGAATCAAGCGCACCGCCTATGGGTGCTTACACTTTGCTGTTAGTGCTGGTTGGTGAACCAAGTCCAAAAAGGGGCATAATTTTCACAAAATTCATCTAGAGTTATCTCCCTTGAAAGTAAAGGTTGCTCTTTTGATGGTGAACATGTGTTTCAAGTGAATACCTTCAGTAGAACCAGAGATATCACAAAATTTTCACATGATGATGGTGACAGCAAAGCTATAGAAATACCTCGTGTTTTCTTCATAAACAGACGAGCTAAAAAGAATAATACTAATTTTCTGCTTCTAAATCAATATAGTTACTTCTAAAATAAGATCTACTTGCCAAATAAGATCTTCTGCAAAAATACATTTTCAATGAAGTATACCTTTTAGTTTCAAAAAATATTATTGAATTTTTGGCATATGTACTGATATTTAATCTCTTCATGAATAATGTAACCTAGACATGTAGTTTTTTTTTTTTTTTTTTTTGCTTTGCACATACAATAACTCCCCTAATAAAATGTTTTCTCACCTATTTGTGAATATTATCTGTATGTTTCTTCAGTCAATTTCAATTTTTGCTAGTCAATTTTTCAAAGTAATATACAAGTGAATTGATTGATTGATTGAATGGAGTTTAACGCCGCTTTCAACATTATTTCAGTTATATCGCGGCGGCCAGAGCACCTAACAATTGATTCCTGGAATTTCTTTCACCTGTACTACCATTACATCCTTTCCTAGCCTCCGACTGCTATCTCACATAGGTTTACGATTATCTACCATTGGTGAATATACAAGTTAAACATATCAAGCCGAGATAAAGTGCAAATCATACAACTAAGATACATTACACTAAATAGTGGCATTTTCCTGAGCACTTCATCCATACTTCTGAAGGCGTCTGTGTTGGAGTCAGAATTTCTGGACAACAAATATCTCACACTGTCTATCTGACCTTGGAGTAATAGTTTGTATATCTGAAATATTAATTGATCAACATTATCTAACCCTTGTCATGCTGAAAGAATATTCCTGCTTTGGCAGGAGCTATAGACAAACATCAGCCTGCACATATGTGCAGTCTGATGTAAGTTTACACCACCTATTTCACACTTTCAAACCAGAATTGTCAATAAAGTTAGTTTTTCAAATAGAAATTGACCAACATTTGGTACTTTCAGTGATTTTTGCCCTTTGATTTTGATGGAAAAATTTAGCCAAAATTTATTCAGCATGACAAGGGTTAACCTTTCCTAGACAGTCTGATTTAAACATTACTGCAAGTAATTACTTGAGAAAATATTGTGGACAATGAAGAAATTCCTTGTAATAAGCAATTTCTCCTTTCCTATGACATCTTCCAATACATAAAATGATTGTCATATGTCAACTACAAAATTTTTTTTTCAATTTCAACCAATTCTAAAATTCAGAAAAATAGGAAAAAGGTTAAAATATTTTGTTAAACACTGTTATTCAATTCTACATTGTTTAATCCAGGCCTATGTATCTTTTGAAAATAGAGGTGCTTAATTCAACTTTTAACAATTTTTAAGGTAAATTTCAGTAGCTGAAGCATCTTATTAGGGCTTTCTCCCTCACCAGGCTAATCGCAATACTCAATCTGAGCTACAACGTAACTATATCTAGAATAATTTGTCCACTGGCAAGGCAATCTGTAAATCTTTCCACACTATCCCAGATGGTCCCCTTTTGTTTGTGACAGGGCAGAGTTTTTTCATTATTAGTCTTAGTCATTTTTCTTAAGGAAATAGAAAAGTATCAAATTCAATTTTAGACTGTTTTGCAATGTTTCTTCCAAAATAAGATTTATCTATAGAATTACAAGTTTGAGTGTGTGACAAAAGATCTATTTTGTCTATACAGGCATTGACAAAATTGACATTTTATCACCAACTAACACTTGAACATCTATTTCTCACATAGTCAATGTAGTCTTCTATAATGAACAGTCATCAGAGATATCAGTGCTCTTTCTACTATCTCTCAGGGGCCCAAAAAAGGCCCCATTCCCCATTGAAAAGGCCCCAAAATTTTTCCCAATTTGAAGAAAAGTTCACAATTTAATGAAATGGATTTAACCAAACAACTTATTTCTGACATATTTGTAACTTGGGAGTATGAATATGTGTATTGTTAACTTTTAGAATTTTAAGAACAAGCTTTTTTAATATTTTTAATTATACATTACAAGCAAGAAATAACCCAAAGAGTTATACATGAAAAAATCACCAAATTGCAATTTTGTCAATATATATTCCCAAATGAATGCTAGGGGCCTTTCGCAAAAGAACTTGGGAAAAGCCTTGGATATCCTTGTCTTACACATGTGGAAGATCCCATTCTTAATAACCTAATCTAATGTAAGTTTTTCGCAATATTTCTGTTCATAAAGTGTTTAACAAGAGCTTCGCAGAGCGGCACATATACGCCCGAAGGGGCTAGTCAATAACCATGGCTTGTCAGTAACGGGAGCTTGAATGATAGCTAAAAATATTGCAAACAGACAGACAGACAACTGGTGCAATTACATTTAAATATGGAAATATATTTAGTCCTAAGCACAAAAAGACAACCTACAGTCATTATGGCAAGTTTCCTTTCATTCCCTTCCATGATGTAGGAGATAATGAGCCGACAAGAAATTTTGTTTTTTTCATCAACACAAGGGCAGATAATCCAAGATAACTCTAGAATAACTGGAGCATTTTGAATTGAAAAGTCTTACGCTAAACTAGACATCATAGAGAGTAATTGTTTCTAGTTTCAGCTCATTTCAATTGATAGTTAAGGAGATGCACACAAAATACAGCGATTTTCATTTAATTCAAGGGCAGATAATTCAAGATTTCTCAGTAATGACAGGAGCGATTTGAATTTCAAAGGTCTTATGCACAACTAGACATCATAGGGAGTAAATGTAAGTTTCAGCTCATTCCCATTGATAGTTTAGGAGGAGTTGCGCACACAAAAAACAGTGATTTTCTTTAAATTCAAGGGCAGATAATTCAAGATTTCTCAGTAATGACAGGAGCAATTTGAATTTGAAAGGTCTTATGCACAACAAGACATCATAGGGAGTAATTGTGTGTAATTTCAGCTTATTCCCATTGATAGTTTAGGAGGAGTTGCGCACACAAAAAACAGTGATTTTTGTTATATTAAAGGGCAGATAATTCAAGATTTCTCAGGAATGACAGGAGCGATTTGAATTTAAAAGGTCTTATGCACAACTAGACATCATAGGGAGTAATTGTGTGTAGATTCAGCTTATTCCCACTGATAGTTTAGGAGTAGTTGCGCACACAAAAAACAGTGATTTTTGTTATATTAAAGGGAAGATAATTCAAGATTTCTCAGGAATGACTGGAGCAATTTGAATTTCAAAGGTCTTATGCACAACTAGACATCATAGGGAGTAGTTGTGTGTAATTTCAGCTTATTCCCATTGATAGTTTAGGAGGAGTTGCGCACACAAAAAACAGTGATTTTGGTTATATTCAAGGGCAGATAATTCAAGATTTCTCAGTATGGACTGGAGCGATTTGAATTTCAAAGGTCTTATGCACAACTAGACATCATAGGGGGTAATTGTGTGTAGTTTTAGCTTATTTCCATTGATAGTTTAGGAGGAGTTGCGCACACAAAAAATTGCTAACGGACGGACAGACAGACGGACGGACGACCGAGGCCATAACATAATACGACACTTCGGGCGTATAATAAAAAAGTATTTAATGA
Source organism: Fragum whitleyi (assembly GCA_948146395.1). Taxonomy (NCBI): domain Eukaryota; kingdom Metazoa; phylum Mollusca; class Bivalvia; order Cardiida; family Cardiidae; genus Fragum; species Fragum whitleyi. Next base: position 88,343,617 of record OX411545.1, read on the forward strand.
ACAAAATGTTGTTAACGTGAGAACAAGAGTGCCATCGTCACAAAATACGCCGCCACTTTGCTAATTGTAGACACTACTTATTTTGACAGAACCAAATTGAAAATGACCAAGTTTCATTTAAATCAAGACAAAAAGTTAGGAGGAATTGCCTTCACAAGGCTGCAATTTCAATAAGCCCCAGGCACTAAGTTTTAAGGGGGCATAATTCAGGGAAATAAATGAGCCATAAAATCCTTGATCCATGTACATCTACAAATTATGGTGATGACATTGACCAAGTTTCATTTAAATAAAGACAAAAGTAAGCCAAGGAGGAGTTGTGTTCAAAAGGCTGCAATTTCAATAAGCCCTAGATACTAAGTTTTAAGGGGGCATAATTTAGGGTAAAATTAATGAACCATAAAATCCTTACTTCATGCTCATCTACCAATTTCGGTTATAACATCCACCAAGTTCCATTTAGATCCAGCCAGAAACTTAGGAAGAGTTGCATTCACAAGGCTGCAATTTCAATAAGCCCCAGAGACTAAATTTTAAGGGGGCATAACTGAGGCAATAAGCCCCAGAGACTAAGTTTTTAAGGGGCATAACCTAGGCAAAAATCAACAAATCATAAAATCCTTCCTTCATGCACATCTACCAATTGAGGTGATAACATTGACCAAGTTTCAAGAAGATCCAGCCAGAAACTTAGGAGTAGTTGCGTTGACAAGAAAAGTGGACCCAGAGACTAAGTTTTTAAGGGGCATAACTCAGGCAAAAATCAACGAACCATAAAATCATTCGTTCATGCGCATCTACCAATTGAGGTGATAACATTGACCAAGTTTCAAGAAGATCCAGCCAGGAACTTAGGAGGAGTTGCGTTGACAAGAAAAGTGGACCCAGAGACTAAGTTATCAAGGGGCATAACTCAGGCAAAAATCAACCAACCGTAAAATCCTTCCTTCATGCACATCTACCAATTGAGGTGATTACATTGACCAAGTTTCAAGAAGATCCAGCCAGAAACTTAGGAGGAGTTGCGTTGACAAGAAAAGTGGACCCAGAGACTAAGTTATCAAGGGGCATAACTCAGGCAAAAATCAACGAACCGTAAAATCCTTCCTTCATGCACATCTACCAATTGAGGTGATAACATTGACCAAGTTTCAAGAAGATCCAGCCAGTAGTTTAGGAGGAGTTGCGTTGACAAGAAAAGTGGACGGACGTACGGACGGACGGATGGACGGACAGATGGAGAAGATGACGCCAATATACGTCTGCCTCCGGCGGCGTATATAAAGAATATTACTCAACTTTGCTTGTGACAAGCTGATCTTAACCTCACCTAGAATAGAAAAGATATTTAAGAGATACAGATAGAGAGGGTATTTTGGTTTTCAAATTCAAAAGTTTCATTATCCCTTACTTAAACCCTATGATGTTGGTACTCATTTGAAATGTCTCAATGAGACAATTCAAATGAGTACCCACAACATAGGGTTTCATTGTGAAACAAGAGCCATGTCGGACATGGCCATCCCCCGCCGAGAAAGCTGGATAGTAAACTGAAGCCTAATAGATTAAGGGTTCTACTTTAAGAAATTAAGCCCCTACAAAAGCTAAGTCTTAAAAATAACAAAGGGCAATAACTCCAAAATTATGCAAGCAAGAGTTGTAGTTCTTGTGCACTGCACTTCTCCTCTAAGGGATCTATCCACCCATAAAATTTCAAGTTGATAGCTATTATACTTTAGGAGATATGCTCCGGACAATATGTAAGTCTTAAAAATAACAAAGGGCAATAACTCCAAAATTATGCAAGCAAGAGTTGTAGTTCTTGTGCACTGCACTTCTCCTCCATGAGATCTATCCACCCATAAAGTTTCAAGTTGATAGCTATTATACTGTAGGAGAAATGCTCCGGACAAAATCTAAGTCTTAAAAATAACAAAGGGCAATAACTCCAAAATTATGCAAGCAAGAGTTGTAGTTCTTGTGCACTGCACTTCTCCTCTAAGGGATCTATGCACCCATAAAGTTTCAAGTTGATAGCTATTATACTTTAGGAGATATGCTCCGGACAATATGTAAGTCTTAAAAATAACAAAGGGCAATAACTCCAAAATTATGCAAGCAAGAGTTGTAGTTCTTGTGCACTGCACTTCTCCTCCATGAGATCTATCCACCCATAAAGTTTCAAGTTGATAGCTATTATACTTTAGGAGAAATGCTCCGGACAAAATCTAAGTCTTAAAAATAACAAAGGGCAAAAACTCCCAAATTATGCAAGCAAGAGTTATAGTTCTTGTGCACTGCACTTCTCCTCTATGAGATCTATCCACCCAAAATGTTTCAAGTTGATAGCTATTATACTTTAGGAGATATGCTCCGGACAAAATCTAAGTCTTAAAAATAACAAAGGGCAATAACTCCAAAATTATGCAAGCAAGAGTTGTAGTTCTTGTGCACTGCACTTCTCCTCCATGAGATCTAACCACCCATAAAGTTTCAAGTTGATAGCTATTATACTTTAGGAGATATGCTCCGGACAAAATCTAAGTCTTAAAAATAACAAAGGGCAATAACTCCAAAATTATGCAAGCAAGAGTTGTAGTTCTTGTGCACTGCACTTCTCCTCCATGAGATCTATGCACCCATAAAGTTTCAAGTTGATAGCTATTATACTTTAGGAGATATGCTCCGGACAAGTTTAGTAACGGAAGGACGTAATGACGGAATGACGGACCGAGAGCATTACTATATCCCCTCGCCGAAAACGGCGGGGGATAATAAAGATTTTAGACTGGCTTTACCCCCTCTTATCTGGACCCCTGTATTAAGCTCACAAAGGCTATCTTAATAACATTTCTATTCTAGACTCTGTTAAAACAAGCTTGTTTCCCCACTAAATCTCATCACAGATCCTATATATCCTTACACAATCCCAGTATCCTTGACTGTGTTCCGGTGTCTGTTCTGATCGTAGTTCTCGTAACATCGTCTCTCCTTCCACAAAATGCCAACATAACCATTCCAACAACTGAGGTATAACAACCCCTCCTGGTTTATATAATTAAACAAATGATTAACGAGAACTCCTCCTTTACCAATACAATAACTACTATATCAACTTTTCTTGTGCCGTACAAATTTCATGAGCTCTTTTCCTTGGATTTATTAGTTTTAATTTGTCTGCATGTAAATATATCCTGTGAAAGTCTTAATAGAATCATTTACTATTTCATGATTTAACCTTAAAACTAATAGTTCGAGTCAAACCAAAATTCTTTGAAGTCTGGGGGAGAAGATAGAACTACATGTAGTTATTGACATAAATTCATTTTTTGAAAAAATAGTCAATGTCTATGATAAAATTCATGTCCTCTTCATCTATAATACTATGTTACGTTAGTAACATTTGTGTCAAAATTTAAAAATAAGGAATCTTCCTAATTTTTACACCCCCTATAACCTTGAGAATTCTGGACAGACATATCAATGGATCAATGCAATGTAATTTCAACCTTGTATGTCTATAATTACTTTCAATAGTTCTGCATTGTCCCTTGGTATAAACAGGAGTGAAACTCATTTCCAACATTCATTGAGATGGTGAGGACATAAGGACATAAATTGGTTGTACCTTGCCTTTTTTGAACTAGGGCTAACATGATTCCTGTCAGTCAAATAAAATTTAACAAGAATCAAGTTTAGTTGCCTTTAAATATTTATTTTGTGGTCCAAAGGAAATCAATCCATAATATTCTATTTACGTATTATATCAGCATTGAAATGCTACTGTATTTCCAGATGTACAGATAAGAGGGGTATAGCCATTTTAAATCTGTACTGCTTATTGAAACCCTATGTTATGGGTACTCATTGGAATCATCTCATTGAGACAATTCTGATGACTACCCACAATAAAGGATTTTTGCAAGTGTTATTGAAATAATCTAATCTGAAATCCAAAATACCCCCTCTATCTGCAGTCATGTATTACAATGGTAGTTGATATGTAATAATCCTAGTTAAAGAAGTAGCTGTACATTTTAAAAAGCTACAAACCTACCTAGTGTGACATCAATCCAGAGAATTTCACACAAGTTCCATATTAACTCTGTCATGTTTAACTAAAGATGGAGTAGTAAATTTATAAAGCAAGTCACCTACCCGGTGTAACATCAATCCAGAGAATTTCACACAAATTCCATATCAACTCAGTCATGTTTAACTAAAGATAGAGTAGTAAATTAATAAAGCAAGTCACCTACCCGGTGTAACATCAATCCAGAGAATTTCACACAAATTCCATATCAACTCTGTCATGTTTAACTAAAGAAGTAGTTGTACATTAATAAAGCTTGTAACATACCCGGTGTAACATCAATCCAGAGAATTTCACACAAATTCCATATCAACTCTGTCATGTTTAAATCCTTCATTTGTTCCTGATAAATGGCAGCTTCTTCCTCTGCTGACTCTGAAGAAACAAGAGGCAGGGTTCAATACTAACAGAATCCTGGGATCTTGAGGATCCCAAATTATTGGGAGTGATCCCATTAACTTCAAGAAATGGAGTCTCTTTGGATCCCAAATTATTGGGAGTAATTCCATTAATTCAAATAAAGGGAATCAGTTGGGATCCTTCTACAGAGGTACATATAAGAGGGGGTCTTAAATCTTTATTTCAAAATGAAACCATATGTTGTGGGTACTCATTTGAATCGTCTAGACGAGACAATTCAAATGAGTACCAACAATATAGGGTTTGTCTCATCATTATCAAAATACTTTGATCTAAAAATCAAAATACCCCCTCTAACAGGTATCTCTAATTCTATATCTATAAATTTTGGATATTCTTTACTGGTAAATCAGAATTTCATATATTTTTTTTTTCAAGCCACAGTTCTAACAAAGGAACAAAGTGATATAAGAAGCATTGGCTTCGCGAATATATTGGAATACATTACTAACCATTGTTTTTTCCTGGTTCCTTTTTGAAGAACTTCTAGTCATATATAAAAGAATGAAGGGTTTCCTAATCATCTGTAGGAATCCCCCATCATAACAAGAAGGGCTGCGGAACTTTATTGAAAAAAAAGTTAGTGTTGAACCCCAAAGATGCACATAAAACAAGACTTTTTTCTCTAGCTTAGCCCTAGCATAATTTTCACAAGATGAATCTAGAGTTATCCCCCTTAAAAGTATAGGTTGCTCTTTTGATGGTGAACACATGTGCCAAGTTCAATTGAATGCCTTCAGTAGAACCAGAGATATCACAAAATGTCAAAGTTATCACACAGTGAGGAAAACAACAACCCCAAGACTATATCAAAACCTTGGGTTTTCTCTGAAAACAGCCGAGCTAAAAAGTTAAAACTTTTGGTAAATAACCCTTGTCATGCTGAACCCGGAATATTCATGCTTTGGCAGGTGCTTTAGACCAACATCAGCCTGCACATTATGTGCATTCTGATGTTAGTCTACACCACCTGTTTCTCATTTTCAAACCAGAAATATCAATAGATTAAGTTTTTCAAATAAAAATTGACCTAAAGTTGGTACTTTCATTGCTTTTTGCCCTTTTGTTTTTATGAAAATTTTTAGCCAAAATTTATTCAGCATGACAAAGGTTAAGAGATGGTTCTATCGTTCTTCCATCTACAAGGCATCAGATGTCACTTTAAGCAGTTCCTTGGTAATCTTATGGACTGGTTTTGCTCACACAAGCACTATCACTTCATCCTGTTTTAATCTCTAGCTGCTTGTCCAACATGGATTAACCCTTGTCATGATGAATAAATTTTGGCAAAAAATTTTCATCAAAATCAAAGGGCATAAATCACTGAAAGTACCCACTGCTAAGCACTGAAAAGCCAAATCTATTGACAAATCTGGCTTGAAAGTGAGAAACAGGTAGTGTAGACTAACATCAGACTGCACATAGGTGTAGGCTGATATTTGTCTATAGGTCCTGCCAAAGTAGGAATATTCCGGGTTCAGCATGACAAGGGTTTATTATTATCCATCCACTTTTAAAAGATATTTGTAGAATAGGATGCCCATAAAATATACCCCAATTAAAGCTAAATACATTGTAGATCTATCTTTTTAAGATAGCCAATGAGATACATACCAATTAATGTGAATAGTTCCATACTTCTAGCTTTTAAAATACTTCTATAATGTTTACTGGCCATCACTAACCTGTAAAAGAAATCAAAGATTTATATGTAACTTTCAACAGGGCTCGTGTTTGACCCTTATACCTGGGTTTTGACCTCCAAAAATCTGTAAATACCATTTTTTTACCGTAAAAAAATTCTCCCAAGGGGGTCATTTTACCTCCTCGACAAAAATTTCTACGGGTCAAAACTATGTGTTATCTTCGAATTTTCAATGAAAGAACAAAGATTCATAGCCACTCCTGGAAATGGTACTCAGGGCCTTTGGGTCAAGAGACCGATGCTCTACCACTAGACCACAGACACCACACATTAAATTATTAACAAATTAATTGCTTACTTCATTGCTATACAAGGAAAGGTTAATTGACTCTCTAAACTGCACACAAATTGCAAATCACAATTGATAATTGGTTTTTAGTTGGAAGAGTAAATCGACTAATGATTAATTGTACAATCGTTTTCTTAGAAATTATTACAGCACTCCCAGTATCACTCCTTTGAAAAATCAAATATGAAGATTAATTAAAATGCATGACCTAAATACTAATCCTGCAGATTTTTCTACTAACTACATGACTCAGCATGAAACAGTTGTAACTGCCTATAACATATAGGCAGTTACAACTGTTTCATGCTGAGATATCAAACTGATGTCAGTTCCATTAACAAAATATAATGGCTTTCATTTATCTGTTAGGACCCGATTAAACGATTATGAAATTTCTTAGTCTATTATCACAATCAGAAGCCCAATTCAACTGACTATCGATTATAATAAATTAATATGCCTATCACTAACTAATGATTAGCACATTTTGTTATTTTGACCCTTTTACAATCAGGTTTGAGCCCAACATTTTCATGGTCAATGACTCTTTAATCTTCAATACTATTACAAGCCCTGCTTCAAGTTGTTCATGACATACTCCTATTTTTCACAAAGCTTTGGCAGACAGTATAGACTAAGATCAGCCTGCACAATCAGAAGCCCAATTCAACTGATTATCAATTATAATCAATTAATCTGCCCATCACTAACTAATGATTAGCACATTTTGTTATTTTGACCCTTTTAAAATCAGGTTTGAGCCCGACTTTTTCATGGTCAATGACTCTTTAATCTTCAATACTATTACAAGCCCTGGTTCAAGTTTTTCATGACATACTCCTATTTTTCACAAATCTTTGGCAGACAGTATAGACTAAGATCAGCCTGCACAGATGTGTACATTGCCTGTTTTCTACTTAATGATTATGGAGACTAGAGCCAGACTGGTAAAATATCCCAAATAAATTTACAATTTATTTGAAACAAGAGCTGTCACTGTAAGATGACAATGCCCCCGACACCGCTTTGATTTAGAAGTTATGGCCAATGTTAAAGTTTTTGGACGGAATGACGGACGGACGGACGGACGGACAGACAGACGGACAAGTCAAATTTATGATGCCTCCCTATCGGGGGCATAATAAAATCATTTCTAACAGAATCAGGGTTAAATAGTTTTCACCAGCCCTGTGTTTTGGTTGAGGAAAACAAAGTGCTAGAGAGCTTTTCAATCCTGTCCTGCGTTCAAGATTTGCAATCTGTTTGCATATTAAACCCAGCTTTCCTCATGCACTTGTGCAAAGCAGGGTATAATTTACAAACAGTTTGCACAGCTTTGTCATCCTGAACGCAGGGCTCATACACCCATTACTGACACTTAACTTGGTATTGCAGCATACCATTTGAAGGACACTCACAAATGTCTTGTTTTTTTAAGTCAAGGCATTATAAATGCTTCTTATAATATTATTCATGTGTATACAATTACCACCTATCAATTAATTTGTGTTAACTTATAATAAACATCAAACAATGACCACTTACGCTTTTTTAGCATTTGATCCGGTATTTTCTGCAAGTTGTTCTTGAAGGGCAACAAAGATTCCTGTAAAACAGTATATAACAATGAAATAACTAAAGAATATACAAGGGTTGTCCTAATATTCTGTAATATTTGCATATATAATGACAAGAGTTGTCTGCAAAAAACAAAGCTTGCCCAAAGTTCTGCTTGTCACAAACAGCATTTGACCAACGATCAAAGTTCAAGGTCAATTTTTCTATGCTTAAGTCCACAAAAGCCTACAGCCTGATGAAGCTACTAATGAAATTCAATACTAGTATAAGATACAAGATTGATCAATCTAATCAGTGCATTTATGAAGTATAATTGTCCTAACTGTAAGCATTCAGAAAATATATGCAATTTTGAAGCAATATGCCAAAGTTTCAAAAGTCAAGGTCAAAAAGTCAAGGGACTTGATTTGAATTTGGATTGGGGTTTAACGTCGCTTTCAACAATCTTTCAGTTATATCGCGACGACTGGAGCACCTAACGATTGAATTCCTGGTATTTCTCACACCAGTACTACCACCACATCCCTTTCCTAGCCTCCAGTTGCTATTCTACATAGGTTTACGATTATCTACCCATTGGTGGAAGACAAATGTCGGAAAGGATAAGTGCCGTGGCCAGGGATCAAACCCGTGCGAATATAGACCCCTGGATTAGAAGTCTGGCGCGCTACCAACTGCGCTATTGCCGCGGCTTCAAGGGACTTGAACACAGGAGATTTAAGTACAAAAATGATCAAGGTCAAAATGTCAAGGCCTTGGTTACTGTTGAAAGCCTATCACCTGGTGAGTGTGTGTATGAGGTTATGATATCCCTAGGTAAAAGCATTCAGAAAATATAAGCAAGGTTAAAAGAGTTTTGGTTAAAGTTTTTGTTCAAGTTTTTCTTCGGCCATAAAGGGTCAAGGTCAAGATGTCAAGGAGCTTGGTCTCTAGTAAAAGTCCATCAGCTAGTGAGTGTGTATATAGAGAAATGATGTCCCTAGGTAAAGCATTCAGAAAATAAAAGCAAGGTTAAAGTTTTTTGGTTAGTTTTTCCAAGTCCATAAAAGGTCAAGGTCAAAAAGTCAAGGAGCTTTATCTCTGGGTAAAGCCTATAACCTAGTGAGAGCGTATATGAAGTAATGATGTCCCTGATAAGGCATTCAAAAATATAAGCAGTTAAATTTCTTTGGTCAAAGTTTTTCGTTTTAAGTTTTTGGTTTTTTTTTTTTTAAAAGGGTCAAGGTAAATGTCTCACAGTCATTTTGACATGGGTGCTTGTCTCAAAAGAAAGCCTATGCCCAAATGTGTGTTTCTGTAAAATATATTGATTGATTGATTGATTGATTGAATGGTGTTTAACGCCGCTTTCAACATTATTTCAGTTATATCATGGTGGCTGGAGCACCTAACAATGGTTTCCTGGTATTTCTCTAACCAGTACAACCACAACATCCTTTCCTAGCCTCCAGCTGCTATCTCACATAGGTCTTCGATATCGACCCATTGGTGAGAGCTGTAAAATATGAGCCTCTAGGATAAATACTGATAGAAATAAAAAAAACTTAAACCTAATGGGTATGGCAACGCTGACACCTACATCCAAGGGTATGACAATTGCTCTTCTGAGACTTTCGTCACTCAAAATACCCAATTTTTACCCCAGACCCATTTGACCTTCAGCTGTGACCTTTATCTTTGGCATATTCAGACAAACTCTTCTCATGACACTAGTACTCATCCTGGGGAACAACTGTACCAAGTGATTTTGAAATTCATTCATGAATGAGAAGTTATACCGACAAGGAAGGGAACACGCACACACACCAGTGTTACCACTGCTTCCTCAAATTGGAGGTAAACGTGTATTTTACAGCATGCATGTACCCTCTCTGTATGAGTTAAAGAAGGCCGCTAGCAATAAATAGAGGGTACAAGCTTCAATTTGGGGGTAAATCGTCCCCATTTGAGGGTTTTTGGGAACACTGCTCACACTACGGACAGGGTTAACTCTTTATGCCTGTCCCCATTACATAGCAGGGGCATAAAAAGATGGAACTACCCCCTCTTCCCTTTCTAGCCTACTAACTTGGTATTAAACGATTCTTACCGTGAGATTCATTTGCCAATTTCCGTCCAGCTAGACTGTGCATTTCTGTTTCCCATTTCACCTCAGTTATATTTACATTGCCACCTTTTGTTCCATATTGTGCTTCTGAAAAATATTTAAAACCCATAACCAAACAAAAATATCTAGACTGGTCCAATTTCAGAGAATTCGACGACAAAGATTTACCAAATACTCAGTCCAAATTAAAAAAGTCTACATTTAAAAGAACAATTAAAACATTCTCAAAGTCCAATGGTGTTTTATATAAAATGTTCAATCTTTTGGACAAAAGAGGTAAAAGAATTACAGAGGCCATTGCATATAGAAAATTCTCAAGATAAAATCACAACCTCAGCTTTTCTGAGTGCTCATAAGTTTGTTTGTTTGTTTGAATGGGATTTTATGCCGCTTTCAACAATCTTTCTATTATACTGTGGTGGCTGGAACACCTAACAAGGGATTCCTGGTAATTCTTATACCAGCACTACCATTACATCCTTTCCTAGCCTCCAGCTGCGATCCCACATAGGTCTATGATTTTCAACCCATTGGTGGGAGTCAAATAGTTGGAAAGGATGAGTATAGCTGTCGGTGAGAGTGATCATAGGATTTTTCAGGGCTCGTGTTTGACCCTTAAACCAGGGGTTTGACCCCCGAAAATCTGAAAATATCTTAATTTGACCCCTAGAAAATTCTCCCAAGGGGGTCATTTTGACCCCCTTGAGAGGAATTACTAAGGGTCAAAACATGGTTTTATGCCCAAGATTTTCACATATTACTATCTAAAATTCCACAAATTAATAACTTATTTCAAATTGTTACAAGGCACAGTTAAAGAGACTCTTCAATCTGCAAATTTTACGTATAATTTGCTTTTTTTCTCGTTTTGACTCTTTGAAATTCAGATTTGACCCCCTGAATTTTTTAGGAGAGGAGTCAAAGACTCCCAAATATCAAGCACTAACACGATCCCTGATTTACACAAATATTATAAATAAGTTACCTGGCAACAAAACTGCTTTTTTTCCAGGAAAGACAAATGTCTGATTCCCTAACCCCCATGTTGCTTGAAGTCCATGTGTTGAACTTGTGTATGGAACATTCTGAAAAACACAAAAAGAATCAAATTTAAATACATGTAATGTTCTAAACAATAGCACCATATACTTATCAAGGTTTTAATCTTGATTTCAACACAAGAGCTGTCAGAGGACAGGGAAGCTCAACTATTCATCATACTTAAAAGTAACAGCAAATCAATGTGAACATTGGAAAATTTCATCAAACTCAATATCAAAGAAATGAGTCTTTGTCTAGAGCATTATATTATAGTCAAGGAAGTTTATGTAAAGTTTCAAAGCAATAGTTTTAGTAAAAACAGAGATATTACAGATATAAAATTCAATCAGTTTAACATAACTAGAAAGCCATGAATGGCTTGAGTCGCTCCACAGGCTTGAAATTCTTGTAAAAGAAAATAAAAGTTTTGACTAGATTTTTAGAAGTTTTTGGGTTCTACTGATGTTCAAAATGATTTTCAAAGTTTCAACTAAATAACATAAAGAGAAATGACCTCTGCCCATAAAAGACATTTTTTAGCCAATCAAAATAATTTTTGGCTGCATAATAATTGGTCACCCAAAAAACATACAAACTAGAAAGCCATGAATGGCTTGAGTGGCTCCATAGGCTTGAATTTCTTGTAATAACAAATCTAAGCTTTGACTAGATTTTTAGATATATTGGGTTCTACTGATTTTGAAATGATTTTCAAACTTTCCACTATTAAAGCATATAGAGAAATAACCACTGCCCATAAAAGACATATTTTTCATCCAAAGACAATGATTTTTTGTTGACTGATAAGGGTTCACTCAAAGATCATTCCAGTGAAATTTGGTTGATATCCAAACATTTTTGGCTCCATGATAATGGATCACCCAAGGATCATACTAATGAAGTTTGATTGATATCCATCAGTTACATACTGAGAAAATGATTTTCAAAGTTTCCACTATATAACATATTGAGAAATGACCATCGCCCATAGAATACATATTTTTCATCAGATCACAACAGTTTTTTGGTAGACTGATAAAGAATCACTCAAGGATCATTCCAGTGAAACTTGGTTAATATCCATCTCTTACATTCTGAGAAAATGATTTTTCAAAGTTTCCACTAAATAACATAAAGAGAAATGACCTCTGCCCATAAAATGCATATTTTTTCATCCGATCACGAAAATTTTTGGTAGACTGATAAAGGGTCACCCAAGGATCATTCATGTAAAATTTAATTGGTATAAATCAATTAGAACCTGAGAAAAGTCACTTTTTACAATATTTGGAAATTAGCCACTTCAATAATCACTGTACTGAACTACAATACAAGTAACAAAATAAAATAGAATTATATATGAAACAAGAGGACCATGATGGTCCTAGATCGCTCACCTGAGTCTCTTTGACCCCTAGGACATCACATTAATTAAAAAGGCAGATGTCAAAAAAGAGATAATTTCTACATAAGATCAATATCATGGAATGTTTTCAGCCAAGAGCAAGAAAAATATGCCTTTTCACTCTTTGATTCTATATAATAAGGGATACACCCAGGTGGAGCCTAAATGTTACCCCAGGGTCTTGATATGAAAATTCTTGGTAGAGGTCCACTAGATGATGCTACATACTAAATATGAAAACTGTATGCCTTCTGGTTTCAGAGAAGACAATTTTTGACGATTTTCATATTTTCACCCATTGTGCTCAGATGAGCTAAAAGGGATGTGCCTAGGTGTAGCCCAAATATGACCCCAGGGTCTTGATATGAACAAACTTGGTAGAGGTCCACTAGATGATGTTACATACCAAATATGAAAGCTATCTGCAATCTGGTTTCAGACAAAATGATTTTGGAAGATTTTTCTTTTTTTACCCTTTGTGCTCAGAAGAACTAAAAGGGATGCGCCTGGGCAAAGCCCAAATAAGACCCCAGAGTCTTGATATAAAGAAACTTGGTAGAGGTCCACTAGATGATGCTTCATACTAAATATGAAAGCTGTCTGCCATCTGGTTTCAGAGACGGAGATTTTTAAAGATTTTCACTCTTTGATATTATGTAACAAGAGGACCGTTGGCCCTGGGTCGCTCACCTGAGAAAAAAGCTTCATTACCTAGGTATGTCCATGCAACCACAGAAAAAGAGATTTTCACTTATTCAATCAGATAACATTTGCTCCTCTCTGCTCCTCCCCTGGTCATTATTTATTTATGCTTTTTTCATAAAAGGTCTGTGATCAGCTAATCTATGCCAGATATACAGGCTGAGTCTGAGACTTTTAAAGATTTCTTTAATGAGTTGATCAATCCATGTCAAATATAAAGGCTGTAGGGATTCAAGATTCTCAACAAAGCACTCCCCCCTCCCCCAAGATGTTCTGCACCTGGTGAATCTACAGTCATGATTTTAGCTAATTCAATTAATTTCCATATGCTGATCATCCATACCAATTTTCAAGTCTGTAGGACTCCTGGTTCATTAGAAGAAGTTTAAAGATTTCAAAAATGATCCAAAGTACTACCCCCTCCCCAAGACACTCAGCACCTGGTGACCCTACAGTCATGATTTTAGCTATTTTTATTAATGTCAATATATTGATCACCTATGACAATTTTCAAGTCTGTAGGGTTCCTGATCCAGGAGAAGAATAAGGTTAAAGATTTCAAAATTGATCCAAAGTACTACCCCCTCCCCCTAATGCTCCGACTCTGGTGGCCCTACATTCATGATTTTAGCTATTTTATTTTAGATCCATATGCTTATCATCCATGCCAATATTGAAGTCTGTAGGGCTCCTGGTTCATTAAAAGATGAAGATTAAAGTTACAAAATTTTCACAAAAGTACTACCCCCACCCCCCTGGTGCTCCGCACCTGGTGTATTCTTATTAAGGTCTATGAGCTGATCCTCCATGCCAATTTTCAAGTCTGTAGGGCTTGTGGTTCAGAAGAAGAAGAAGGTTAAAGATTACAAAATTTTCACAAAAGTACTACCCTCTCCCCCCTTGTGCTACGCACCTGGTGAATCTATAGTCATGATTTTAGCTATTTTTATAAAGTTCCATATGCTGATCATCCAAGCCAATATTCAAATCTGTAGGTCTCCTGGTTCAAAAGAAGAAAAAGGTTAAAGATTACAAAATTTTCATCAAAGTACTACCCCCTCCCCCCTGGTGCTCCGCACCTGGTGGCCCTACAGATATGATTTTAGCTATTTATATTAAGGTCTATGAGGTGATCATACATGCAAAATTTTAAGGCTGTAGGCCTTCATGATCAGAAGAAGAAGAAGGTTAAAGATTACAAAATTTACCCAAAGTACTACCCCCTCCCCCCTGGTGCTCCCCACCTGGTGGCCCTACAGATATGATTTTAGCTATTACATTAAGGTCTATGAGCTGATCATCCATGCCAAATTTCAAGGCTGTAGGGCTGCTGGTTCAAAAGAAGAAGAATTTTAAAGATTATCTTAAATTTTTAACTTTGGTTGCCATAGCAACCAGAGTTTTTCACCGATTTCAATTCTTTTAGCAATTCTTAAAGGGGACCACCTAAGGAACTTTTCTGCCACCTTTGGTTAAAATTGGCCCAGTAGCTTAGGAGGAGATGTCGTTTAAAGAAATTGTTGACGGACGACGCACGGACGCCGGACAAAAGGTGATCACAATAGCTCACTTGAGCACGTTGTGCTCAGGTGAGCTAAAAAGGGATGCACCCGGGTGGACCCCAAATGTGACCCCAGGGTCTTGATATGAACAAACTTGGTAGAGGTCCACTAGATGATGCTTCAAACCAGTTATGAAAGCTCTCTGCCATCTGGTTTCAGAGAAGAAGATTTTTAAAGATTTTCACTCTTTGATACTATGTAACAAGAAAGCCATGAATGGCTTGCGTTGCTCCGCAGGCTTGAAATTCATGTAAAGCAATAGAAGTTTTGACTAGATTTTTAGATATATTGGATTCTACTGATGTTGAAAATGATTTCGGGCTAAAAAAGCCCCACCCTGCCAAGCCCATATTTGGTGGCCAATGCAAATTTCTGGAACAATTTTTAAAAAGGGTCACCCCAGATTCATTCTGTTAAAGTTTGGTTGAAATCGGCCCAGTAGTTCAGGAGGAGATGTCGTTCAAAGATTTCGGGCTCAAAATAAAACCTGCACTACCATACCCATATTTCGGGGGGTCAATCAAAATTTCTTGATCAATCTAAGTAAAGGGTCATCCAAGGAATATCAATGCCAAGTTTCATTGAAATTTGCCCAATGGTTTGGGAGGAGAAGATTTTTAAAGATTTTAAAATGAAAAAATGCCAAGCCCTGTCACGCCAATATTTGGAGGTCAATTAAAATTTCTTTAACAATTTTAAACAAGAGGACCAAGATGGTCCTAGATCGCTCACCTGAGTCTCTTTGACCCCTGGGACATAACATTAATTAGATAGGCAGATGTCAAAAAGAAGATAATTGCTTAAGATCAATACCATGGAACATTTTCAGCGAAGAGCAAGACAGACATGCCTTTTTGCTCTTTGATTCTATGTAAAAAGGGATGCACCCGGGTGGACCCCAAATGTGACCCAAGGGTCTTGATATTAACAAACTTGAAAGAGGTCCATAAGATGATGCTACATACTAAATATGAAAGCTGTCTGCCTTCTGGTTTCAGAGAAGAAGATTTTTGAAGGTTTTCCTATTTTCACCCATCGTGCTCAGATGAACTGAAAGGGATGCGCCCGGTTGGAGCCCAAATATGACCCAAGGGTCTTGATATGAACAAACTTGGTAAGAGCCCACTAGATGATGATACATACCAAAAATGAAGGCAGTGTGTCCTCTGATTTTGATTAAAGAAGATTTAAAAAGATTTTTGGTGAACGAACGTCGTTCACCAGTGTTATATACCATGTCAGGAAAATCCTGTTGGATGTTAATACATTTGAAATAAAGTAGTGCCTCTTAAAATTCAATTTAGTATCTTTCAATATTTTTCTCCGAAAAATCTCTGTTTTTTTCTTAAATGGCGAGATACGAGTATTCTTTATCAAGTGAAAATAATGAAAATTCGCCTTGAAAAACACAAAATGATCTTGCAATGTTTATCAAGGGAATTTTTTATCGGCGTAAGCTTGTCGAGAGTTTAAAGCAAAAACAAAGTTTGTGTCTAGACACCTTAGAGACAGATACTATGTTTTTGACCCAAGCCTTCGCTGGTGCAACTTGTAGTAATTAGCCGGAAATACGTGTTTATTTAGGTCATGTCCTCTTGAACTTACATTCGGCAATACTCGGGCGACCTCCGACGGCTCCGATCTAAATGTAGGTTAGAGGAATCGGCCGAGTTGAGACGAATGACACATCAAGACACCTTGTGTCATTAGAAACGGTAGCGCGGTTTTACATAACTTTTCAACTAGCGACAGTCAGTCTCGAGACGGGTTTTAATAATGATTCGACATGTGTTTTACATGTACAACATTTCTTGTACTTTTATTTGAATAGGGATGAACGCCGCTATTAAGATTTTTCTGTAAAATTGCGTTGGCTGAAGTAGGGCTTGTAAGGATACACTCGAATATTCGGTGAACTTATTCCCAGCGAAAACGTTTCGTATTCATCTGTCTCAGAAGCGAATATTGCGGAATACCAAATGCGACAGGCACGGAAGATATTTCATTGGGGCCATTCTACTTTGCATTTTTTCAATCTGTAAAACCATATCAATTCAAAATTCTATTTGAAAATTAAATAAATGATAGCTAAATATTCAACCCTATATACCACTCCAATTGACGAGTAGATATTACCGTGGTAAAGGGGGGACCAGATCCGTCATGCACTTGTTTACAATTCGACAGGCGGGTTTAGTTGTTTAATTATTCTGGAAAAGTCATTGCGTTTTTACAGAAATCATAAAAATCTTAATCGATGAATAAAAAGTGGTTCCATTCTTCCCAAAATACGTTTAGAATTGGTTAACTACAGTTTAAGCAAAAACTAGCTCCGAGCAGAAAGTCTAATATCAGCCGCAATACTGTTAATAAGATATCGATAGTGAGTGATTTTACAAGCATCCAAACTCTTGAAGGTAAACAATAGGTTCTCATGCAAAAAATAAACCGATAATTGTAAGGATTCTCAATTCTTTTTGGAAAGAAAGTCGGAAGGAAAAAAAACATTGTATTATACTTTAACATATTCATAGATATAGTCATGCAATTATTACCTCCCTTTAAAAAATAAACTTCTTAAATAAGATTCTTATTCGCTATTGATGTAGAAATTACGTTACAAAAATAATATTTATAAAGACTTTTAGAATGCAATTTACTATGGAGCAATTGTTTAATATAAAAAGTTATACTTTAATTTCTAAACCTTAAACAGAAATCATCTATGAATTATACTAATAAGGCACTCGACCTCCTTTAACCTATATCACTATAAACAAACAAGGGGCCTACTTATTTCTCGCCCTATTGTGGCCCGATTTTCGGCTTGAAACCCGCCCTGCATTCAGACTGAAAAAAGGTTGCAAACCGTTTTCAAATTATACCCCGCTTTACAGGCAAGTATACGGGTAAAGCGGGATATCACTTGAACCGGTTTGTCAACCTGAACGCACAGCTGGGTTCAAGCTGAAAATCGGGCCACGATAGGGCGAGAAATAAGTAGGCCCATGGGTTTTGAAATCTGAACTTGTGTAAACTGAATAAATTCGATTGATATAATCTTCTATATCATTATACAATTTAACCTTAAATCAAAAGAAAGCGAGAGAATGAAAGCAATAATTGAAGACCTATAAAAGCTCCTCAGCATAATGAATGATTTCTTATCATTCATAACACTCCCGTAACAACGATTAATTTGGGTACTAACATCGGCTAAATTAGCACTAAGTACCCATTACTTTGGGCTTCAAAATTCCCAATTTGGTTTATCTGAACGCATAGCATCATTTCTTATCACAAATTCAATCCTTTTAGAATAACAAATCAATTCTTTAACAGGTTGACGGATTGCAACCTGGGGTCCATACCATATATCGACTGCTGAGCGCAATACTATTCTATGTCATTTTTCACAATTTTTCAGGAGGAAGAAAAAACTGTTTCATTTTTCCTATAATAGTAAAAATGACTTGTATTTTTGATATCATTTTATCCAATACAATTTAAGTTAGCTAAAAATTTAACTTTCCAAGAAAACATGATTTTGAAAGAATTATTTGCAATTTTCAACTTAGAACAGTATTGCGGAAAAAAATCTTTCATTTTTTAAGAAAAAAATGCACGCAATACTATTCCAAGTAGAAATAGAACAATATGGCATTGAAAAATTTAATCAATACTTACTGCAATACTATTGCATTTTCTTCTTTTGGGTGTAAAAAGATAATTAATTTGTGTTTTAATAAGTTTTGCTTCTCATGCAATAAGATAGGAATGTAACCAATGGGAAAATCTAAACAAAGAGACAATTAAACAACAAAGAGGGCAAAACTTAATTTTTTATAGATGAACAATTTATTCTCATAATCAAGTTTATTTAATTTGAAATACATGTATACATTAGTCCATAGAATACATCATTAATTTTGTCAAGTACTGAAAAGCATTCACAATTCAAAATAAATCAAGAACTTAGTAGTAAATGTCCTGACACAATTATAGACAAATTTGAATCAACAGGGATGTTTAATACATGTATAATGATTACAGCTTTTTTACAGTACTGTTAAATTATATGTTTGTTTTCATAAAGCTTCCAGTTATTAAAATGTTTTAAAAAACAAGCTTTTAAATATTAAATAATTGTCTATGATGGACCAAAACAATGTAACTACAGCTTAATTTTGCTGTAGTTGTGAGGTTTAAGTCACTAAAATATGATGAACTATTCTGATATTCAATTCAATTATGCTATCTTCTTCTCTTAGGACTTTTAAAAATAAGTTTCTAATTGTGAAAAAGGGTTTAAAGAACTTGGAAAAAGGGCTAAGAAAAAAAGACATAACTGTCAACAATCAGAAAAAGTAACATGAAAAAATTAACACAAAACGCTTGGTGTTTGATAATCAAACTTAACATCCATAATTTTACTTTTCAGTCCTGCTCATGGGGCAGCAACAAAAAAAAAGGATGATGAACACTTGGTATTATGTTTGTTCTGCACATACTGATAAGATCAGTGAATTTATCTTTAGAGATTGGAATTAGATCATTGTTCATATTTTCAAGGTTGATATTGCTCACATTAACAAGTGACCTACACCTTTTTAGAAGATCCACCTCATACCAAATACCCCCATAATCATTTTTGTACTGGAAAGTATTTGGCTTATCACATGCCAGTTTTAATAGTTTAATCCCATTCCAATTCACCTTTTCATTTTCTTGGTTCACAGTAAAGTTTTTTAAATGGTCAGACACAGTTTTAAAATCATAAAAATCCCTCAAACTCATTTCTTTAACAAAATATGGATTTGCTCTTCTTGCTGTCCTAACAGTTGCGGACCATTGTAATGTTGTGTAGATGCTAATATTTCGAGAAGCTTTTTCAATAGTGGCATGGATACTATCATTTTCATTCTGGGTGTGGCCTTTCTCAAGAAATTTGTGAGTAATACTTTGAAGATTGAAAGCATTAATGCAATACCAGTACATAGTTAAAATGAACTTGTTTTTATTCTGACCACAACAGTTGTCAGAATAAAATACAAAATTCTTTTTGCCTTTAGATGACTGGTTCTTTATAAACCAATATAAACATGATGCTACCTCACAGCTGCCACGCCCTGATATAGCTTCATTCCATATGAAGCAGAAACCATCTTTATTGCCAAGGTCATAAATGGTAAAATTGTAGGTGCTGAGTCTCCTTTTATAATAGAGACATGATTCATTACTATGGGGGGTCAATAAAATTTGCTCAAGGTCAAAACATGCTGCAAGAAAAGTTTTATCCTCATTAGTTTGAGCCTTTAATTTATCCTCATTTTTTTGAGTTCTAGATGCTTCTTTATTTGATAAGTGTCTATTGAAACTATCTCTCAGTTTTTCTTTTTCTCCTTCAGAAGAAAAAGAATAACTTGTGCAGAAGTCACAACGATCCTTCAAAGGTCTCTGGAAAGCTAAATTGAACTTTTTATTGAAAATATCCCTGTATGTTTTCTCTGAAACACATTCAATACCCTTCTGTGAACAAATGGATGAGAACATTTTGTACATTTTAGCAATGTTTAAATCACTTGGCAGATATTTCTTAGCTGAATTTTTTCTGCAATAGTGGCTTTCAACTGTATCAAAAGAACCAATGTGATTAACCACAGCACAAAACTGTTCATCAGATATTCTATTTGGTCTGTTTGAATGACAGCCTCTCTTATCATATTCAATAATGCCTAAATTGTTGAGCTTTTTGAATGATGTATACACCATTGGGGCAGAAATTGATAAGGTTGCCAGGAAAAAGTTTTTGCAAACTTTAACAGACTCTTCCTTGTTTGGTAGAGGAAGAGTCCATGAAAATGTGTTCTTGCGTCTATCACTACATTTGATCTTGTGACTTTTTTTTTCTTTTTTTTGGACAAACTTTTGCAAAAATTGCCTATGTTTTTCAATACTGCCCTGTTTCCAAAAAGAATGGAATATGCTTTTTCTGTCATTCTCTGAAAAATAAGAATTACATTTAAATCTGCAATTCAAACCACATCCTGGTTTTAATTCTCTAGCATCCACTAGTTTCTTTGTAAAACCTGATATATAAGGCAAACCACTATTTCTATTTCGTTTTCTTACATTCCTATTCCACTCTTCCGGTTCTCTATACCTTTTTCTTCCTCTTGAAACTCTCTCTCTCACACTATTATCATTTTCTTCATTACCAGTATTCAATCCATTTATAGAATCATTCAAAATATCTCCACTCTCATTGTTTGCTAGTTCTACATCATCCCGTCTATCTTCACCTCTTGCACTATTCTCATCTGTACCAATGCCTCTATCTTTGCCCCCTACATGACTCTCTTCTACATCAACCCTTCTACCCTCAACCCTTGCACTATTCTCATCTGTAGCTACACCTCTACCCTCTCCTCCAACATTACTCTCATCTACATCAACCCTTCTAGTCATAACTCTTGCATTACTCTCATCTGTACCAACACCTCCACCTCCTTCATTACTCTTTTCTACATCAACCCTTCTACCCCCACCTCTTCCACTACTCTCATCTGTACCAACGCCTCTACCCCCAACTCCTTCATTACTCTCTTCTTCATCATCCAGTCCATCTTCACCTCTTGCACAATTCTCATCTGTACCAACACCTCTTTCATCCCCTCCTACATTTCTCTCATCTACAACCTCCTGTCTCCCCCAGCCTCTTGCACAACTCTCATCTTTACCAATGCCCCTACATTGGCCTCCTACATTACTCTTGTCTTCATCAACCCTTCTTTTATCATTCCCCATATTAATGCTATTTTTTGACCCATGATTATTTCGTAAATATCTAAACCCTTTTCTAGTTTTATTTTTTGTCCTTTGTAATTGATTCCTTAGTTTTATCAATGGCAAATCATCCTCATCATCTTCATCTCCGTCTCCATCATAATTATAATCAGGATCTTTCGTAATGTCATCATTGTCAGATAGACTGCTATCATGACCACTACAAATATCTGTATTGCTTTCCTTCTCAAAAGGCTCATTTGTTAAAGTATCTATGTCAATTGAGTCAAGGTAACTAGCACTGTCATTTAAGTTGTTAAGGGCACTATCAAGAATACTATCTACAATTTCAATGTCAGTGTCAGTTTTGTGATCCAAATCAGAATCTTGCCATGTTATACTAGAGCAAGAACTAACACTGCTATTTGTATCATTATCTGTTTTATTGTGAGCCCATACAAGCCTACAGTCATACTCTCCGTCACTCATATTACTAAAACCTGAAAAACTGCTGTCTGACTTAGCATCATCCTCCATACAAGACTTGTCATCCATACAGAGCTCATTAATTTCAAATAGAACACCGTCAGTCAGATTTAGAGACAGTGCCAACTTTTGAATAAACTCGCACAATGACTTTTTATCATTGTGGGAAGTCATCACAGCCTTTCCATCTGAAGTACACATACCATGCTCATCCCGGCTATGAGAATCGAAGAAGTAGAACACATTTTGTGACTTTATTATTGCACTTGTGTAGCAAGGGTTTGTACAACCCATGGTAAAGATGCTACCAACAGTATCCTTATCCTTTGAGAATACTATATCAACCACTTCTTCTAAAGATGAGGCCAATTCAGTACTTTTGAACAATACTCCATGTAGAGAATGGGAAAAAAGAGCAACATCTTTAGGAATGTCTTCTGGCGTCAGGTAATTTATAGAATCATTAATAGTAACAACTCTTTTATACAGGTGGTCACCTTCTATTAGAATATTGTCCAATGTTTCAGTGACCCATGTACATGGCTTTATACTAAGGCTTAACACAGCTGCAGTGACTGCATTTGCCAGACACTGCTTGCCTCTACCCCAGAACTTCTTGTAGCCCTGATGATGGGTAGCTTGAAGAAACCTCATACTCTGTGTAAACCCTATAAACCAAAATTGTATTTTGTTTATAAAAGTGAATTATTCATATATATTAAATTCATTTAGAGTTCTATATTATATTGGGGAAAAAGTATATTGAATTCACCCATTCATACAAGAAATTATTTTTTTTTAAGTAAATTATCTTTTCCCATACTGTTTTCCTCAAGTATAAAAGATTTACACAATTAATTTAGTGGCGAAAAATAACTTGCTCAAAGAAATTGTGAGATAAATAATATGTATTTTATGAAGGTTGCTGAGATCTTTAATAATTTTCTAACATGATTAAGAATATATTCTCATTAATTTTATTAAAGCCTTACCTTTAATAATAATATTTGGAAATAAAAACTTGCTGTAGTTCTGATCACCAAGTAGTGGTAAATGATGTCATCAAGTTATGATCTTATGATGTCATTATCAAGGACATAACTTATAGATAGAAAGTAAACAAGTAAAGAAGCTTAAAAATCAATAAAGAGATACAGGTCATGAGTACACTTTATTATGGAATAGTATTGCAGTAGAAAATCTATTATCTTTCTCAATTTTATTTCCGCAATACTATCTCAAGTCACCTTGGAATAGTATTGCAGAAAAATAAAATGAAATTCTGAGATAGAATAATATAGAAATAGAGAATAACTCAATAATTATTTTGAATTTGAATCTGTAATTCTGCCAGAATATGTATTGGTTAAAGACATTATTAAAAATGGTAGAAACTGATTTTTGAAAAAAAGTGACTTAGAACAGTATTGCGCTCAACAGTCGATATGCTTCGAGCACGGAGGGACCTTATAAAACTACAAACACACACACTTTAACCTATACCTAAATATTTCTCATCCTGCAGTGTTATAAAATTGAATAACGACATAAATGTCAACCATGGAAGTGGTTATGGCTTCAAATATGATAAAAACTAATCTCTCAGGTTATGGTTCAAAATATAGTGGAAGCATATTGACCTAGACCTAGCCTTTGTGATTTAAATAAATTAAATACCGGTCGTTTCTCCTCGGCAAAACACGACTTATCTGCGGAATCCAAACGTAAAGTTGGATTGCACGTGTTAGCTTTGTTATTGAGTTAACCCGTTATCGCACATGCTGTTTACTGTAACGGCGATATTTGGTCACCCTCATGAACTAGTGAATCAATACATAAATTGAGTTTCTTACTTAAAAATCATTAGATGCAGGTGAGAAAAATATAAATTTTCAAATTTCTTTAAATGCAATTTATGTGTTTTGAATGGAAATGAAATGAAATTCCCTCTCTCAGTCGCAATAATTGTTTTTGAAATCGAATCTTCTGCTACATGACTATTTAGATAGGATTAAATCGTTTTCTCCATTTATGTTTAATTAATAAATGTACATATTTCAAATGTGTAAAAGAAATTTTCACAGAGTAACATCTCATATTCTAACAAATATTTTTCTAACAGGATTTTTCCTCTCTTTCCCTTTCTTTGAATTTGCAGTGAAATTTCCGAATAACGGAAATTTTGTCGAGACAATTCTTCCCACTTTTTTTACATTCGTAATTTGTCTTTTCTAATTGAATTCAATATATCACTCTAGAATGCCATCAGGTTCGTTCACCATCAGTACTTTCAGTGCTTTGATTTATGTTTATTATCAATATTAAAAGATTTCGCTCTTTGATTCTATGTAAAAAGGGTTGCACCCGGGTGGAGCCCAAATATGATCCTAGGGTCTTGATATGAACAAACTTAGTAGAGGTCCACTAGATGATGATGCAAACCAAATATGAAAGCTGTCTGCCATCTGGTTTCATAGAAGAAGATTTTTGAAGATTTTTCGTTTTTTTACCCTTCATGCTCATAAGAGATAAAGGGATGCACCCGTGCAAAGCCCAAATATGACCCAAGGGTCTTGATATGAACAAACTTGGTAGAGGCCCACTAGATGATGCTACACACCAAATATTAATTTTTAAAGCTGTCTGCCATTTGGTTTCAGAGAAGAAGATTTTTAAAGATTTTCACTCTTCGATTCTATGTAAAAAGGGTTGGGCCCGGGCAAAGCCCAAATATGACCCCAGGGTCTTGATATGAACAAACTTGGTAGAGGTCCACTAGATGATGCTACATACCAAATATGAAAGCTGTCTACCTTCTGGTATCAGAGAAGAAGATTTTTAAAGATTTTCATATTTTCACCCTTTTTGTTAAGGGTAAAGGGAAAGTTAAGGGTGGATTTTATTTATTTGAACAACTTTGGTAGAGCTTGACCCAAGGAACATCCCTGCCAAGTTTCATCAAGATTGGCCCACTGGTTTAGGAGGAGAAGATGTTTAAAGAAATTGTGGACGACGCACGGCGCACGACTGACGACAGACATTCTATGATCCCAATAGCTCACCTTGAGCACTTCGTGCTCAGGTGAGCTAAAAAGGTAAATCCATATCATACACACATATATTATTTTGTAAGTATTTAAACAATCAAATTGCATGTTGTTGTAGGGCTAGGCGGTGAAACTCTTTCAACTTAATGAGGAAATATTTTCACTAATATCTCGCTTATTTTTTAAGATTGACAAATTAAACTTTTATTTATGATCAATATTGTGGTTTCCTATCAGAAAAACATAAAATGTCGCCTAGACACTTTGCTGAAACCCGTGGGGCGTACTTTTGTACCGTAGGGCTTGGTAGGGCATATTTTCTCCGAAGGTCATAGTTTTGGTCATAGTTTAGAATGACCCGACCGCCAAACCATGATGGACCCACCCCAATAACGATCAGTCTCAGCAATGTTGGCTGCATGAAACCTTTCCCCCGACCTTCTCCACACCCTAGCCGGCCTATCAGTGTAGTCCAGGCAAAACTCATCCGTGAATAGCATGGGGCACCAGCATCTTATGCCCAATAGGGTTCCCACTGACTTTTAACTTTGGGGGTGAAAAAAGTCATACAACATACTTGTACCCCCTTTACAAGAAACAAAGAAGGCTACTTGCAAAAATTAGGGGTACAAGATTCATATTGGGAGTGAAAACTAGAAAGCCATGAATGGCTTGAGTCGCTCCACAGGCTTGAAATTCTTGTAATAGCAAATAAATGTTTTGACTAGATTTTTAGATATTTTGGGTTCTACTGATGTTGAAAATGATTTTCAAAGTTTCAACTATATAACAGATAGAGAAATGACCTCCGCTCTTAAAGACAAATTTTCAATCAAATCAAAATAATTTTGGCTGCATGATAATGGGTCACCCAAAGATCATACAAAAAATGTTTGATTGATATCCATCAGTTACATTCTGAGAAAATGATTTTCATAGTTTCCACTATTTAACATATTGAGAAATGACCTCCACCCATAAAATGCATATTTTTCATCAAGTCAAAATAATTTTCTGTAAACTGATAAAGGGTCACTCAAGGATCATTCCAGTGAAATTTGGTTGATATCCAAAAATTAGATTCTGAGAAAATGATTTTCAAAATTTCCGCTATATAACATATAGAGAAAAGACCTCCGCCCATAAAATGCATATTTTTCATCCAATCACAATGATTTTTTGTTGACTGATAAGGGTTCACTCAAAGATCATTCCAGTGAAATTTGGTTGATATCCAAACATTAGATTCTGAGAAAATGATTTTCAAAGTTTCCACTATATAACATATAGAGAAATGACCTCCGCTCATAAAATGCATATTTTCCATCCGATCACAATGATTTTTTGTAGACTGATAATTAAGGGTCACCAAAAGGATCATTCATGTAAAATTTAATTGGCATCCAATGATTAGAATCTGAGAAAACTCAATTTTTACCATATTTGGAAATTAACCTCGCCCATTAAATCCATGTTTTTCATTGGATTGAAATTTCTTAAACAATTTTGAAAGAGGGTCACCCAAGGATCATTCCTGTGAAGTTTGGTTGAAATCCATCCAGTAGTTTCTGGGGAGATTTTTAAAGAAAAGTTTACGACTGCACGCACGCACGCACACACGGATAGACGCACACACGACGGACACGACGCCATGACAATAGCCCCAGTGGCTTTCAGCCAGTGGAGCTAAGGTAAGGATCGATTTGATTCGTTACAACCCAGGGGTCTTGCTGCATATTTTTGTCTGGGGCCTGGGGCCAGTGAGATTGGGAAAAATAGCGGCGTTTTACCCAAAATTGGGAAAAA
Organism: Fragum whitleyi; assembly: GCA_948146395.1. Lineage (NCBI taxonomy): Eukaryota > Metazoa > Mollusca > Bivalvia > Cardiida > Cardiidae > Fragum > Fragum whitleyi. Next base: position 88,370,644 of record OX411545.1, read on the forward strand.
TTAAAAAAGCTTATAAATCACATCATTTCTTTATTATTTACATGTATTAAAGTCATCAACATAAACAGTCTCTGTTTTGATATACCTAGCATCACAGGTATTTGACACAATATACAATGATTGTCTAAATATGCTGTATAATTATACATGCTGTTTTTTTAAGTATATACTGCAGAGTGCATATTTATACAATCATTGTATATTATGTCAAAAACTTGTGCCTATTCTCTATAAATTGTAACCATAAAAAAAATCACACAAAAATGCTAAGCTTTTCATTACGCATTTGTATAATCAGTGAAGTTAGTTAAATTGGATGCCACATATCCCTGTTTGAAGGTAAAATGCAACCTAAGTTGAAAGGTGTTTGCGTAAAACAATCAGTTTTTGAGGAACTTACCCTCCGGCTCAGAAGCTGTCGAGGAAGAAAGAATGGCCTCTGGCTGTAAATTGTCCGACATAGATTGTTTTCACAGTTTATCTGTGGCCTTTAAAGCTTGCATTTAAATCATTGTGTCTATTTTGGCACATTTTTCGCCACTTTTGGCGATCTTTTTTCCGTAATATTTATCATTGAGCGACATTTTGCATCCAGGGATGCTGAACGGTTACCCTTAGTTGCGGTAAAAGATAAAAAATGTGGATCATGTTTGTCAAGACGGTAAATTTCAAATAATGACTATTCTGAGTGAACAATTCTTTAGAAAACAGTTGAGTTTTTATTTCAACTCATGAAAGCAAAAAATGCAAACAAAGTAGTTGAATTTCGATGCGAATACCGCAAAATTATTATTCCTCTATAACGGCAATGGAAGCCGCAAAATAAACTGGCCATTCATTCTAGACTGGGTCACGTCTCTGATTATAACTACGGTAAAATACACAGTAAAATGACAAGTACCAGTCTAGCCGATATCATTCGGCATATTCCGGAAATCGTAATCAATGGAAATGAAAACAAAAATACAGGACTCTCTCGGTTGACAGTTTATTCATTCGTGTGTTGTTTTTTACGATAATTTTATAGGCAAGGATGGCAGTTCTATGTATCATTCTGTGTTGCCTTAATCAGGGGAATTTTAGATGCTTATTGGGAATTTTCAGCCTAAAATTGGGAAAAAAGATACTTTTTGCCATTGGGAATGGGGCCAAATTTCGGCCCCAAAAATTGGCAAACGAGACCCCTGCAACCCTATGAAACGAACGATAACTTCTCAATGAATAATCCATTATAACCGAAATTTGCGAAATCGATATGTAAAGTATTGGCAAGTTTTTAAAAATTAATTTCATTTTATCAAATTCATTTCTATTTTCACTTTTTTTTCCATTTTAGCAATTTTAAATAATTATTTTAAATGGTGGACCCCTGCTTCTGTTAAAAATATTTTGTTGACGCGGGAAACCATCTTCACTGATTTAAGGTAGCCAATGAAATCTCGTTACAGAAGAGAGACGGACCTGTTCAGACTCTGTATTTATTTTTTATCTTATAATTGGAGATAAGAATAATATAATAAGTAAAATCATTTTTTTAATTGATTATGAGTATAATAACGACCTGAATCTGGAGTAAATACAAATGATTGTGGCGTCTGTATGAACATTTATCCCTGTAACATTTTGTGCAGGTATTTGTCTTAAATGCGAAATTGACGTCAAATTGCACAACATTTTTAGTTTGGCTTTCGTTTGGTCGATAAATTAAGTACTCGTTGGTAGTTTATCCATTTAGCTATGAAATGATGTATTTAGCATTCAGATTGGGGAAAACTGACTTAGAAATCGACTCTTAATTCATGCAGGGTGATTTTCGCTACAAAATGGAGTTTGACCCCTTGTCTATATCATCATTTATGTTCTGTATCTGTATGTGTACGTTGTAGAATCCTTAAAAGGCTTTTATACAACGGAAGTGTGTGTTGCCATATTACTGGCTCTCGTTTTTGAGGGCCGTTCTAAAAAAATCAGCGGAACATTTCCCTTTGGTTAACTTAATTCTATACTAATGTAAAGGGTTTGCTGTACCCTTAGATTCTTCTCTGTACCCTCAATTTTAAACTTAGAGGGTACATGTACCCTCAAAATGAAAACCCAGTGGGCATGCTGCAGATAAATGACATACATGAATCAAATGGAAGTAAGATAATATGAAAGTGATCACGAAAACTAATGACAATACGGATTTATCACTTAAGTTCATTTGGTACATTAAAAGAAAGAACTTCATTATGTGCAGTTTTGAGGACGTCTTATATCAACCTGTCACTCTTCCTATTTTAATAAATATATAAGAATTCTTACGAAATAATAAGGATCACGTTCCCGCTCCCCCATTATTTTGTTGTTGTTGTTGTCGTTATTTACTTGCTGTTCGGTAAAAATAAAAAGATGCAAAATGTACTCTCCGGGTTTACAGTTTTACAGTAAATGAACATACCATTTTAAGGTATTTGAACAAATTACATGCAGACAAATCTACTGGATTAGATGGGATCCCTGCACGTTTTATTCTTGACTGCTCATCTATCATTGCTGGTCCTCTAGCCCATGTATAATCTATCTTTGATTCAAGGTATGGCTCCACATGACCTAAAGTCAGCTAGAGTAGTTCTTTTGTTTAAAAAGAATGATAAGACTGATGTGGGAAATTATCGACTTGTATCAATTCTAAGTGTTGTTTCTAAAATATTTGAGCGAGTTGTTTTTGATCAAATAAAATAATATTTAAGTGATAAAAATATATTATATGAGCTTCAGTCTGGCTTCAGGAAGGGCTTTTCTACAGACACCTGTCTTTTCATCTTTCAAATTTCATTAGACAGCAGATGGATAAAGGTCATTTTATTGGAATGGTCTAACTAGACCTACAAAAGGATTAATTGTTCTCTTGGTCCTCTCTTATATTTAATATATGTGAATGATATGTCTGCAGTTGTAAAAAACAAACTTCTTCTTTATGCAGGGCGTTGAAAGGGCGTTGTCTGATGACCTTAATAAAGTAAGACCCTGGCTCATCGATAACAAATTGTCTTCACACTTAGGAAAAACTTAATCCATTCTTTTTGGCTCAAAGCAAAAGTTGAAATCAAATAGTAAAATAAATGTTGTTTGTGATGGGAGTACTATCAATTCTACCTCTTTTGTGAAATACCTTGGTGCAATTCTTGACCAAAGTTTATCTGGTGAAAATATGGCAAGTTCTTTATTGCAGAAGGCAACTGCTAGGCTGAAGTTTCTTTATCGAAAGAACAAATTTCTCACACTTCATACTAGAAAATTATTAGTTTCTTCCTTAATTAAGTGTTATTTTGACTATACTTGTGTCTTTTGGTATTTCAGATTAAACGAAAAACGGACTGACAAACTTCAGGTACTACAAAACAAACTTATAAGATTCCTTTTAGATTTGAACCACCGTTCACGTATCCTAGATACACATTATACTTTAAATTGGCTTCCAGTTAGTAAAAGAGTAGAAGAAATTGCTCTACTGCATGTTTTCAAGATAAACAAGGTGCCAAATTGTCACAAGATACGCCCGTCACACTGCTTAGTATTAACTGGGGGTTTGAATAGAACTGAGGTTATTTTGAATGAATATTTTTTGCACCCATGTAGTTTCATTATCCTAGCTATTATACTTTTAGAGATATACTCCGGACAAGATTCTAGTATGAAAAACAAAAATGGGCAATAACTCAAAAAAAGGGCCAGGTAGAATTATGGTTCTTGCACACTGCACTCCCCCTTGATGACATCTATACACCCATGAAGTTTCATGATCCTAGCTTTTATACTTTTACAGATATACTCCGGACAAGATTCAAGTCTGAAAAACAACAAAGGGCAATAACTCAAAAAATAGGCCAGGTAGAGTTATGGTTCTTGTACACTGCACCCCCCCCTGGTGAGATCTATACACCCATGCAGTTTCATGATCCTAGCTATTATACTTTTAGAGATATACTCCGGACAAGATTCAAGTCTGGAAAAAAACAAAGGGCAATAACTCAAAAAATAGGCCAGGTAGAGTTATGGTTCTTGTGCACTGCACCCTCCCTTTGTGAGATCTATACACCCATGAAGTTTCATGATCCTAGCTATTAAACTTTAAGAGATATACTTCCGGCAAGATTCAAGTCTGAAAAAAACCAAAGGGCAATTACTCAAAAAATAGGCCAGGTAGAGTTGTCGTTCTTGTGCACTGCAATCCCCCTTGGTGAGATCTATACACCCATGAAGTTTCATGATCCTAGCTATTATACTTTTACAGATATACTCCGGACAAGATTCAAGTCTGAAAAACAACAAAGGGCAATAACTCAAAAAATAGGCCAGGTAGAGTTATGGTTCTTGTGCACTGCACTCCCCCTTGGTAAGATCTATACACCCATGCAGTTTCATGATCCTAGCTATTATACTTTTACAGATAAACTCCGGACAATATTCTAGTATGAAAAACAACAAAGGGCAATAACTCAAAAAATAGGCCAGGTAGAGTTATGGTTCTTGTGCACTGCACTCCCCCTTGGTAAGATCTATACACCCATGAAGTTTCATGATCATAGCTATTATACTTTAAGAGATATACTCCGGACAAGATTCTAGTATGAAAAACAACAAAGGGCAATTACTCAAAAAATAGGCCAGGTAGAGTTATGGTTCTTGTGCACTGCACTCCCCCTTGGTGAGATCTATACACCCATGAAGTTTCATGACCCTAGCTATTATACTTTAAGAGATATACTCCGGACAAGATTCAAGTCTGAAAAACAACAAAGGGCAATAACTCAAAAAATAGGCCAGGTAGAGTTATGGTTCTTGTGCACTGCACTCCGCAATGATGAGAAGAATATAATTGCCAAGTTTGAAGTCAATCGGACTTCAAGTGACAGAGTTATGCTCCGGACAAAGAAGTGGACGCCGCCGGACGCCCGGACGCCCGGACGCCCGGACAACCGGACGCCGGACGCCACGGGTGATCCCATAATACGTCCCGTCTTCGACGGGCGTATAAAAACGGAACAGCTCCTAAATATTTGTCGGAACAGTTTATAGAAGCAGCCACGTCCCATTCACTAGATTTAGCAGGAACGGTTGCTTTGCTGTTCCAAGGACTGGGACCCATGGAAGGAAATCATTTTCTTACATGGGCTGCTGCCTTTAGAACCGATTACCAACAACAATTAAAAATTAAACTTCTATCACTATGTTTAAAAAAAGTGTCCACAAACATCTTCTTGAGTCCTTGTGATAACAATTTGTACAACCTGTGATATATTGCATTTTTTTAAGTAACGCTCAGTTAAACTGTGATAATTTTGTCATATTCAGCATTATGCCTCTCTTTGTCAGCCACATCCAAGCAGGGGTCCGCAATGGAAATAAGAGATCAATATCTCTTTTTTGCGTTAACCCAGGTTTGGTGGTGGCAGACATGATTTATGTAACATACTGTGATATATATTTTTTATCGATATGTATTATTACAGTTTATCATGTATTGTCAACATCCTCTACCGAATAAAATCTATCTATCTATCTATCTATCTATCTATCTATCTATCTATCTATCTATCTATCTATCTATCTATCTATCTATCTATCTATCTATCTATCTATCTATCTATCTATCTATCTATCTATCTATCTATCTATCTATCTATCTATCTATCTATCTATCTATCTATCTATCTATCTATCTATCTATCTATCTATCTCTATCTATCTATCTATCTATCTATCTATCTATCTATCTATCTATCTATCTATCTATCTATCTATCTATCTATCTATCTATCTATCTATCTATCTATCTATCTATCTATCTATCTATCTATCTATCTATCTATCTATCTATCTATCTATCTATCTAAAGTTAAAACGGGCGGTAATTTTGTAAGACTGGTCCCACTGTCGACTATCAAAAAGCCATTGAAAGTTGACAGTGGTGCCAGTCTATAATTCGGTCAAAACGTTGTATAAAAGCCTTTTAAGGACTCTACAACGTACACATACAGATGCAGAAACGTTTTTAAAACGTCCCAATTCTTGATTCAATCTTGGATAAAGGTTAAATTTCATTTTTTTTCATGTTCTTATAATTTGTTCCATAGTCTGATATAAATAGCTATATTGCTTGATTAAAATAATTGCATGTTCAGTGCAAAAATGACTGTGTTTTACCAAAAGTGTCAATCAAATCTTGGTACATTCCGGTTGTCGGAGCACAACATTTGTAGTCTAGTTTGGCGAATGTTGGATATTTGTTCCTGTTTACAATAGAAGAGTACACAAACCTAAATATGTTACATGGATTCAGCAAATAAGATATATCATACCACAGTCGGATAAAATTGCATAAAATTGAACATAATTATCCCCAGTGTTTTTAAAAAGAAGTCAGTTATTTTACTTATATTCAGTTGCTTTCTTACACATTAGAAACATATATTACATGTATATAATTTGTAAGGGGTGTTATCATTCAAAAGCTTTGATCTTTAGTATTTGCATGTATGTGTGTTATGAAATATCTCACCCTTGGTCCTTGTTTCTTATCTAGTAATCACCCAAGAAGGTGCATGTGTGAAATGACACGTTTACTATACTACTTTGTCTGTTCTTCATATGGAAATTTGCTAGTTATTAACTCAGGTGTGAAAAGTTGGGCCAAATACAGAGTACACTTGAGCACACGGTTTATCCATCTGACAGCGACTTGAATTAGCATAAACACCTTTAATTAGGGAGGAAGCTATTTCAAAACTGAAAACAGCGAGTGAATTAAAATCGATCTATATTAAATTACATGATTAAGTCACTGTAAAGATAAAGCCATTCATATTTCATAATACCAATAAAGAGTTTTACCAAACCCCATACTTGAATTGAGATTTTGAATGTAAAACACAGGAAGGAGAAATCGCTTCAAATATGAAATAATATTGATCCTATTTGTACAAAATAAAAAAAGATTTAAAACCATTAAAACAAAACTTCCTATTTATTTATATTCTACGACTATTAAGATTAAGCATAGTTTTCATAGAACATATCCAATCTGCTTAAATCGCAGAAACGCCTTCTTATAAGCAATACTTATACTCAAATTATGTGTCAAAAATTGCACGAAAAGGGATGAAAATGATTTTTATACGCCGCCGGAGGCGGACGTATATTGGCGTCATCTTCTCCGTCCGTCCGTCCGTCCGTCCACCCGTCCGTCCGCCCGTCCATCCATCCATCCGTCCATCCGTCCGTCCGTCCGTCCGTCCGTACGTCCGTCCGTCCACTTTTCTTGTCAACGCAACTCCTCCTTAGTTTCTGGATGGATCTTCTTGAAACTTGGTCAATGTTATCACCTCAATTGGTAGATGTGCATGAAGGAAGGATTTAATGGTTCGTTGATTTTTGCCTGAGTTATTCCTCTTAAAAACTTAGTCTCTGGGTCCACTTTTCTTGTCAACGCAACTCCTCCTAAGTTTCTGACTGGATCTTCTTGAAACTTGGTCAATGTTATCACCTCAAATGGTAGATGTGCATGAAGGAAGGATTTTATGGTTCGTCGATTTTTGCCTGAGTTATGCCCCATAAAAACTTAGTCTCTGGGGCTTATTGCCTCAGTTATACCCCCTTAAAATTTAGTCTCTGGGGCTTATTGAAATTGCAGCCTTGTGAATGCAACTCTTCCTTAGTTTCTGGCTGGATCTAAATGGAACTTGGTGGATGTTATAACCGAAATTGGTAGATGAGAATGAAGTAAGGATTTTATGGTTCATTAATTTTACCCTAAATTATGCCCCCTTAGAACTTAGTATCTAGGGCTTATTGAAATTGAAGCCTTCTGAACGCAACTCCTCCTTACTTTTTGTCTTTATTTAAATGAAACTTGGTCAATGTCATCACCATAATTTGTAGATGTACATGGATCAAGGATTTTATGGCTTATTTATTATGCTCCCCGAAGGGAAAGCATATAGCCGCCGCTTCGTCTGTCCGTCCGTCCGTCCGTCCGTCCGTAATTCCGACCTTCCTTCCGTCCGTCCGTCCGTCCCCACCTATTTCTCCATAACCCTTGGGCCAAATCAAATGAAACTTACCATATGAACTCCCTATGATATAGTTTTGATGCATCTCTGACGGTTTTTGGATTTGAGTCCTCGTCACGGAAAAAGGGGACTTAGGGTAAAAAACAGTTTTTCCAAAATTTCTCCTAGTCTAACTGTCAGAATTTAGTGAAATTTCATATTTGAGTAGCAAATCGAATGCCCTTTACTATTAACAATTTGAAATTAACGTAAATAAAATATCATGGAAAAAGGGGGCTAAATGTTTGTTACCTTTAGGTAAGCATGTAAAATAGTTATTCCGACCGTCCGTCCCAACCTATTTCTCCATAACCCTTGGGCCAAAACAAATGAAACTTACCATGTGAACTTCCTATGATATAGTTTTGATGCATCTGTGACGGTTTTTGGATTTGAGGCCTCGTCACGGGAAAAGGGGACTTAGGGTAAAAAACAGTTTTCCCAAGTTTCTCCTTGTCTAACGACAGAATTTAGTGAAATTTCATATTTGAGTAGCAAATCAGATGCCCTTTACTATAAATAATTTGAAATGAACGTAAAAAAAAGATATCATGGAAAAGGGGGGCTAAATGTTTGTCACCTTTACACTAGCGCGTAAAATACAGTTATTCTTTCATTCCTCCTTGTCTTGTGCTCAGAATTTGGTGAAATTTCACATTTCAGTAGCAAATCAGATGCCCTTGACCATAAACTATTTGAAATTTGTGTCTAAAAATATGTCATGCAAAAAGGAGGTTTAATGTTTGTTACCTTTATGTTTGCTGTATAAGATTACACCTTATTTGAGTCCTTGCAATCTGACCACAGAGCATATCTCCTAAAGTGTAATAGCTATCAACTTGAAACTTTATGGGTGGATAGATCTTATGGAGGAGAAGTGCAGTGCACAAGAACTACAACTCTTGCTTGCATAACTTTGGAGTTATTGCCCTTTGTTATTTTTGATACTTAGATTATGTCTGGAGCATATCTCCTAAAGTATAATAGCTATCAACATGACATTTATGGGTGGATAGATCACATAGAGGAGAAGTGCAGTGTACAAGAACTGCAACTCTTGCTAGCATAATTTGGGGTTATTGCCCTTTGTTATTTTTATACTTAGATTTTGTCTGGAGCATATCTCCTAAAGAATAGTAACTATCAACTTGAATCTTTAAGGATGGATAGATCTCATGGAGGAGAAGTGCAATACACCTGTCTACAACTCTTGCTAGCATAATTTGGGGTTATTGCCCTTTGTTATTTTTATTACTTAGATTTTATAGGAGGCAAATCTTTGACATTACAAAAGAATCTTTTATCTATCAGGCTTAAGTTTACTATCAAGCTTTCTTCGCGGGGGATGTCCATGTCCAACATGGCTCTTGTTTTTGTGACAATGCCTTATTCGGGGAGCATAATCCGTCTCTGACGGCTCTTGTTTCCCTGAATTATGCTCCCTTAAAACTTAGTCTCTGGGGCTTATTGAAATTGCAGCCCTGTGAAGGCAACTCCTCCTAACTTTTTGTCTTGATTTAAATGAAACTTGGTCATTTTGAATTTGGTTCTGTGAAAATAAGTAGTGTCTACAATTATTATCGTAAAACAGCAGCAAAGTGGCGGCGTATTTTGTGACGATGGCACTCTTGTTGCACCATGGAGGCCCCCTTTTCCAATTCAATTTTATTTTTTACTCAGTATATAATATAAGGCCCCTGACCCATAATACAAAACTTTTATTTAATAATAAGTTCGTAGTAAAGAGTAACATTTACATACAGTGAAGTAAAAACGCAACTAGATCATTCGAAATTAAATCGAAAAGAAAACATGAAGTATACATTTACGGATTAGTTCCAAAGTTAGAAATCAGATGTTATTTCCCCGATTAGGCGGTTATATTTGAATCTATGAGAAACTGGTTAGGAACAAATTTCTTGTTTGAAAGCACATGGTGAATATATATGTACATTGGAAGATTTCTTACACTTACTTTATCTTGTAGAGACATTAATGTATTGAATTTATAGTTGAAGTGTGTTAAAATCTTTTCTGGAAATATTTCCATATCTGCCCTCTTCTATCATCAAATGGTGGCTAGAACAACTTAATGATGCTAACCATGACCTATATGTATCAATAGTAATATTTTTACATGAGCTTCTGTTGTAAATTCTTATTTAAAATGGATATATGAGGTTAACTAACTATTGTTACAGCATTTTGCAAACCAAGTCTGCTATACTGTTCAGCCAATCTTTGAATTTACTGTTTAATAATATCTTTATCATTTCCAATGAATTGGTCATTCCATACGTACCCGAGGCCGTTTGGCATGAGACTTTTCTTATCAAAAGAAACCCAATTTTCATGACCGACAATTTCATGATATTTGAGGATTTCGTAATATAATCGTGGATAAATAGTCCTTGGAATTTTTGTGTTTGAAATTCAGACATGTAGATTGAAAAAATCCGCAATATGAACCCAAGACAACTTCATTCGCTTTTTTCATGGCAAATATCACATGATCTATTATGACTCTGTCAGTCCGTTGATACGTCTGCATTTTTTTTATTTTTTGAACGAAACTCCTCTTACATTTATGGTCAATTTGGGTGAAATTCACAGAATGTTCTGTGTCACCTGACCTTGCGCAATTGTCGAGGTTTTGTGATATATCTTGCTTGGTCACGGGAAAAGATGTTATCATGCCAAAAACCTTGTTAACACAAGTCTCCTTTATTAAAGGTCAGATTTAAATACTTTTTCCACAGAATGTTCCTAGTCCCCGACCTTGCACAAATTGTCGAGGTTTTGTGATATATCTTGATGTGTCACGGGAAAAGATACCATAATGCCATAATGACTATTTTATTGAATACGCCAAATTTCGGACCTATATGTTATAGAACAGATTTTTTTTTGAAAAATGTCTTTAAGGGAATGCATCCCAAAGCATAAGTCACAAATATATTTTCTTTCAAAAACGGGGCCGATCTGTCAAGCATTACGAGAAAAATAGGTAAATGGATAATATCTAATTAGAAAATCCTGGTTAACGCTTTTCAGTTTTCACCTGTTTGTCTTCAGACTTGCTCAGAATGATTGTTCGATCACAAGGATGGTTGCTTTCAAATTAGGAATCTTATCAGTGGTGATGAGTCGCAGTAAAAGTGGGCATTAACAAAATAAAATGAGAAAAATACTCTAGACTTCATCGGATTGTCTTCTAACTTGCTCAGAATTATTTTATAAACACAATGAGTGTTCCATTTAAAAATGCGTCTGATCAATTTGGCGTCACGAGAAAAGTGGCCCTATTAAAATTTTATTTAAAAATTCTAATTATTTTTACCCAAAATGATTTATTTTCTCTAATGGATTCAGTGCAGTTTTTTACTCATATCATCTCAGTCTAACTGTCCGCCCGTCCGTCCCGGTGACAGAACGACCGTGCGTCCTAATCTTGTGATCGAATCTCCTCCACCATTTATGGACTGATTTGGATGAAACTTTCACAAGATGTTCCTCGTCACGTAATCTTGGACCAGCGCATATTGTTAAGATTTGGTGAAATTCTCCTGCGTCGAGGAAAATGGGCCTTTATTTATAACTTCTTGTGAAAGAAACTCCTCCTGTCATTCAAAAAGTTTCCGGACTTTTTTCTACACCCTTGGAGATATTGAGCTACTTTTTTGGTGTGTGAGCCCGTATCAATGAGTTTCAGAACAAGTCCGAGTTTGGTTCCGGTCCATTGATTTTTCAGGAAGACAAGGATGCTTGACTAAAAAAATTACTAGGAAATTTCAAATTTCCGGACTTTTTTCTGTACACTTTGACATATTGACTCGCCCGAGATATTTGGTTTGAGAGTCTGCATCAATGAGTTACAGAACAAGTTCGAGTTTGGTTCCGGTGCAATGATTTTTCAGGAAGATACGGATGCATCTCTTACAAAATTGTTAGGAAATTTCAGTTTTCCGGGCTTTTCTCAATACCCTTTGATACATTGAGCTACTTTCAATTTGATATTATTACAGTCATACTAGCAATCACAACTTGCAGATATTGAGCTATTTTTTGGTGTGCAAGCCGACATCGATGAGTTACAGAGCAGGTTCGGGTTTGATTATAGACCATTGAACGATTCAGATATACATTAATTTTCTGATTTCAGTCGTAGGTGATAGCAATGAATATTTACAGGTGTGTAAGAATTAATTACCAATCATCATTATGGTTTCAAGACACACCAACCGATTTACCAATACAGGTGATGAAAATTCTAACTCTAAGTCTTACAACTCTACAACCACCTATTGTAGAAAGTAATTTTGTGGCGGCGTATATTGTGACAACGGCACTCTTGGTGTTTATGTAAACAGAAATAAATCCACACCTCTAAATTTTAACTGTGCTTACAAGCGCAGATGAAAAGTTTTAGAATCTTGATTTGGAGTGTTATGTAAACGAATATTGTTCAAACATACACAAAAATTCCGAATACAAAGAGTTCGCTTCCATGCGCAAATATTCCAAATTTGGATGAAACTATACTCAATACCTGAGAACAATACATTAAGCACACAATTACACACTCGCGAGAAGAGAAGCGTTCGTTCGTTCGTTCGTTCAATTTATCCCTCCATTAAACTGGAGTACCACCATCTCGGTGTAGCTTTTTTTTTACTTCAAATTTGTAAGGCAGCAAACGCACAATTTTAAAATTTATTATAGGAATATGGAAATTTTAATTAAGAGTAAAATTAGTTTTATCTTATGCTATTAAGATATGAATTGTTAAAATTGGATGCCTTCAATCAGACAATATATTGCCAAAAATTAAAAATGGTTAAAATGTTTAAAATGTCCTATCTGTTTAGCAGGCCATAGGAAACAACACTGTATCCTGAAAATCGCCTAGGAAAAAGATAATCGTGTCTAACACCGTACAACTTATGTATTACGTAGCTTTTTAGTGCACATGTGCGAAAAAAATAGGTCTAGTATACGTCATCGACTTGTGTGCGACACAAAGTGCTTTGTGTGCTCAACTCAGTGCTTGCATATTACTACGCTATAATAAAATTAGACTGGTTAACCTGTCCCAATCTACGCTACCCTCCAAAACTGGGACAGGAAAAACCTAATTTTTACCATGCAGGTTTCTGCATGGTAACAAGTGCGCATGCGCAAAGATGGGCGGAGTTTATTGGAAGAAAACATCTTGTCGAACCGAGGATTATGAACGATTTACTTACCGTATGGTTCGATATCCCTTGACTCGTGAAGATGGGAAAGATGAATTTATTATATAATATTCTAACGTTAGCGCTATTTGTTCACTTATAGATCTTTTTATTTTGATGATCAATCTTATTTCATCATTGACGAGAAAAAAAATTAAATATGATAAAGTTGATGCTCAGAAAAACTTATATCTACACATTTCTTTATAATGTGACATTAGCATTCGTTTGCAGCGGAAACATTTAGAACACTGATTGAATATTTTTATGTTATCCGTATTCGGTTACTAAGTTTTTTGTTCTTTTTCCGAATGAAATGTTTGTGGTTAAAAAGCACCGAAACTTTTGCATGTAAAGCATAAGATTTTCATAAATACAAAACTTTATCACATTTCGCCATTTAAGATTTTGACAAATAAACCAAACAAAGTCTTTTTCTTGTTATTTCTTCCGACAAACACTTATCTACTTATCTAACGTTACTTTTATACGGCATGACATTGTTTATTTTCTCGACATGAGTATATTGTTTATTTATTTCTCTATTAATATTCATCAATCTTTCGTGATTATTTTGGCAATTTGATTTGCGAAATCAGTGGCTTTCACAGAAAGAACAATCATAAAAATTCTATAATTTCAAAAAAAAAAAAAATAAATAAAATAAATATTAAGAGCTAATTTTTGTAAAATAAATCTTTAAATAACGAAATATTTCAGACGCATCGTGACATCAAAGAGTTTTTCACTGACTGTCGAAAATTGAGAGTAGTCTAGACCCGGAAAATTAATGGATTTTTCGGGAAATTCCACAAATTTCTGTTCTGTTGCTCATGTTGCGATATAGGGAAATTCATAATCACTTATCAGACAGCGCAAAACGCGATAGACTAAGTGAAAGGAGTCAACACTTTATTTACAAAAATAAATAAATAAATAAATAAAAAAAAAATATTCATGTCCGTTTAAACGTGCAATTAAAGTATGTATTCTGTCATAAGGTTCGGGTTCCATTTTTTTTCCTAATGCAAAAACGTTAAAATTGATATGTAAGATAACTTAGATAGGGAAGATTTCTCTCAGTGTGCAAATACTGCTCAGTTTTCATAAGAAAATAATTTGGATAATTAATCGTCGATGTGCTACCAAAGCCGCGCAACTACAGTTTTGTTCTTACTATTCTTGCGTGATTTAAGTGGCCCATCGAAAATGTAATAAACTTTAAAAAAAACCTGGGGAATCACTTTAATAAAATAGAGTTAAGAGAAAGAGAGAATTTGAATATTTATCTTAAACATGTTACGGAAAGTAGGGAGCCCAGATGTTTCAACGCTGAATATACATGACACGCGTTTCATAAACCGCGGTCTCTTTCATCTAAATATTGAAATCGGGTATCTAACTGCAACAAACCCTTAATTCTGTCTTCGTTATTATATTGTTTTGTACACGGCACTTGTCGACACGCCACGCCCATGTGTAATACGACCATTCAGAATCATCAATGCATTTTGGCCAATGAAACGAAAGGAAACAACGGACCAATGATATCCATGCTTACATTAGGTTTTACCTGTCTCAATATCGATAGATTGAGACAGGCTCGCCAGTCAATAATAAAATCAAAGTATTGATGGTACTGAAGGCGAGGAATCTGAATAGACGAAACAACACACGAGGTTAATTTTCTGGAAATATAACCTTGATTATTCACCTTGTCCTTATCATGTATACCAGATATTTTCTTTCTTATCACTGCCAAAATCACCGCTGTGTTAAAATACATAGATTTTATATTTGATCTTGACGGATGACCTTGCTAATATGGAAAAGAAGAAGATGTTGCTAACTAACAATTTCTCTTTTCTCCCTAATATTATCTACGCTGTCTGCTACAAATTTGCCCTAAAGTTGTATGTTTTCTGCAACCCTTTACAATTTGGACCTGTCTAAACATCTGTTGTCTTTTAATGGATTTATCTAAATGAGAAAAATTTAAAAGCCTTGTCTCATCCTTTAAACCTTAAACAGACGACAACATTTTAGACGGGGCCAACTTGGAAAAGGTTGCAGACAATAAATCAACATGATTGTAATTTATTTGATATATATCTAGGGTAGAAATTAAAGAAAAATAATGGGGTGTGAATTTAAGGTGGAACATATTGAGGTTAAGGGAGAAATTAACCCTATCATTTTCTTGTGTTCCCAAAGTAAAATACAACTTCTTTATGGAATTCAATTCAATGTAAAAGAAAGAGCCGATAACCTTGTGACACATGAAAAACAGCATTTCTACGATTGGAAGAAGGAATGATCGAATGGGTAAATTGACTGGCTAGTAGGAAACCAATCAACTGAACCAAAATTATAGAAAACGCGAGTTTTGCCTGTCTGCAAAGCGGTATCGGGCGAAGTAATCTATACTTTGGCAGTAGAATCCCTACAAGATAAATCTTATGGGGTATTTCACCCGTTGCTACCCAATTACAGCTGTGTGGACTGCGGCAGTGACTGTTAAGTGTTTTGCCACCAGTAAGACTTGTACTCCCGATATTCTGATCACTCTACCTTTTGAGCTATCGGCTCCCCCCTTATTTGTTTTAATTAGATTTTGCATATTTTTGTATTTTATATCATCTCAGTGACTTGGAAGCTGCATAAAAAAACAAAAGGGTACTTTTTGCAAAAACAAGCGTCCAGTGAATAGTTTGTGCCACGTTGCTGCGCATGCGTTACACTTCAGAAATGGAGTATTTCCGGAAATACTTGGGTCCAGCTCAAGGAGGAGAGCAGCCTTCGGGCGCTGAAACGGTAGACTGTAACATAATTTTGCCCTTATATTCAGACACAGCATATAGATTACATCTTTCTACCCAAATTTCATTAATTTTGCATTTGATTTTCCTTGTTTTGAAAGGAGCCGGCTTTGTCGCCAGTGTAGTTGTTGTTGGTGGGGTGATTGTATCGGCAATATTGCTAAACTGCATTCGAGAATATGCAAACGAAAGGCATGGAAGTGAGATTCGAAATTGTTTGAAACCTTTTTGAGAATTTAAAAAAACTGTTTCAAAAGCTATAATATGAAAGTAGGCAAAGCCTAGAAAACGGGCGAAAGAAAAAGACATTTACTGACTGGTGACCATTTCTGGCAACTTAAACTGTTTCAGAAATGCTATGCAGTGAGAATCCCTCTCCAGGCAGGGTTTAGGGTAAAAAAGGCCCAATGACAAAAAGGCTCAGTGTACAAAAAGGGCAAGTGACAAAAAGGCCCAGTCCAAAAAGGCCCACTTTGAAAAATTACCAAAAAGGCTCACTGTCAAATATAACAAAAGGGAGTTGATTTGTGATGTCAAAGAGAACCAATTTGACTTTGCTCAAATAACAGGAGTTAGGGTTACATGTATTATGAAATGATGTTGCATATTTTAGGGCTGGACAGGCTGATGCTTGGTAGCATCATACAATCAAATCAACAAATTATTCTTGTGTGGCAGGCATTAAACTTCATTTATTTGCTGAAATATTTGCACTTACGATACTAAAAATGACTGACATCGGGGTAAACATGAAAACGTCAATTCCTGATGGACAATTGTCAAATTATTTGATACATCTATTGTGCTAGTTGAATATAAAAAGATAAATAAAAATGATTTTTAGTCTGGTTATATAAGGTGATTCAAAAATAATGACGTTAATAAGCAACTGATGTATATCTAATAAGGACTTGCAGGTCAGTTTAAATCACCTTTTCTTGCCAGGTCTAAGAGTGGGCCTTTTTGTACTGGGCCGTTTTGGTAAAGTCTGATAGTGGGCCTTTTTGACTCGGGCCTTCTTATGAGTGGTGACACTGCTGTGCAAATATATGATAAGCATGACAAATTAGAAGACATGGAAAACATATCAAATTCGCTTTTAATGAAGCCTAAACCAACTGTTATGAGTATAAGCAGGGGTGTGGAATTCCCATGCCCGACTTGTCCGACTCGGGCTTTTGTACTTGCGGACAAGTAGATTTTTCTAAGCCACTTTTCCAAGGACAAGTAAATACCACAGCAAATCTTGGCATGTTACTTAAAAGAATTAAGAGAGAAATCATCCAAATGTTCATATCATAGGGTAGAAAACATTGTTTTTAATGAAGAAAATGCTGGATACCAGATTTCTAGGTAATCAGTATTTAGTATAATTGAATGAAATGAACCAATGTCAATTGATCCTATTTGCATTGTTTCCATTTATTGGATTTAACCCTGACCTACAAAAAACTGCTTTTGTTGCTATCTAGCATAGTAATTAAATCAGGAGAATGAGAAAAACTTAATATATGCAATTTCATTATTTTAGACAACATTTTTTTTTTATTTAAGTAACTGATATTAAAATGTATATGTTTCTCTGCATCTTCTTCTTATTTGGAAAAAAAAAATATAGAATTTGCTGATCTGTAAATGGACTCAAACAGCACTTTTAAACAACCTCTTATTTTGAGTCAATTCTTATTTGTCCATGTTTATGGCTAAAACAAAGTAGATCTATTGCAACAGGTTAATAAAAGCTTTAGCCTTAAAACTGCCGAGATCAGAAGCAATGCAGAAAGATTTTAATCTCATGGCCATTGCTCATACTATGACAACATAAAGAAATAAAAAAATACTTTAGTGCTTGTTCTAGATATTCAAAAATAGAACAAATTCTAAGTCTTATCTAAATAAAGTATAGGCTAAATGTAATTTCTTATTTTTATTTTTTTTTATTATAGAACAGTATTTAAATTAATGAATTTGATATTTTTTCAAATACTAAAATCACTTTAATAATGGGTGATTTAAAATTTTCTTGAAGACAGAAACTGTCTTTTTTTGTTAAAAAATGCATAGACTGAAGATGTGTCTTCTAGTCTAAAGGTTACCTTTCTACCTGGAAGTACTGGAATACTGGAGTGCCACCTCTGCATCAATATTCAGAATGAGGCTCAATGACGTCACTGTTTTAAATGTAAACATTTTTTTAACTTGAATTTTCTGGCGTCGAAGAGGTTACAAAAATTTCCTGTTCGACGAATAATTAAAGAAATGACTGCTAAAATTTGTTTTCCTTATTTAGTAAGGATTTTCTTGAAGGACGGTTGACTGTGTTGTATGATAGCTAGCTGCAATAATGTACCCCTCTCTCTGATATGCTGCCGGTCGAGGCTCCCACATCAGATTATCAAAGGAGGGATATGTTATCATATCTATATGATTGCTAGATCTAAAAACCTTCTTTAAAGTGATTTTTGATAACCAGTCGGAATCTCGTTGTTGTTGTTGCAAAAAATTAGACTGTGTCTCGAAACACCTATTTGGGGTAAAGGAAGTTGAGTGTCCGGAAGGAGATAAACGGACGCGGCCTGACATAGGAGCTTTTTATGGGGAAATCAAAATGGACGATTTGGGTTGAACGGTATATGAGTTCTAATTTTGTTGTTTGTCATTTTACTTCTTTTTCTCTATATATACCTGTAAGCTATAGGCGGTCTTCAGACCGGGCCTTCGGCCCGGTCTTTCGCCCGTATAATGAGAGTATTGAAACTTTCAGCAGGGGTGTGGAAATACGAGTTTTCTCCACTTGTCCCTGGACAAGTAAAAGCAGATTTTCTACTCGCCCAGAATCAAAATGAACTTGTCCCCTAAAGAGTAAATAGAAAAAATTGAAAAAAACATTGCCTTTTGATGAAGAAAATGCTGGTATGCAGCATTTTCTTCATTAAAAACAATGTTTTTTACCCTATGATGTGAACATTAGGATGATTTCTCTCTTAATTCTTTTAAGTAACATTCCAAGATTAGCCCTGGTATTTACTTGTCCTTGGACAAGTGGCTTAGAAAAATTTACTTGTCCTCAAGTACAAAAGCCCGAGTCGGACAAGTCGGGCATAGGAATTCCACACCCCCGCTTTCAGAAAGTTTTTTGTCAATGTTTCTTTTGAAAATTAAAAACCAGGTTGTGTCAATTTTTACCAGACTGTAGGATGATCTTCATTGTACACCCTGCTGAAACATATATATTCTGATCTTCAGCATCACAAATGTTAAGAAAAGGCCCCAATGGCGTCAACTAGCTGAACAAATGAATTTAGGATAAAAGCCGCTCTGGACATTATCCCTTTCTGTATTTTTTGACATGGCTGACTTTATCCCCTTCCTCAAGTAATCAGGGTGGACATTATCCCCTTCCTATTTTTGCTATGGCATACATCATCCCCCTTCCTAAAATTGTTAGGGCCGACAATATCCACTTCATTATTTTCATGTTGCGAACAAAGTCCTCGGATATGACCATCACTCACTCTAAAATAGGCCTGGTGCCAGTCAACTCATCCCTCAGTCAACTTGTTCCTCAGTCATCTCATGGCGATTTTGTTTAACTTGATCTCCTGAAATAGTTAATTGATCCTCAATCGAATTTTCCTCGGTCAACCAGTTCCCAAAAATTACAGTAATTTTTTTTAGGATTTCTATTCCCAAAAATTTTGGGGAATTGAAAGAAAAACACATTCTTGATGTATTATTTTTAGCTCACCTGAGCACGAAGTGCTCATGTGAGCTATTGTGATCACCTTTCGTCCGGCGTCCGTCCGTCGGTCGTCGGTCGTCGGTCGTCGTCCGTCGTCCGGCGTCCGTCAACAATTTCTTTAAACGACATCTCCTCCTAAACTACTGGGCCAATTAACTCCAAATTTTACAGAAATGTTGCTTGGGTGGTCCCCTTCAAAAATAGCTAAAAGAATTGAAATCCATGAAAAACTCTGGTTGCTATGGCAACAAAAGGTGAAATTTTAAGAAAATCTTAAAAATTCTTCTCCTTCTCAACCAGTAGTCCTACAGACTTAAAACTTGGCATGGATGATCAGTTCATAGACCTGAATAAAAATAGCTAAAATTATAACTTTTGGGCCACCAGGTGCGGAGCACCAGGGGGGAGGGGGTAGTACTTTGGGTAAATTTTGTAATCTTTAAGTTTCTTCTTCTTCGGAACCAGGAGCCCTACAGACTTGAAAATTGGCATGGATGATCAGCATATGGACCTTAATATAAATAGCTAAAATCATGACTGTAGGTTCACCAGGTGCGGAGCATCAGGGGGGAGAGGGTAGTACTTTTGTGAAAATCTTGTAATCTTTAACCTTCTTCTTCTTCTGAACCACAAGCCCAACAGACTTGAAACTTGGCATGGAGGATCAGCTCATAGACCTTAATAAAAATAGCTAAAATAATATCTGTTGGGCTGCCAGGTGCGGAGCAACAGGGGGGGAGGGGGTAGTACTTTGGGTAAATTTTGTAATCTTTAAGTTTCTTCTTCTTCGGAACCAGGAGCCCTACAGACTTGAAAATTGGCATGGATGATCAGCATATGGACCTTTATATAAATAGCTAAAATCATGTCTGTAGATTCACCAGGTGCGGAGCATCAGGGGGGAGAGGGTAGTACTTTTGTGAAAATTTTGTAATCTTTAACCTTCTTCTTCTTCTGAACCACAAGCCCTACAGACTTGAAACTTGGCATGGAGGATCAGCTTATAGATCTTAATAAAAATAGCTAAAATAATATCTGTTGGGCTGCCAGGTGCGGAGCACCAGGGGGGAGGGGGGAGTACTTTTGTTAAAATTTTGTTATCTTTTACCTTCATCTTCTTCTGAACCAGAAGCCTGACAGATTTGAATATTGGCATGGATGATCAGCATATGAACGTTTACATAAATAGCTTAAATCATGTCTGTAGATTCACCAGGTGCGGAGCATTAGGGGGGAGAGGGTAGTACTTTTGTGAAAATTTTGCAATCTTTAACCTTCTTCTTCTTCTGAACCACAAGCCCTACAGACTTGAAACTTGGCATGGAGGATCAGCTCATAGACCTTAATGAAAATAACTAAAATAATATCTGTTGGGCTGCCAGGTGCGGAGCAACAGGGGAGAGGGGGTAGTACTTTGGGTAAATTTTGTAATGTTTAAGTTTCTTCTTCTTCGGAACCAGGAGCCCTACAGACTTGAAAATTGGCATGGATGATCAGCATATGGACCTTTATATAAAAAGTTAAAATCATGACTGTAGATTCACCAGGTGCGGAGCATCAGGGGGGGAGAGGGTAGTACTTTTGTGAAAATTTTGTAATCTTTAACCTTCTTCTTCTTCTGAACCACAAGCCCTACAGACTTGAAACTTGGCATGGAGGATCAGCTCATAGACCTTAATAAAAATAGCTAAAATAATATCTGTTGGGCTGTCAGGTGCGGAGCACCAGGGGGGAGGGGGGAGTACTTTTGTTAAAATTTTGTTATCTTTTACCTTCATCTTCTTCTGAACCAGGAGCCTGACAGATTTGAATATTGGCATGGATGATCAGCATATGAACCTTTATATAAATAGCTAAAATCATGTCTGTAGATTCACCAGGTGCGGAGCATCAGGGGGGAGAGGGTAGTACTTTTGTGAAAATTTTGTAATCTTTAACCTTCTTCTTCTTCTGAACCACAAGCCCTACAGACTTGAAAATTGGCATGGAGGATAAGCTCATAGACCTTGATAAAAATAGCTAAAATCATGACTGTAATGCCACCAGGTGCGGAGCACCAGGGGGGGGGGGTAGTACTTTTGTGAAAATTTTGTAACTTTAACCTTCATCTTCTAATGAACCAGGAGCCCTATAGACTTCAATATTGGCATTGATGATCAGCATATGGACCTTTATATAAATTGCTTAAATCA
Source organism: Fragum whitleyi (assembly GCA_948146395.1). Classification (NCBI taxonomy): domain Eukaryota; kingdom Metazoa; phylum Mollusca; class Bivalvia; order Cardiida; family Cardiidae; genus Fragum; species Fragum whitleyi. The sequence continues at coordinate 88,392,724 of OX411545.1, forward strand.
TGACTGTAGATTCACCAGGTGCGGAGCATTAGGGGGGAGGGGGTAGTACTTTGGATCAATTTTGAAATCTTTAACCTTATTCTTCTTCTGGATCAGGAACCCTACAGACTTGAAAATTGTTATGGGTGATCAATATATGGACATTAATAAAAATAGCTAAAATCAGAACTGTTGGGTCACCAGGTGCTGAGTGTCTTGGGGAGGGGGTAGTACTTTGGATCATTTTTGAAATCTTTAAACTTCTTCTAATTCTGATTGAATAAGTGAAAATCTCTTTTTTCTGTGGTTGCATGGACATACCTAGGTAATGAAGCTTTTTTCTCAGGTGAGCGACCCAGGGCCAACGGCCCTCTTGTTTTAGCTCACCTGAGCACGAAGTGCTCATGTGAGCTATTGTGATCACCTTTCGTCCGGCGTCCATCCGTCGGTCGTCGTCCGGCATCCGTCAACAATTTCTTTAAACGACATCTCCTCCTAAACTACTGGGCCAATTAACTCCAAATTTTACAGAAATGTTGCTTAGGTGGTCCCCTTCAAAAATAGCTAAAAGAATTGAAATCCATGAAAAACTCTGGTTGCTATGGCAACAAAAGGTGAAATTTTAAGAAAATCTTAAAAATTCTTCTTCTCAACCAGTAGTCCTACAGACTTAAAACTTGGCATGGATGATCAGTTCATAGACCTGAATAAAAATAGCTAAAATTATAACTTTTGGACCACCAGGGGGAAGGGGGTAGTACTTTGGGTAAATTTTGTTATCTTTAAGTTTCTTCTTCGGAACAAGGAGCCCTACAGACTTGAAAATTGGCATGGATGATCAGCATATGGACCTTTATATAAATAGCTAAAATCATGACTGTAGATTCACCAGGTGCGGAGCATCAGGGGGGAGAGGGTAGTACTTTTGTGAAAATTGTGTAATCTTAAACCTTCTTCTTCTTCTGAACCACAAGCCCTACAGACTTGAAAATTGGCATGGATGATCAGCTCATAGACCTGAATAAAAATAGCTAAAATGATATCTGTTGGGCTGCCAGGTGCGGAGCACCAGGGGGGAGGGGGGAGTACTTTTGTGAAAATTTTGTTATCTTTAAGTTTCTTCTTCTTCGGAACCAGGAGCCCTTCAGACTTGAATATTGGCATGGATGATCAGCATATGGACCTTTATATAAATAGCTAAAATCATGACTGTAGATTCACCAGGTGCGGAGCATCAGGGGGGAGAGGGTAGTACTTTTGTGAAAATTGTGTAATCTTTAACCTTCTTCTTCTTCTGAACCACAAGCCCTACAGACTTGAAAATTGGCATGGATGATCAGCTCATAGACCTTAATAAAAATAGCTAAAATAATATCTGTTGGGCTGCCAGGTGCGGAGCACCAGGGGGGAGTACTTTTGTGAAAATTTTGTAATCTTTTACCTTAAACTTCTTCTGAACCAGGAGCCTGACAGATTTGAATATTGGCATGGATGATCAGCATATGGACCTTTATATAAATAGCTAAAATCATGACTGTAGATTCACCAGGTGCGGAGCATCAGGGGGAGAGGGTAGTACTTTGGGTAAATTTTGTAATCTTTAAGTTTCTTCTTCTTCGGAACCAGGAGCCCTACAGACTTGAAAATTTGCATGGATGATCAGCATATGGACCTTTATATAAATAGCTAAAATCATGACTGTAGATTCACCAGGTGCGGAGCATCAGGGGGGAGAGGGTAGTACTTTTCTGAAAATTTTGTAACTTTAACCTTCATCTTCGAATGAACCAGGAGCCCTATAGACTTCAATATTGGCATGGATGATAAGCATATGGATCTTAAATAAAATAGCTAAAATCATGAATGTAGGGTCGCCAGATGCGGAGCATTAGGGGGGAGGGGGTAGTACTTTGGATCAATTTTGAAATCTTTAACCTTATTCTTCTTCTGGATCAGGAACCCTACAGACTTGAAAATTGTTATGGGTGATCAATATATGGACATTAATAAAAATAGCTAAAATCATGACTGTAGGGTCACCAGGTGCTGAGTGTCTTGGGGAAGGGGTAGTACTTTGGATCATTTTTGAAATCTTTAAACTTCTTCTAATGAACCAAGAGTCCTACAGACTTGAAAATTGGTATGGATGATCAGCATATGGACATTAATTGAATTAGCCAAAATCATGACTGTAGATTCACCAAGTGCATAGCATTTTGGGGGAGGGGGAGTGCTTTGTTGAGAATTTTGAATCCCTACAGCCTTTATATTTGACATGGATTATTCAACTCATTAAAGAAAACTTTAAAAGTCTCAGACTCAGATTGTATATCTGGCATAGATTTGCTGATCACAGACCTTCTATGAAAAAAGATTAAATAAATAATGATCAGGGGAGGAGCAGGGGGGGGGGGATTATTTCAAATGTTATCTGATTGAATAAGTGAAAATCTCTTTTTTCTGTGGTTGCATGGACATACCTAGGTAATGAAGCTTTTTTCTCAGGTGAGCGACCCAGGGCCAATGGCCCTCTTGTTTATTAATTTTTATTTAGAAGTAGACTGGCAAGAACCAAGAAATACTCGTTCTGTGTCATAATGGGGTGCAAGTCAAAACGGCCCAAAGTCAAAACGGCCCAGAGTCAAAACGGCCCGCATTTCGGTCAAAACGGCCCGTAATTTGATCAAAACTGCCTAAAGCAGTTTTTACATTCGGTCAAAACGGCCCAAATAGAAATTTTGTCTGAAATAACTCTTTGAAATTATAAAGCAAGCTTTTTTCTTGATATAACATGTAAGATTAATGTCAACGATTACGCCAATGCTAGTTTTCGTCTTACTTAGCAGTTTTCCCTTCTTCGGATTTTTAATATAAATTCTCGAAAACTGAGAGAAGGCAGGTTTCTTGAAAATCGAATTTTTTGACTGTCGTAACTTATTGGCAAAGTTCTACATACGTGTAAAGGTTATTTTATTATGTTACAATTTATTATAATCATTTCTCATCTTATTGCCCATAACTATCGCAGAAAAGACATCTAGTTAAATATAATTTCCCATTGAAAAAGATTCATGTAAAATTGTAATATAACGAGAAATCAAATGTTGGTAAATTTCAAAATCTTACAAGCTTTTTTCTTGTGAAGTTTGCCAATTCTTTATCATGAACCTCTATTGTTAACAGTGTATTTTTATGTGGATTATGGGAACGGGTTGGAAACATGGGGAAAATGTATAATTTCTGAAAAATTGGGATGTACTTTATTTGTATTGTTTTGGGTAGACCTTTAGTTCCGTGTATATTTTAGTGCCAGAATAAAGATTTGTTTCTCCCTCAGTCCTTTAAACTTAAACTGGACTACGACATATCATGCCTAATTTGTAATTTCAACTTTCTATAAGAAAGATCATTGGCTTGTAAATTTGGGTTATTTCCTGATTTTTGGGAAAATTGCACTTCCTTTTATGTTTAATCGTGTTGATATATATATATAAGATTTTAACATTATGTAACCCATTTTTTTTCAATCTATAATAAAAATTTATTTTACATCAACAAAGCTAGGAAAATAAAGCAAATTAAATGTTTGGGCCGTTTTGACCGATTGTCAAAACTGATTTGGGCCGTTTTGACCAAATTACGGCCGTTTTGACTATGGGCCGTTTTGACTTTGGGCCGTTTTGACTGTAAACCGTCATAATGTTGCCTAAATAGTCTTTTAGGGGACCGGGTATGAAATTTTTTAAGGAATTCAAGAAATATTTGCATGGTTTAGTAGTTGACTGCATAATGAGGGTTGTTGTCTGTTGGTAGCACAGTGTATACAAGGTAATAAAAGAAAGTGTGAAATCAATTAGAGGTGTTGAACAAACTTTTTCACCTAATGTAAATTCACTCGCGTATAAGACGCTACCCTTCGTCTGAGGTTCAAATGAAGGGTTTGGTAATGACCCTGTTATAAGACGCTATTAATTTTATTCTTGGCTTGTGATCAACAACTGGGAATTTTTAGTGATCAAGCTGAATGGAAAATTGTTCTAGTGAAGAAAATCTGACAATAGTGTATGTAATCCATAGTAAAACCCACCAAGAAATCCCATTATTTCATTTCCATACAGTTGTAAATAATGGGGGCGCTTTAAACAATTGACAAGACTTTTTCTTAATTAGAATAAGTATATAACACAAAATATGAGTATTTAGGACCAGGGTTTTCATTAGCATTCAAAAGCCAAGAGTCAATGACCCTTGAGTCAAAATTTCCAAGAGTCAAAATGAAAAGCCCAAGAGTCAAACCATGACAAAAAAGTGCGCACCCCCTCCCCCTCCCCCCCCCTCCAAAAAAAAAAAAATCAAATTTATGAAAAAAAAAAAAAAAAAAAAAAAAAATACAGTATCAAATTTATAAAAAAGTAAAAAGAAAAATCATTTTAAATGTATTGAAATACATAAAATTACATTAAGATCATTTCTTCAAAGGTGCCTGAAAATAAACTCATAAATAATTTATAAATTTTCACCCTCATAGTTCACCACAATGTCCAGTCATTAAATACTTACTAAAGAGCTTAATTTTAGACAAAAGACTTGTTATTTTGTAAGTACAATAAAGTGGAAAGAGTTTTGCAATGGCATGTAAAAGCTTTTAATGATTTTTATTTTTAGTTTAAACATATTTTATTGCCATTTTTACAGTATCTACAAACATCTATATTTATCAACACAGATTAACAAAAGGCAAAAGGGTCTGGCCACAAGTTCTCCAACTTAGATTCGGCCATTCCCTAAAATTTTTATTTTTTATTTTTCACAAAAGGAAGCTGGGTTCAACCACGAAAACCCATGACAATTCACAACTGATCCTCCTCTTGATATATATTGACTTATTTTATAGATTCTGTTCGAATAATGATGAAATTATTCAAAAACATGTCGATTTTAGTGAAATCAGAGTTAAAGTAAAGGGGTTTTAGCTGAATTTCACAGGTGTCAAAAGACTGTCAATTACGATCGCCGATAGATAGCCGCTCACTGGAGCGTGTTAATTGCTTATCAAGCTAGGTGATATTAGACCATCAATTATCTATTTTCCAATAATTGAACACACTTCTAACAACCCTTGACGCACAGCTGCTAATTTTGATGGGTCAAAATGACGCACCAGCTCAAATTTCCAAGAGTCAAAATTGCATTATTTTGGATTTCTGCGCGTCAAAACCCGGGGCCCCGGGTCAAACGAAAACCCTGAGGACATGTATATATTGAAAATATTAAGATATTTGATTTTACAGGAATATTTTACTGTTTCTTATAATTTGATATTAATAATCATTGCAAAAAGTTATGTCAATCAGCTTGTATTTTAGATCAATAAAATTGGTAACAAGTCACTTTTATCATGACTGGTTTACGATCTTTCTCCTAATTTTATTGTAACCAGTCTGTTATTCAACTGCAGATATACATGCACCAGTTAACACACTGGGCCAACTTATTTCTCGCCCGCATTCAGGTCGGGTGTAGACTGGTCTCACTGTCGAATATCAGAATAGCCTGTTCTAAGCTATTCTGATAGTCGATATGTGGACCAGTCTAGAGCTGGTAGCCTGCTTTCTGAGAGATACTCTGATATTCCGGGCAACAGTACATGCCCGCGATGAGAAATAAGTTGGCCCACTGTGTACTTGCCACCTGATTTAAGGTAAAGTGAGGTTATCGAGTTAAATAGATCTCGCCAGCAGACGATATTATGTAACCCAGGTAATTTACTCGATGGATGATAGGAATGCTTTATAACAAAGGATCTTTATTATTTCACAGGAATTATTTTATGAATTGCAAGTATTGAAATAATGAAAGGAATGGGTTTAATGTTATTTTAGAGCAAGGGAAAACTTTTTTTATACTTTATTTGTCTAGTAGAATAAGTCAAAAGATGATCGTAATTTTGGCTTAATTGACCAGAAGTTTTTTAAGGTCACTTTTTAAGGTTTTTTAAGGTCACCTTCTTGACCCACTTATAAGACACTCCCTTCAAAATTCCATTGAAAAAAAAAGTGAAAAGTCTCCGTCTTACAGGCGAGTATATACAGTAATTTAAAGAGCATCCTAGAAATCTTGATAAGTCTTGAGACTGTGATTCCTTTACATTTGATATCCGTATCTGCACAATTTTCATGTAAAAACAAGAGCATTAGCCATGTTATATGTATATTCAAGAGGTTTTAGTTGATCACTGCTTGAAAGGAAACTGCATTTTTAAGTTTTTTCAAGTGATAAGCAGAAAATTTTCTATGAGTAGGTATACTAAATTCAGGGAAAAAGACTAGCAGTCGCCAGTGGCCCCTAGATTTTGGGCTGGGCCTCAAGATTTTTTTTGGAAAATCCCTATGCTTCTAATGTTAGATGTTGAATTTTAGAAGCCTTGGCTCCTATGTTTGAATTGTTAGTCATTTCCCCTGAAATTTCAGTTTAATCAAAGTAATGAGTTGACTGGGGAACGAGTTGACTGAGGGATCTTTGAAAAAACCTGTCTTAAAATATCATTTTAAAGTACAGACGAAGCAAAAGTACAAAAATATTCCGTCATACAATCCCTAAACTTGCCTGGAGCATATCTCCTAAAGTATAAAAGCTATCGACTAGAAATTTTATAGATGGATAGATCTCATGGAGGAAAAGTGCAGTGCACAGGAACTACAACTCTTGCTTGCATACTTTTGGAGTTATTGCTTTTTGATTAGGCTTCAGTTTACTATCAAGCTTTGATGGCAGGGGACGACCATGTCTGACATGGCTCTTTTGTAAAACATACAACACCATGTTTTTTCATGTACAATTCAATGATTGTAACTTCATGTGATTAATTTCCTTGATTTTGAGTTTGATTAATATTATATGACATTCAGCTACTGGGTTATATCAGAAGTTTATTATTAGAAATCAAAGTACATGACTGTTTACAGATAAAGTTTTTGTGAACTTCTGTCACTGTGAATTTTTCAGGAGTGTCTTTTCATTTTATCCATTCTTACCCCAGGGCCTTCTCTGGACTGAAATTTCTTTTTGCCAACACTTTCGCCAAATTGAAAGAAATGGAGCCAAATTTGGATTTTAAGAGCCAAATTTGGAGCCATTTTTTTCTGGAAAAACTGTGCTTGATGAAATCTTGTGCTCCTTTCATATAGCTCATTGTCCAGGGAGATCATTTTTAAATGTCAATTAACATTTAATTGGCATTTAATTTTTGTAAACAATCACAGAAATGCTATGGGTAGCGAAGAGGCTACTAGTTGACATACATGCCTTTTGCCTCAATTAACTGACAGTCACTAGTGAGCGTGTCTACACAATATCCTCTCAGCCTTTGTCAAAATCAATAATAGCTAAAGGGTAAAAAATCAGATATTTTTGTCGCCAGTCATTTCGCCAAATTTGTTTTTTTATCGCCAAATCCATTTCATTTTCGCATTTGGCGACAATGGCAACCCCCAGAGAAGGCCCGGTTACCCTGACACTAGACTTGATAATTTAATTCCATTCATTGTTGATTGGTCTGGGCGGACAACTACCTTAGAATTTCCAATTGTCCCCCCAGGATTTCTAACTGGTAAATACAAGTGGACGAGTGGATTTTGTGGACCCTGAATTTCTTCATTTGACAATTTTGCAAACTTGTTTCAAATATTTTTAGCTCACCTGAGCACGAAGTGCTCAAGGTGAGCTTTTGTGGGTAGGTGGATGTCCTGCGTCTGTTGTACGTCGTCTCTTGTCCGTCCGTCAACATTTACCTTGTATGCACTCTAGAGGCCACATTTTTTACCAGATCAACCTGAAATTTGGTGAGAATGATTGTCTTGATAAAATCTCTGAAGATTTTGAAATTGGGTCAACTGGGGTCAAAAACTAGGTCTCGGGTCAAATCTTAGAAAAACCTTATATGCACTATAGAGGCCACATTTTTTGCCTGGTCAACCTGAAATTTGGTCAGAATGATTGTCTTAATGAAATCTTGGATGAGTTCTAATTTGGGTCAACTGGGGTCAAAAACTAGGTAACAGGGTCAAATCTTAGAAAAACCTTGTTTACACTCTACAGGCGATATTTTTTGCCTGGTTAACCTGAAATGTGGTCAGAATGATTGTCTTAATGTAATCTTGGATGAATACAAATTTGGGTCAACTGGGGTCAAAAACTAGGTCACGGGGTCGAATCTTAGAAAAACCCTGTATGCACTTTAGAGGGCACATTTTTTTCCAAATCAACCTGAAATTTGGTCAGAATGATTTTCTTGATGAAATCTCGGATGAGTTAGAATTTTGGTCAACTGGGGTCAAAAACTAGGTCACAGGGTGAAATCATAAAGAACCATTTGTATGTACTCTAGAGCCCACATTTTTGCCTGGTTGACCTGAAATTTGGTCAGAATTATTGTCTTGATAAATTCTTGGACAAGTTAGGAATTGGGACAAGTGGGGTCAATAACTAGGTCATGGGGTCAAATCTTGGTTAAACCCTCTATGCACTCTAGAGGCCACACTTTTTACTCAATCAACCTGAAATATGGTCAGAATGTCTGTCTTGATAAAATCTCAGGTGAGTTTGAAATTAGGTCAAGTGTGGTCAAAAACTAGTTCATTGGCTTACATCTTAGAATAATCTTGTATGCACACTAGAGGCCACATTTTTTGCCCAATCAACCTGAAATTTGTTCAGAATTCATCATCCTTTTTCTAAACCTACTTTAAACAATTTTTGACAGTTCATTCAGGTGAGCGATTTAGGGCCACTATGGCCCTCTTGTTCATTAAACATTGTTTAAGCCCTTAATTATCATGAATTTAGTATTAATTTGGTAATAGTTTCGTATAATTTGGTAATACTGAATAATTTGGTAATTCCATGGATGAACGTTTATATTACAGGTTGAAAGATTGGTAGACAGAGCTTCCTCATCTACGCTGTTAGATGACCGACGAGATGCTGTCCGTGCTATCAAGGCCTTGTCCAGGGTAGGTTACACGATAAACAATACTACCTGTGATAAAAAAGACTAGTGGGTACCCAGGCAGTCGCCCTTGGTACCTAGATTTTGGGCTGGGCCCCAAGAGTTTTTGAGAAAATGCTTATAACCTTAATAGTAGCAGGGATAATTCTGGCTCAGTATATAGTGAGCAAAAGTACCTCATTTAGCCAAATTTATTGAGAAATTGATAGTTTTTAGAACGAAATTTTACCAAATACTTTGCTAAATTACATTTTACTTTAAGATTTTTCTCTCATTAAGCCAGTTTCAATGAGATTTCTGTTAGAAAAATGAGAGAATCTCTCAATTTCTCACCCCAAATGATCCCTGTGGTAAATATTGAATTTTGGCAGCCTGGGCCCCTAAACTGAAATAGTCTTTACCCATGATCAGTGATTCTGAAATAAGCTGCTGGAGTCATCCTTTAAGCTGCACGGACAAGAAGATTTTCATTGCTTTGTTGTCCGTGGACAAGTGAAAAATCTCAAGAAATGAATGTTAATTTTTCACATAGTAAAAGCTGTTTTCTAAAAATGAGACTTTGATAAATACCATAATTTTTTAGTCAACAGTAAGAGACTTTTTTATGGATGCTTCTAATAGCAATACCAATGTAACTTCAATGTCAGAAAAATTATGATTATTTATCCGCAAAAAACAATGCTTATGATAAATAGGACAATTAGGTTTTTGATAAGGACAAGCCAGTTTGTGACTGTCACTTGTCCACAGACAAGTTGACTTTCAAAATATTTCAGAACCCCTGATGATACTCATTATCCTAATCAAACACTATGAGTACTTACAACATAGGGTTTTGAAGAGAAAATATTAAGAATTAAACTACTTCAGCTGGTCTAAAGCTCTTTCTTTTCTTATCCGAATTGCACATATTTCTGACACTTAGGGCAAAATGGCTCTATCTTGGAACTCTGTATAATTCTTCATTAACCAGAGGTGGCATTTTAAAATCCCTTTGCAGGAGTAGTAAATCATTCTAGAGTTAGTAAAAGATAAAAGTGTGAACAGTTTCGATCCTTGTCAGCCTGCACAATTTGCACAGTCTGTCTAGGTTCCAAACTTTATGCACCATGGCACCCAGATGGCCCCTTTTCACAAGACTGGTCGCATATTTGAAAAAGAGATTGGATGCAACTTGGGGCAGAGGACACAGGTTAAAATCACCTCTATAGTATGTTAGAATGATTTAATAATTCAAGATTCAGTAAGTCGGCTAACTTCTAAAGGATTGCCTCTAGTCAGTCAACACAGTTGGACATAGGTTCCACTTTATCCACTTACCAGATGGTCCTTTTGTAGGTCAAATTTGCTTAAATTCAATCTTAAATTGTTAGTTGTATTTTAGATGCATGTATGAAAAAAATTGAGGTTTTAACGGACACAGGTTTTGCAAGTCTGAGACTCCCAAATAAGCAGTCAGGAGTCCTGACAAAGACAGGGATTTTATTCAGCATAACAAGGGTTCCATTCAGGGTTTTAAAGGACGCAGGTTTTGCCCATCTGAGACACAGAAATAAGAAGTCAGGACCCTCAAAACTATCTGTCTCTTTGAATCTCTGGGGTTCAACTTCAGAATAGAATTGAAGACTGTTTTAAACAGTTTTCAATTCTTTCCTGAAGTTGAGTGCCAAGTAATTTTATTTGTCCACTTTCTTAACCTTTAAGCAGGGAATAGGTTTAAATGCTCTGGAAAAAACTTGGTCATTGCTTTAAAAGAAATAGTCATCATCTAAAGCAGGGACTCCCAAACCTCATGAAAGGACCCTTAGATCCCAGTGGTTGAGACCTTTGGACCCTTTTTGTTAATATCAGATTAAAACCATTGGTTTAATACATTTCTTTTCTATTTGGTATTGCAAGTTCAAATATCAAGTTCTCAAAAATCATGGAATACACTTTTTTGTCCCTTCATATTATTTCCCAAGGGGGTCAAAGCGACCCCCTTGAGATAAATTTCTATGGGGCAAACTGGGATTTGTTACTCATAGTTTTAGATGTATCTTGTATAATATACTCAGAACATAAAGTTAATCACCACTTAGTTTTAAGTTAATACAATTTCTATCGAAAACTTTGATAACGTGTCTATGTTGTCAAACGGTTAGAACAACCTTGTAGCTATTGATTAAAAACGTTTCGGATGCACATGCATATTCAGCAAGTCTCGTGCAATGACTGTAAAGCCAGGGCTTGTGCAAAGTGGAAAATCAGCTTTTCTGTCAGAGATACTTACATCGTGTAGCTGGTTCAATTGTTTACATTTCGATTTGAAACTCAGTCACCGCAAGGCGTAGATTGTCTCAAATGAAAGATGGCGAATAATTGGAATGCGAGATTCTGGAATGTCTTGTAGAGCCATTGCTAGACAGCTGGGGTATCACCACAGTGTCATAACACATTTGGTTAAAAAACACGCACCGACAAACGACGTTAAGGACCTTGTCAGATCTCGACGCCCTAGAAATACGTCTATTCGAGAGGATAGAGCACTTTTGCGTCACGTCAGACGTCTGCCCTTCACCAGTGCGCCTGTACTAAGGGACAACTGGAATACACACAGACGAATTCTGATTTTCTGATTCTGATTTTGCTGTTTTGACCTCTTTTAAATCAGTTTTGACTCTTGGAATTTCCTTGTTTAGGAGTCTATGACTACTCAATTTTAAAAACAAACATGAGCCCTGCATTGTATAGACTTTTATTACTGCCCTGCATGGAACTCATGATTTATCACAAAAGCACATATTTTGCACAGCAATCAATCTTTGAAAATTAGTTTAAACTGTTAGTATTTATTGTAGAAGTTCCGACTGGAAGTGGGTACACAGGGTATGGATGTGTTGGTGCGTGTTTTAGAAACAGACAGAAGTGATGCAGAAATTACAGGCTATGCTCTAGATGCTCTTTGTAATGTGATGTCAAATGAACCAACTGATGACGGTCAGTATTTAGTCCTTATTCTGCTGAATTTAAATCCAGCTTTAAATAATAACTCATTTTAAGGCCATTTCAACAAGTTTACCGTGTTTCCTTTAATAATTGCACCCTCCCTAATAGCAGCACCTTAAATTTTTATCCCCTGCCATTTTCAGCAAAAGGATATAGAAATGGTCACTGCCCTTCATTCTGTGGATCCGAGGTTCTGTCACTAAACTTGTCCGAAGCATATCTCCTAAAGTATAATAGCTATCAACTTGAAACTTTATGGAGGAGAAGTGCAGTGTGCAAGAACTACAACTCTTGCTTACACAATTTTGGAGTTATTGCCATTTGTTATTTTTAATACTTTGATTTTGTCCAGAGCATATCTCCCAAAGTATTATAGCTATCAACTTGAAACTTTATGGGTGGTTAGATCTCATGGAGGAGAAGTGTAGTATACAAGAACTACAACTCTTGCTTGCATAATTTTGGAGGTATTGCCTTTTTGTTATTTTCAAGACTTAGATTTTTAGGGGGTCAATCTCTTAATGTACAAAAGAATCCTTAATCTATAAGGCTTCAGTTTACTATCAAGCTTTCATTACGGGGGATGGCCATGTCCGACTTGGGTCATGTTTACTAAGAAAACCCACTTAAACTGCCCAAATTTTAGGAACTTATTGAGACTTCTTCTTTAATTTGAAATAATTTCCTCTTAACTATCATTTATATGATTGTTTAGATGAAATTTACCTCAAATTAAAGGAAAACTGGCCTAAAAGAAATCAATCTTAATGATTTTTGAAATCAGAAAATGCATGTTATGTATAGCTCCGGGAGCGTTTATTAGGAGAAATACAGTAGTTCAAGTTTTCTTGCAATAACAGTACAATTGGAATTGTACACTTTAGAAGATAACATTGGAAAACATTTTTGAAAAGACTACAAGAAATTTATCCTTTCATCACTATGTTTTCCTCTAAAACTGACAATAGTGATTTAGTTTGCATCAAATTTGAATTGTTGTCTGCTGCATGTTTTAGCACAAATGTTATGAATTTTTTTAACAGAAATAATTATTTCAGTGTAAGATCTATTTGTTTTTTAAATTGAGTGAACAACAAAAGCTATATTTCCATGTATGTTGGAGCCACTCATGAAAATTTAGCTTTTGTTGTTCATGAAATGAAATATTTATGGGTCTTACATGAAAAAGAAGCATATATTTCTTAAATGCAAAAAAATGGGACAAACTGTAAAGATTTTGGGACAAATTTACAGAGAGCGCTTCATTTTGCATTGATTGCTATGCATTGTTCATGTTGAAGTCATTTATTGGGCTCTGCTTATATAACATCAAATGAAATGTACAAAAACATTAGGGTATAAGTTATTTGTAATTTCACTGACTAGGCGATGAGTAAATCGAATGATTATCTGCTGTTATTTCTCTCTAATTCACTTAAAAGCATTGAAAATTTAAATGAATTTCTTTTATCTAGATGAAGATATTCCCAACCATTATCCAGACGATCTAGGTGGACAATTTACAGAAATATTTGTGAAGAAAGCAGATAATGTGGGACTTCTTTTGTCTCTACTAGAGGTAATTCATTATTTTTTGGCAACAAAACCTTCAGCCAAAGTAGTTAGGCTTTGGTCTCTCACTGACAATATGGTACTTATTCTGAGCATCCTTTGTATTTGAAGGGGGAGAAACCCTACTTGCATACTTAAAGGTGTGTTTGCCTTGATGTCAATGTTTTGCTTTCAGAATTTTTTCTCTATTCATTAATATCTAACAAATCTCTGTTTTCCATTGTGCTTTCAAAAAACTTTTCTGTTTCAGGGTTTGATTATAATTTGTTACCTAGATAACTCACTTTAGAAACAGAATTTTTCTTGCGTACAGGAAGAACCATATTATTTGCCAAAGAGAAAAGTAAAATAGAAAAAATACCAATCCATTAAAACCTAAAGGAGTTTGGGTCAAAAATTGAAAACCCCTCTACATTAGTTGGTATTGTCTTTTGTCATATTATCAAGGGAGGAACATAACCTTTGTTAGTAGAACTAGTAGTATAGTTGTTTTGCCTCTTGTATATTTGACAGGAATATGATTTCCATGTAAGATGGCCTACAGTCAAACTGCTGACCATTTTGTTAACCAACAGAGGTAAAGATGTACAAGAGTGTATATTGGTCCACCCCATGGGCGTGTCCAAACTTATGGATCTATTGTCTGATAGCCGAGAAATCATTAGAAATGATGTAAGTAGGATCTTCAGTTAACAATTATGCAACTTTTGTATGCCTTTCTTAATCTGAACCAATCCCTAAGGAGGTACTCATCCTTCCTGACCATTTGTCTCCCACCAATGGGTTGACAATCATAGACCAATGTGGGATATCAGCTAAAGGCTAGGAAGGGTGTAATGGTAGTACTGGTGTTGAGAAATACCAGGAATCTATTGTTAGGTGCTCCCTTTGCCGTGATATTACTGTAAGGTTGTTAAAAGAGGTGTAAAACTCATTCAAACAAACAAATTTAAATCTGAACACTCTAAATTGTTCTCCCACCAATGAATGAATTATAAGTAATATGTGGAAATGGAATGCCCATGGGCAGTTTGTGATGCAGATAATTGGTTTGGGTTGTACTTGTGTGAGAAACAATAGGAAGCATTCATAGGTAGGTGCACCAGCCACCATAATATGATTGCAACATTTTCTAAAGTGGTGTTGAACTCCATACAAACAAGCAAACTGCACTCTCAACATTGACTGACATGTTCAAACTATATGTGGGCCCAAGATTATAATACTTTAATCTTTTTGGCCATGAAAGATGATATTTCTAAGTTGTTATTTGCGACAAATGTATTGCCATTAGAAATAATATTAATCATTTGTTGTTTATAACAACTAATTAATCTTATTTTTAATGACCATACATTGATTTAAATATTAAGTTTTAGAAATATCACAGTTAAGAATGAGAAAAGTTTTATAATCTCTGGCCCAGATTTACTACCAAGGTCTAGCTTCATTTCAAATTTAAGGTTATTCATGAAGGTCACACAATAAAAAAACAGGGACCATAATATGAATAGGGTTAACCAGAAAGAAAACAATTGATGAATGTATAAATTGAATTAAATTCTCTCATTCACAGGCCCTGCTACTTCTAAACCAGTTGACCAAAGCCAATGCTAACATCCAGAAAATAGTGGCTTTTGAGAATGCATTTGAGAGACTGTTGGATATAGTCCATGAGGAAGGAGGAATAGACGGTGGTAAGTAGGATGGCTATAAAATAAATTCTATAGGTAAAAGAATCTTACCATATTTTAACCAAGAATGTAAGTGGGTGAAATTGAAAAAGAAACTAATCCCATATGGTAGATGGTTTTTTAGGAAAAGAAGAAATTAGTTGTTAAGAAAAATTGGTGCAGCAAATGCGGGGAACTCAGAGTTAGCTGCTCCTGCCTCTGCCATATGACTGAAAACTGTTAAAAGCAGCAGTGAAACCCATTGAAAATTGTTAATATTTTGCAGGCTTCGTATTTGACCCTTAAATCAGGATTTGGACCTTCAATAATTCTGTTTTTACCCTAAAAAAAAATCCTGTACCTGGTCATTTTGGCTTACTGAATTGCCATCAATGCAACCTATGTAAGAATTAGATTACATAAATCATTTGTTTTCATTATTGTATTATACAGGATTTATATAAAAATGAGTTGTACATTAAAGTGTCATTCGACACTTTATTGATTATCTTGATTCATTTATGTAGATCATTTTAAACTATTAAACTGATGATATATATATTAGTTTGCACGCATATTGACCCCTTGAAAACTAGTTTTTAGCCCCTTAATTTTATGGTTAAGAGGTCGATGACTCTTGATATTGAAAAGCTAAAACAAGCCTTGTTTATATACATTTTCAGGTATTGTTGTAGAAGACTGTTTGCTGTTGTTACTCAATTTGTTAAAGAACAATGTGTCCAACCAGAACTTCTTTAGAGAGGGCAGCCACATCAAATATCTCACACCCTTCTTTGAACTGGATCAAGATCAGAACAGATCACAAGTGGGCTGGTCAGCCCAAAAAGTGACCAATATACATCTATTATTGCAGGTAACTCCTTAACCCTTTCCTGTTTTACAAAATTTTGGACCTGTCCAAATTCAAAGGTTTTGCAGACGAAAATTTAAAGTGGATTTAATTTGAAAAATAACCATTCAGTAGGGTAGAAAATAGTGTGGAAAAAGAAGAAATTGCTTGTCGGAAGCAATTTCTTCTTTTTATGCCCCCGATAGGGAGGCATCATAAATTTGACTTGTCCGTCCGTCCGTCCGTCCGTCTGTCCGTCTGTCCGTCTGTCCGTCCGTCCGTCCGTCATTCCGTCCAAAAACTTTAACATTGGCCATAACTTCCTTATTACTTAACATATTCGCATCATACTTTACCACAACATTCCTTGGTACATTACCTTTCTGTAGGCACATACTTTGGTGACCTTGACCCCTGGATGACCTTGACCTTCAACATAGATTGGCCATAATTTAAAATCAAAGCGGTGTCGGGGGCATTGTCATCTTACAGTGACAGCTCTTGTTTCACAATGTTTTTCTCAATCATAAAATCAAAGACACGTAAAAAGCAGGGATTAAACAGCAAAGGGTTAAACATTAGCTTTTATTTATCTGGTTTAGACTTATGAAGAAGAAAAAAATGTGTTTGGATTTCAATTTTTGCCATAGTTCTTTAGTACATTTGACAAAAGTAATGTGACATGTTTACCTGTCCTGTGTTTAGGATAACCAAACAGTGCAAAAAGTTTGCCAATTATACCCCGCTTTGCATGCAAGTGCACATGCAAAGCAGGGTATAATTGGCAATCTGTTTTCATCATTTGGTCATCCTGAATGCAATACTGGTCTTATAGCCACATATATAAAAGAAATCTGATATAGCCTAAGCTGGGTTTACAAGCTGTTCTAAACATTATGAAATAAGTGTATAAAATCTGGTATTGTAGGAGGAATATTTTATTGCAGTGATTATTCAAAGATCCAGATGAAGGTTGCAACTTTATGTTAAAGGCGTAAAATTTGTTATTTGTGATTCGAGACCTTTTTGATACAAATCAATGGCTCTGTGTGAAACAGTTGTAACTCCCTATATTTTTATAGGGAGTAAGTTACAACAGTCTTGCGCTTAGCCATTGAAATGGTGCTGATTGGAATAGTTTTGATTAGTCATCATTATATTTTAATTTTGAGGTATGAATAAGAATTCACTAAATAAAATGGATAGTAATGGGTCCTATAATTTAACAACTACACCTATCCATATCAGAAAGCTATTTAAAATCATTAAGGAATCCTTGTTAAAAGTCTCAGTTATCTAACCATTTATGCCGGGAAATCTTTCCTACTGGATTGTATTCAATTTAGAAAACTATAATGTTGAATTCAAACATGTTATTTCCGTTTCAGCTAGTCCGTTCTCTAGTCTCTCCAGGTAATCCACAACAACAGATTTCCAACTGTCAGAAAGCCATGTTCTCCTGTGGTAAGTTCACATATCTATGACAATAATGCGCTTTTAAAATAATGTATGAGATGATCTATTGACATCTATTTGTTTATGGGCTATGAGGCTTTGAGAAAGTATGTGGAAACATAGACTTGATACAATAATAATTATTCTATCTGTTTGAACTCTTTAAAACTCATTGCAAATAATTAACAGATCAAAAAAAATTTACTTAACCATTTCTGTTAACTTAGTAATTGCCCTTTAATATTTCAACCCTTAATCTAGCTAGCTTAAATTTACTATCAAGCTTTTATAGGCAGGGTAAGGCCATTTTTGAAATTCTTCTTTGATTTTGATAATGAAATTGCCTTGAATTTCTACCTCAGGTTTGGCCCAGCAGTTATGTGGTATATTAATGGCAAGTGGAGTACCAGCTGATGTTCTTACAGAGGTAGGCACTCATGATTCTTCAATGCTTTCTGAGAGATTATTATACCCCCCACCTACAAAGTAGAGGGGGGTATATTGGTTTCACCATGTCTGTTTGTCTGTCTGTCCATCCGTCCGTCCGTAGACCTTTTCGTTTCCGGACTCTAACTCAAGAACCAAATGACCTACAATCATGAAACTTTATACAAATGTTCCTTATGACCCAAGGAAGTGCCCTATTGTTTTTGGGTCACATAGGTCAAAGGTCAAGGTCACAGACAGCCTTTGTTCAATTTTCGTTTCCGGACTGTAACTCAAGAACCAAGTGGCCTACAATCATGAAATTTTACACAAATGTTCCTTATGACCCAAGGAAGTGCCCTATTGTTTTTGGGTCACATAGGTCAAAGGTCAAGGTCACAGTCAGCTTTTGTTCAATTTTCGTTTCCGGACTCTAACTCGAGAACCAAGTGACCTACAAGCATGAAATTTTATGCAGATGTTGCATATGATCCAAGGAAGTGCCCTATTGTTTTTGGGTCATATAGGTAAAAGGTCAAGGTCACACTCAATTTTTGTTCAATTTTCATTCCTGGACTCCAACTCAAAAAAACGTAGACCTTTTCGTTTCCGGACTCTAACTCAAGAACCAAATGACCTACAATCATGAAACTTTATACAAATGTTCCTTATGACCCAAGGAAGTGCCCTATTGTTTTTGGGTCACATAGGTCAAAGGTCAAGGTCACAGACAGCCTTTGTTCAATTTTCGTTTCCGGACTGTAACTCAAGAACCAAGTGGCCTACAATCATGAAATTTTACACAAATGTTCCTTATGACCCAAGGAAGTGCCCTATTGTTTTTGGGTCACATAGGTCAAAGGTCAAGGTCACAGTCAGCTTTTGTTCAATTTTCGTTTCCGGACTCTAACTCGAGAACCAAGTGACCTACAAGCATGAAATTTTATGCAGATGTTGCTTATGATCCAAGGAAGTGCCCTATTGTTTTTGGGTCATATAGGTAAAAGGTCAAGGTCACACTCAATTTTTGTTCAATTTTCATTCCTGGACTCCAACTCAAAAAACCAAGCGACCTAGAATCATGAAACTTCATGCAAATGCTGTATATGACCTCAATATTAGTTACAAACACATCCTGCACTAATACCACTTGCATTCTGACAAAGTGCTTGTGGGGGGTATTAGTCCGCTCTGCGACAGTTCTAGTTGAGATTTCTTTATGGCAGTCTTATTGTGATTTTACAATTCACCAGAAATATTATTGAGTTGACTGTCTTGACACATAGAGCCCTGTTTCTCATAGATGCATAGAGCTCAGCATGAAACAGTTGTAACTGCCTATAAACATATAGGCAGTTACAACTGTTTCATGCTGGGTCACTGCTTCTTTTTTCTCTGTTTTTCATCTGTCTGTCTGCAAAACTTACACAAAAAACTTGCCCTATACTTCAAGCCTGTTCAATATATTCATATTTGGTATGGTGATAGATCGTGATAACTATATGATTTTAGACATATAGGCGGTTACAACTGTTTTATGCAGAGCCATTGAGAACCTATCTCAACATGAACAAGAGGAATATGATGATAACCTCTTCAGGTTGTATAATTAATGTCTATGAATATATAGGCAGTTAC
The DNA here is from genome assembly GCA_948146395.1 of Fragum whitleyi. Lineage (NCBI taxonomy): Eukaryota > Metazoa > Mollusca > Bivalvia > Cardiida > Cardiidae > Fragum > Fragum whitleyi. The sequence goes on from OX411545.1 coordinate 88,412,312, forward strand.
AACTTTCACGCTGAACCATCATCTTGTGACAGGGCATTAATTTTGTATGCATCTGATAAAGTGATGGTCAATGGTCAATCCTAAGGTAGTAGAACCTTAATAGTTCTGCAACATTTCAGAGCTCATAACTTAAACAATGTTGACCGAGGTTTCCTAATAAAAATCATTAGGAAACCTTGGTTAACACTATTAAAGCTCAATACTTCTGAAACATTGGAAAACTATTACGGGTCCACTACCTTAAGAAAAAAATATACCTGTTTTAGGGGAATTTGAAGTTGTGTGTATCAAACATATATTGTTACCCTTAATCAGTGAAAACCTTCACTTTCAGTACATAAACATATTGTCTGAGACCTAGCATGAAATATGAAATATAGTGTTATTTCTAAAACTTAAAAACCATCAACTTTACTTTCAGACCATAAACACAGTATCTGAGGTGATTCGTGGTAATCTCCAGAATCAAGAATATTTTGCTTCTGTCATGGCACCTTCAAATCCACCAAGGTTAGTATGAACTTACTGGCCCCGTCTCGTTTTGGGTATTTGAGGTATTTCAAATTGTCAAATATCTTTTCATGTCCTAACATTGAAAGATCAGGGGCATAGTGTTGAAACATTAATCAGCTGTCTTTCTGGAAAACTTGCATAAAAAACGTAGCATAACTGTTTACTTTGAGCCTATTTAAGATAGAATGTTTATATTTTGCCTGGTCAGGTCAAATGTCAAAGGTCAAGGACATCCATAAAGATTAAATTTCTGAAAAATTTGCTGTTCTGGGGGCATTTGTGTATCACAAATGTTGTATTGTTAATTCAGCCCTTAGAAAAGAAGCTTAAGCCACTACTTATTTATTATAAATCTCTTGACTTCAATATTAAACCATCAATTAACTCAGTAACATACTAGGTCTTCAAAGAAAAAACCAAAGAAGTCAACACATTATCCTAAGACAAGAATGGATACAAACAATTAGATAACATTTGATTATTTCAATCCATTATACTATTTTAAAAAGGATTTCATTATATAAGAATTGTGTAAGTGCGTAGAGAAAAATAGAATTGTTTTACATTGAAGCATGCCATGTCAATCGTATGTATACTTTGTTACACCTATTGGTGATGTGACCTCATGTATTTTAACCTTTCATTTTTCGTACTGCTAAGTTTGTATGATTATTATCAAGAGCTTTTATGTGTCATATTAAGATCTTATGGATTAGTTATTCCAACGATATTGTTTCTCATGTTCATTGGCAGAAGAAAAAAATAATACTGATTCTCCTATTTGAATCTAGTATATTTATATGCAGGGCTTGTGCTAACTTTTTAGCTCACCTGAGCACATTGTGCTCAGGTTGAGCTTTTGTGATCATTGAATGTCCATCATGCGTTGTTTGTTGTCCGTGTTCGGCAACAACAGTTTTAGTGTTTACACTCTAGAGGCCACAAATATGGCCCAATCTTCATGAAACTTGGTCAGAATGTTGGCAAGGTTACATGGATTAACCCTATGGGAGTGTGAAGGATCCATGCCATATCACTGGAAAAGGCCCTTAATGACAGTTTTCTTGTTTACACTCTAGAGGCCACAAATATGGCCCCATCTTCATGAAACTTGGTCAGAATGTTGGCAAGGTCACAAGGATAAACCCTATTGAAAATGGGAAGGATCCATTCCATATCATGGGAAAAGGGGCCTGAATGACAGTTTTCTTGTTTACACTCTAGAGGCCACAAATATGGCCCAATCTTCATGAAACTTGCTCAGAATGTTGGCAAGGTCACAAGGATGAACCCTATTGAAAATGAGAAGGATCCAGGCCATATCATGGGAAAAGGGGTCTGAATGACAGTTTTCTTGTTTACACTCTATAGAGGCTACAGATATGGCCCCATCTACATGTAACTTGGTTAGAATGTTGGTAAGGTTACATGGATTAACCCTATTGGAGTGTGAAGGATCCATGCCATATCACTGGAAAAGGCCCTTAATGACAGTTTTCTTGTTTACACTCTAGAGGCCACAAATATGGCCCAATCTTCATGAAACTTGCTCAGAATGATGGCTAGGTCTCCTGAAACCTGTTTATAAAGGCTAGAAACTTATGCAGGGATCATAGGAATAGAACTTTGCCTTTCTTTGAATAATTTTATGGTCATTAAATTATCTTTAAAGCTTTTGATAAGCTAAGGGAGGGGGCCAAAGTGACGAAGGTGAGCGATATAGGACCACCATGGTCCTCTTGTTTAAATTTGGGCGTCATTGCCCTCTTGAACATAAAATTGTGGGGGTTAACACCGTTTTGTAGGGATAAAAAAAAGTGCAAAACATGAAAACTTTAGTCTTTATTAAATTTATCAACAGTTTTATGTGCATTAAGGTTAAGGTAGAGGTTAAGGTTCATGGCTCATTTTTGATCCTTAATCCAGGAGTTTGACGTCCAACAAATCTGAAAATATCCCATTTTGACCCCTAAAATTTTCTGTCAGGAGGGTCAATTTGATTCTTAGTATTGCAACTTGATATCCCTTGAAATTATAAATCTATTAGAAATAATTGTTTGCTTTATATTGTTATAAGAGATTCATTTTCATATTTATGTCTTATAAAGATGTGAAGGACAAAGTTAAAGAAGTCAATGAGCGTAATCAATAATTATTTACTTATGGTCTACTTGTTCTATTGGTTTGTCCCTTTCAACAGCAGTCTTGACTCCTAAAATTTCTCAGTCAAGGGGGTCAATGACTCATGAAATTGAAATTAAAAAGCTAGCACAAGCCCTGAGGTTGCAGATAAGATGGGAAAATGACTATGTTCAGACCACACATAAAGACATTTATGGACAGCCAAAATAATGATAGAAGGCATTGATGCTTAACTGGTGTTGGAGCATTAACACTCTTTAGCTTAATTGACACAAGGAAAGACCATAATACTTGTGAATTTGGTGATAGTTTGATATTGATGAGAAATTCACACTTTAAATTATCCAATAGCGTAGTATACACATGTACTCAGAGACTTATACCTTGATTTTATGCAAATTTATTCCTGTGTTGTTTTATAACTTGACAAACTCTTGACAAGTACAGATATTTACAGCAGAATTATAGTTGTTATTGCTTGAGTGTTTTCCTTGAGAACTGTATTTTCATGCTAAATGACATCTTCTTTGTATAACCCCTTATACCTTTAAATGAAACTTGGCATGAATGATGCTTGGGTGACCCTCTTCTGAAGTTGTTTAAGAAATTTTGATTGACTCTGAAAATTTGGGCAGGGTTTATTTTCACTATATGAATTTTTTTTAAAAAAAACTTCTCCTCAAAACTATTTTCCCGATTTCAATGAAAATTTACATGAATTTTTCTTCATTGAGCCTCTTTTTAAGTTGTCCACAGAATTTTGATTGGCCCATATATCTCTGTGTAGCAGGATGGGGCTTATGCTCACAAAAATGATTTTCTTATATCTATACTAAACAGCTTTTCATTAAAGGTTTAGCCTACACTAAAATCAGCTTTTCTGCCCATCTTTTGGCCTCTTCACAAATTTCCTTGTAAACTTCGATATCTGACTTGATAGATACATTGATAGAGGGTGGATTGAAACAGGCCCTCTTGGGCCTCTTGTTTTACAGTGTCCATATGCCTGTGAAATTAACTATCTTCCTATTACTTCAACACTCTTCAAGTAACAATTCTCATGTTTACTTAAGTAATTAATCTCAAGATTGTTGATGTCTGACTAACATACTGAACTTAATTTGCTGATATAATTTAGACTACATTCCCTTACTCCAGGCCAGCTATAGTTGTATTATTGATGTCTATGGTGAATGAGAAGCAGCCATTTTCCCTGAGGTGTGCAGTGTTGTATTGTTTCCAATCCTTCCTTTACAAAAATGAAGTGGGACAGTCCCAAATTGTACAAACACTCTTACCAACATCAGCTGATGGTAGGTATTGTAGCACTAGATACAAGAGCTTCAGATTTAAGGGGGCTATTCTTGATTTTAGATTCAAATTTCTTTTTAATCAAATCTCAGATGGGGGCCTATGTTATGGGTACTTGATGGAATAATCAATGAGTACCCACAACATTTAGTTTTTGGAGAAATGATAATTTTACTTTGACTTTACCACCCCTTATCTGTATTTTTGACCAGATATTAGAGCTATACAAAACTGCAAAAAGAATTGGCAATGTTAAAGAAATGTCTTTTATTGATTTTTTTATTGAAGACAGGTTTACCTGTCTTTCAATATAGGGATCGTCGCCATCGGATTCTGATAACAAACCTACATGTGTCATTACGCTCAAAAAAGTAGACCCATTCATAAAAATAAACGCGGCAAAAATAATCAATAGTGTAGCAATATACCGTAAAATTTTGGTGCTGACCTAAATTCTGGCGAGGACCTCAGGGGAGTTAACACGTGATCTATGCAGAAGTTGCCTGCAGAAACGTGTTTTACATTCGTAAGTGGTGCTGTTTTAGGGCGTTTTCGGTTGCAATCTTTTGCATTTGCTCCAAATTTTCAATTGCATCCTACAACTGTTTGCTTTATTTATCCGTCTCCCGGGCCTGTCGTAGTGTAAATGGATAAAAACTAAAATAGCACAAGGCTATTTGAATAACCTCGTAAACCCTTGGAATTTCCTAGGTTTGAATTTTTACTTGGATTTACGGAGAAATTTCGGTGGCTTATTAAATTACTTTATTATTAGGCTTGTTTTGTCTATCCATATTGTAAAGCGTTCGGAACATCACTCGGTCATTTCCGTAAACGGCAACAGATCATGATCGTGATATTCACCCGGCAATCATCGGGCGATCTACGAAGTCTCAGATAAATGTAGGTTACGGAATCGGCCGAGTTGTGACGAATGCGTTAGATTGGCCGAGTGGTGTTCCGAATGGCCTATACAGTAGTACCACGCATGCGCGACCCCGGTTTTGAGTTTCCGCTTTTGTTTTCGACAATTTTCTGACAATAACAGAAACTGTTTTGGAAACTGGAATGGATTTATTTGTAACATTCTGGAGTGGACTTGGAAAGAATTCTACTCAAGGTGATAAATGCTGTAGCTCGGGATTTCATTTAACGATCTGTCATTTTGGCAGTTTTGTCAAAATTGATAGTTCAATCCGAATCTTGATCTAGAAAAGCAGTCCCGTGGAAAAGGCCTGAAAGGTTGGTTGTCTTAACAGGTTTATATATTATTTTGTAGTAAAAATAATTTTCTACTAAGTAAGATCATATGCAAGGAGAATAACCTGAAATGGAGATCGAAATATCTCAATGGAAAAATAGAAATAGAATTTTTCACTCCTGGAAGAAACTTTAAAGGTATTTATAAAAAAAGCTACAGCTATTGTACAGGAAAATACTTCTTCTTGGTATTGACTTTGACTAGTAAAAGTATAAGAATATTGGTATTACTTTCATTGCTTCTTCTATGTGGAGATAATTAGTCAAATCCTGGATCAGATAATAAATGTAAAAGAAATTTGAACAAATTCCCAATTCAGGGCAATATTCACCATGGCAATGAAATGTTCAGCTCTTCATCAAGGGGTAAGCAATGTGTGTCATGTGGATAAACATTTTTTTTAAGATTTTTACACATCCACTTAATAAGTTTGACTGGAAAAAAATCGGATTTGGATCATATTGGATTCCTGGGGATAATCTATACAATTTTATAAAACAGGATTGCAATAGTTCATAAGAGTTTTTAAAATACAGGAATTGCACTTACACTTGCATTTGGGGATGAATAGCGATTATGAAGGCAGCTACTCTCTTGTTAAGCTTAAATTGGCTAGAGGGATAGGTTTATCTGGAAGTGATGAGTCTTCAAAGTAAAGCATATTCATTTGTTAGGAAGGTGCAGTTTCCATATGTAACCATCAATGATTGTTTTAAATTTTTGATTCCCACTCGAGAGATCTCCTCAAAACGCCACAATTTTTATTCCAATTGTTAATATTCAGTCCTGTCTTCAATTCAGGCCTTTCAGGCCTTTGATTGTTACTATTTCATCATTACATAGTGTTCCACACATTTTGTGTTTTAATTTACCCCTTTTGTGAATAAGACTTTCAATTGCTAAAAAGTCACCATCACATCACAGCTGGTAGCCTTTCAGACATCTAATCTTCAATCATGGGATGTCATGGGTTTGATACCCAGCGGTCGCACATAATATGATTGTCCTTTCCAACGATTGCCTTCCACCAATGGGTGGATAATTGTAAACCTAAGTGGGATAGCAGCTTGAGGCTAGCCAAGAATGTAATAGTATTACTTATGCAAAAAATATCAGCAATCTATTTTGCTTAAGGTACTGTAGTATGACTGAAAAAATGTTAAAAGTGGCGTAAAACCCCATTCAAAGAAACAATTGATTAAGAAAAAGGTACATAATGTTGTCAATTACAAGATCAAAATAAATGACAGCAGCTACTATAAGAGAAAACGGCATTAAAAAAGATCAATCAGTATAAGATTGAAATAGTTAACAAACATTTCTTTATATATTTCAGCCAACACAATTACAGCAGGCCAGTTACTATGTGGTGGTTTATTCAGTACAGATTCACTGTCTAATTGGTTTGCTTCTGTAGCCTTGCTCAATGCCATCATAGAAAACCCAACACAAAAAGAACAATTATTGAGGGTACAGCTAGCCACTAGTGTAGGGAACCCTCCCGTATCTCTACTTCAACAATGTTGTAACATTCTAGCACAGGTAAGTAACTACATTTTTTTCAGAAAAACAACACATAAAGAACAATTATTGAGGGTACAACTAGCCACTAGTGTAGGGAACCCTCCTGGCTCTCTGTAACAACAATGTTGTAACATACTAGCACAGGTAAGCACATACATAATTACAGAACACACACTACAAAAAGAACAATCCACACTGTTGAATAAAAGTGTAAGTAGCCTCACCTTTAAGAAGTTAAATCTCAGCTCAAAATATTAGGCTACATTGTAATTAAAATGATGACGCCCATTAAACTTTTTTTAACCCTTGTCATGCTAAATAAATTTTAGCTAAAAATTTTCATCAAAATCAAAGGGTAAAAAGCACTGAAAGTACAAACTGTAGGTCAATTTTCATTTGAAAAACTAATCTATTGACTATTCTGGTTTGAAAGTGAGAAATAGGTGGTGTAGACTAATATCAGACTGCACATATGTGCAGGCTGATGTTTGTCTATAGCTCCTGCCAAAGCAGGAATATTCTGGATTCAGCATGACAAGGGTTAATATTGTTCATAATCTTGGCCTTTATTTTGTGAACAAGTATTTGTTACACATTTTGTGATTGAAAGGTTAATTTGTTTGAATAAATAAAGTAAAATTATTATCATGTTATTAGTTAAGAAATTGATTAGGTACAATGCGATAGATGACCTTTCTGTCTTCGTAGGGTGGTAGAATACAGACTAGAATTGGTTTATTAATGTTGCTAGCAGCCTGGATGTCTGACTGTCCAACAGCTGTGGCTCACTTCCTCTTTAACACAGCTAATGTACCATATGTATCCTTTAGTTTGTTGGTGATCTGCAGCACTGTACTTACAGAAATAATAACATTATAGATAATGCAAGAGTCACATGTTGCTCATAGATTAAACCATCAAATCAGTTATCTGTATGAAGTAGAACATGGTTTTAGCAACTTTGCGTATTATTTGAAAGTGATATTTACCTAGTCATGGGGGTTTCTCTTGAGATTACTACAATAGAGCTCAGTCAAATGTTGTTTGTGTTAAATTTACATGGACACCAATTCAACTTCAAACTATACATCTTTAGGAGGCATGGTACAACATTTTTCTTAGTGACTGTTATATTTATATTTGAAAAAAACATTTATTACTCCTTAACAAGGAAACAGTTAATATCTCAAGTATCAGCGAGTGATGGAGATGAAAATGAGCAAAATGTTCATGGTTTATGTGCCTTTCTTCTTGGGATTTGTGTTCTTTATAATGATGACCAAAACCAGAGTTTTACATCGTAAGTTTACACTAATTACAGATTATTATTTGTTTTTGTTAAAAACTAAAATATAAAAACCAGTGTCATATTGTAGATGGGAAACAAAAACATAGTTAAGTCAGCTTTATTCAAACTGTATTTACAAGATTTGGGTTGCCAACCAGTGAGGGTACATGGAAGTTAAATTTCAAACTTGTTTTACTGTCAATTTTGATTGAGTGACCACGTCTATTAAGCGACCATTTTTATTAAGGGACTGTTTTCAAAATCACCTTCTTTAAATCAAAATATTTTAAAAAAGGGAATTGTTGATCTAAGAATAATTGGAAATTAATCCTCTGTTGTTAAAATTGATCAGAAATGCCTCAATGAGATAACAACATAGGATTTTTTAGAATTTCACAATGATATACAAATTCTTTTAGAAATGTATGTTTTTTATTGAAGGCAGGTTTACCTGTCTTTCAATATAGGGATCGTCGCCATCGGATTTTGATAACAAACCTACATGTGTCATTACGCTCAAAAAAGTAGACCCATTCATAAAAATAAACGCGGCAAAAACAATCAATAGTGTAGCAATATACCGTAAAATTTTGGTGCTGACCTAAATTCTGGCTGGGACCTCAGGGGAGTGAACACGTGATCTATGCAGAAGTTGCCTGCAGAAACGTGTTTTACATTCGTAAATGGTGCTGTTTTAGGGCGTTTTCGGCTGCAATCTTTTTCATTTGCTCCAAAATTTCAATTGCATCCTACAACTGTTTTTATGCATAGCATTGGCAAGCTATTTTCAGTTCCCCATTTTAGACTCCCTATTTCTCGTAAAATTGTGTGTTTGTGTGTCCTTAAGGTTGCTTTATTTATCCGTCTCCCGGGCCTGTCGTAGTGTAAATGGATAAAAACTAAAATAGCACAAGGGTATTTGAATAAACTCGTAAACCCTTGGAATTTCCTAGGTTTGAATTTTTGCTTGGATTTACGGAGAAATTTCGATGGCTTATCAAATTACTTTATTATTAGGCTTGTTTTGTCTATCAATATTGTACAGCATTCGGAACATCACTCGGTCATTTCCGTAAACGGCAACAGATCGTGATCGTAATATACACTCGGCAATCATCGGGCGATCTCCGAAGTCTCAGATCTATCTAAATGTAGGTTACGGAATCGGCCGAGTTGTGACGAATGCGTTAGATTGGCCGAGTGGTGTTCCGAATGGCCTATACAGTAGTACCACGTATGCGCGACCCCGGTTTTGAGTTTCCGCTTTTGTTTTCGACAATTTTCTGACAGTAACAAAAACTGTTTTGGAAACTGGAATGGATTTATTTGTAACATTCTGGAGTGGACTTTGAAAGAATTCTACTCAAGGTGATAAATGCTGTAGCTCGGGATTTCATTTAACGATTTGTCATTTTGGCAGTTTTGTCAAAATTGATAGGTCACCGGATAGTTCAATCCGAATCTTGATCTAGAAAAGAAGTCCCGTGGAAAAGGCCTGAAAGGTTGGTTGTCTTAACAGGTGTATATATTATTTTGTAGTAAAAATAATTTTCTACGAAGTAAGACCATATGCAAGGAGGATTATCTGAAATGGAGATCAAAATATCTCAATGGAAAAATAGAAATAGAATGTTTCACTCCTGGAAGAAACTTAAACGGTATTCATAAAAAAAAAGCTACAGCTATTGTACGGGAAAATACTTATTCTTGGTATTGACTTTGACTAGTAAAAGTATAAGAATATTGGTATTACTTTCATTGCTTCTTCTATGTGGGGATAATTAGTCAAATCCTGGATCAGATAATAAATGTAAAAGATAATAATTTTGTTTCACGCCCAAAAATTTATCTAATGACCGAAAAATAACGATTAATATTAATTAGCGATAATCATTAAGATAATAATTTGTAATTTATATTCTGTCCTGCATGCCAATATTGTCTAAGCTGTTGTTACGACGTTAAGGCTGTCCGCTCACCATTTTTTTGTTTGTTGTCCAAAATTATTGATGTTATAAGTAATCATTTAATATATGAAACGATCATCCTTTCGCTAATAAATTTTAATTCATATTCTGTCATGCGTTCCGAATGCTAAAACGTTTGCGAATGTTAAGTATTCATGAAAAAAAATCAGCACCTGTAGCGGTCGCCCTTAATTTAGTACCTCTTGAACCTTGATTAATTTGCATCGCGGATACAGCTTGCTTTAGGATTTCAATCAAATTGCGATTTAATAATTATTTGAAGTGGTATTATTCCTGTCATCAAATACTCGATCATGAAATAAATCTAAATAACATTCGCAAACCATTTGTTCTTCGTTGAAAATGGTAACAAGTTTGCGAATGTTATCTCGATCCCCTGTGCGTCTAAAAAAATGGCTATTTACCCCGGGAATTGCATACACATGCGAGAGAAAATGCAATATCTAACGATAACTTGTGTATTTATTCTTATTCATATTTAAGTTTTTTCAAAAGAGAATTGGACCCTTTTTTAAACCAAAAATGATAAATTGTACTTAATTCGGTGCTAATTCCCATAAATGTCGTAACTACTTCCAAAATTGCATATGATCCGATTAAGGATTAATCTAGGTCATATTGATAAAGTGTCCCGTGGTAAATATGATCAGCAAACATTCGTCGGACACAAAGCTTCCCGGGGTAATTCTCTTAGAAGCGCACAATACTCTGATTTTCGAAATCTTTGCAATGAAGAAAAAAATGAATAAGTCTATAAAACGTCCGGGGTAAGAGTATGTGCAAACACCAAAACACGTTAGTCTGAATACAAAAGCGTTGATAGCATTACCCCGGGTCCCATAAAGTTAATGTTGCCAGCATTGCAAGATTCCCGGGGCCTAATGTTCAAAGCGATTTCAATGATGTGAAGCTTTAGGTCGGACCATAAAAGTTTTTTTTTTCATCATTAAGAAGATTCCCGGGGTAATTTCGTGGCGATTTCAGTTGTGCTAGATTACCCCGGGTCCTGTCAAGGCGGTGTTTCAATCATAGAATATATTCCCGGGGTAAGTGTAAATAGATTTGAACAGTTTTGCTAGAAATACAACAGATCCCGGTCATCAATTTAGTACTTCAATCGTTGTGGTGATATTCCCGGGGTAAGTTACAAGCGGTTTCGGTGATGATAGAATTATCCCAGGACCCATAAAGTTGGCGATACCATTGTAGAAAATCTTCCCGGGGTAGGTTCATAGTGATTTTATTGATGCAATGGTCCTTTATTTTTGGTGTTTACATCATTGAAATGATTCCCGCGGTATTGTTCATTGAGATTAATTACTGTTAATATGAACTTTGGCAACACATATTCATTGTTACAGACGTTGAAATTATCCCGGTGTTAATATTTAAAACGATTCTGATATTGATAGAATAACACCGGGTCCCACTTAAAATTGTTGTAAAACCAGGAGGAAACGTCATGCGTTCTTCGTAAATAAGTGGCAATACATGAGTATATTGAAACTTTTTATCGATCAAAAGAGAAATTTTCATTAATAACTAGTTCAAAGTGCATTTTATAGTACAAACATAGCCTCTGTATTCTAATGTTGGGTTTCCCGGGGTAATTACGAGTTCCCGGGGTTTCCGGGGTAAATAGTAAGACCGAGAAATTTGAACAAATTTCCAATTCAGGGCAATATTCACCATGGCAATGAAATGTTCAGCTCTTCATCAAGGGTTAAGCAATGTGTGTCATGTGGATTAACGTTTTATTTAAGATTTTTACACATCCACTTAATAAGTTTGACTGGAAATCGGATTTGGATCATATTGGATTGCTGGGGATAATCTATACAATTTTATAAAACAGGGTTGCAATAATTCATATGAGTTTTTAGAATACAGGAATTGCCACCATAATTTTGTTGGTTAAATGAATATTTTTCATTTAGGATATTGAAAACTTACACTTGGGGATGAATATCGATTATGAAGGCAGTTACCCTCTTGTTAAGCTTGAATTGGCTAGAGGGATAGGTTTATCTGGAAGTGATGAGTCTTCAAAGTAAAGCATATTCATTTGTTAGGAAGGTGCAGTTTCCATGTGTAACCATCAATGATTGTTTTAAATTTTTGATTCCCACTCAAGAGATCTTCTCAAAATGCCACAATTTTCATTCCAATTGTTAATATTCAGTCCTGTCTTCAATTCAGGCCTTTCAGGCCTTTGATTATTTATAAACAAAGTGTGTATTAAGGGGCCATATGACCGCTTTTTTGTGGTCCCGTCATTGATTGCTTAAAACAAGTTTTACATTACTTTCAATTAAGCATTACAATGTGAATTATGAACAGCTTCAAAATTGTTACTTTTGAAAGTGTGCAGGTTTTAGTTCACTATGTTTCTCTCCACAGAGCATCTTTACGACAAGTGATAGAAAAGAGAATAGGTTTAGAAACATTTACAGACAAACTTACTCAAGTAACAAAGAGTGAGAGTTATGTTAGGGCCATTAAGAAACCAGATCTCAACTACAAACAGTCAAGTGAAGTCGTGTTTGATTTCTCCTTCACAAGACTCTTTAAAAGTCAAGAACGTAAGTATTAAATATATTTATCATGCAGTTAAGCCTGTAGTGACCTGTTGTCACTCACCTTATAACATAAAATATCAGGGAGTCTAATTTTAGAAACAATTTGCATATTCTTGATTTTTATCTGATCCACCTTCATCTGAATTTCAATGTTTTTAAGGTTTTTCCAAATTTAGGCCTTTAAAATGATTGCATGGTAAGTAGAATAATATGTTAATGTTTTACTTCGCTTTCAACAATCTCTCAGTTATATCGCGACGACTGGAGCACCTAAAGATGGATTCCTGGTATTTCTCACACCAGTACTACCACCACATCCCTTTCCTAGCCTCCAGTTGCTATTCCACATAGGTTTACGATTATCTACCCATTGGTGGAAGACAAATGTCGGAAAGGATAAGTGCCGCGGCCAGGGATCGAACCTGTGCGAATATAGACCCCTGGATTAGAAGACCGGCGCGCTACCAACTGCGCTATTGCCGCGGCGCTTTTGACAAGAAATCAAGCCTTGATTAGAATCACAAGTTTCTGAGGTTATGGACATGTGTCTTAAAATTGTTTATCTCAAATATCAATATGGATTAATGTCATGCATGTAGTGAATTAATAGCATTTACTTATCCAGTTTTTGTCAACAGCTGGTGGCTTGGATGATTGTTGTGATTGTAATGGTCTGAGAAACAAAAGAAAACCATGGGTAGGTGCACCAGCCTTCATCCTAAAGTGACACTAAAACTGCAGTTATGTTGAAAGCGGTGTTAAAGTCCATACAATCAAAATAATTCCATCAGTCTGTATGCAAAAATGTGATATTTGATACACATCAACAAATATTTAAGCCAAGGTCATTTGAAAAAAGTCAAATTGTTACTTTCATGGCCAAAATTCTTTAAAAGAATTGCCATTTCCTGGTTATAAGTGTTTCACAAATACATCATAAATTTTTCAGATGAGATTTTAAAATGTTTATCCCCGAATGCCAATAGAGAGGAAACTAAAAAGCAGCTAGCCAACCTTAAAGAACATGAAAGTATTGTCTCACAGTATAAAGATTTAATACAAGAACAGGTAGGTGGCCTTCTGAGTACTTCTGTCCTTCCATCATGTTTGTTAATATATTTGGTACTAAGTGAACACAAGTTTGAGTATAATATTAAGACTTTATATGTGTATTTTCAAAACTGACGTAGGTGCTGAGTCCATTGAAATAGGTATATCGGGAATATTTAAAAAGTTTTTGACAGGAGTTGAAGTAAATCCCTTCACTTCAATTATTAGCTCCACTGGCCGAAGGCCAGCGAGCTATTGTCATGGCGAGGTGTCCGTCGTGCGTCCGTCCGTCCGTCCGTCCGTCCGTGCGTGCGTGCGTGCGTAAACTTTTCTTTAAACATCTTCTCCTCCTAAACCAATGGGTGGATTTTGACGAAACTTGGCCAGAATGTTCCTTGGGTGACCCTCTTCTAAAGTTGTTCAAGAAATTTGGATTGACCCCCAAATATGGGCGTGGCAGGGCGGGGCTTATTTTGACCCCAAAATCTTTGAACGACATCTCCTCCCAAACCATTGGGCCAATTTCAATGAAACTTTACCAGAATGTTCCTTTGGTGACCCTCTTCTAAAGTTGTTCAAGAAATTTGGATTGACCCCCAAATATGGGCGTGGCAGGGCGGGGCTTATTTTGACCCCAAAATCTTTGAACGACATCTCCTCCCAAACCATTGGGCCAATTTCAATGAAACTTTACTAGAATGTTCCTTGGGTGACCCTCTTCTAAAGTTGTTCAAGAAATTTGGATTGACCCCCAAATATGGGCGTGGCAGGGCGGGGCTTATTTTGACCCCGAAATCTTTGAACACCATCTCCTCCCAAACCATTGGGCCAATTTCAATGAAACTTTACCAGAATGTTCCTTGGGTGACCCTCTTCTAAAGTTGTTCAAGAAATTTGGATTGACCCCCAAATATGGGCGTGGCAGGGCGGGGCTTATTTTGACCCCGAAATCTTTGAACGACATCTCCTCCCAAACCATTGGGCCAATTTCAATGAAACTTTACCAGAATGTTCCTTGGGTGACCCTCTTCTAAAGTTGTTCAAGAAATTTGGATTGACCCCCAAATATGGGCGTGGCAGGGCGGGGCTTATTTTGACCCCGAAATCTTTGAACCACATCTCCTCCCAAACCATTGGGCCAATTTCAATGAAACTTTACCAGAATGTTCCTTTGGTGACCCTCTTCTAAAGTTGTTCAAGAAATTTGGATTGACCCCCAAATATGGGCGTGGAAGGGTGGGGCTTATTTTGACCCGAAATCTTTGAACGACATCTCCTCCCAAACCATTGGGCCAATTACAATGAAACTTTACTAGAATGTTCCTTGGGTAACCCTCTTCTAAAGTTGTTCAAGAAATTTGGATTGAACCCCAAATATGGGCGCGGCAGGGCGGGGCTTGTTTTGACCCCGAAATCTTTGAACCTCATCTTCTCGTAAACCATTGGGCCAATTTCAATGAAACTTTATTAGGATGTTCCTTGGGTGACCCTCATCTAAAGTTGTTCAAGAAATTTGGATTGACCCCCAAATTTATGTAGGCTTGGCAGGGCGGGGCTTATTTTGACCATGAAATTTTTGAATGACATCTCCTCCTGAACCATTAGGCCAATTTTAATGAAACTTTACCAGAATGTTCCTTTGATGACCCTCATCTAATATTGTTCAAGAAATTTGGATTGGATGAGATCCACTGGATCAATAGAATTCAGGTGAGCTGTTTACGGCCATTCTGGTCCTCTTGTTTCAATCTACATCTAAATAGTTTTCTTTCTTGTAATTTTACATATAAGTTAATTAAGTTCATTCCTTCATAAGTCAGTTTCAACCTAGAAAAAGTCTGAATTCCTTCTGAATGTTGTTCACTTTCATTACCTTCAATTTGCAATATCTCTCTTTCAAATCTTGAGATTTTAAGCCAGTGGAGCGATACAGGCCCTCTTGGGCCTCTTGTGAAAGTACTTGTATGGGAAAACCTTAAGATTTAAATCAAGTAATAACTATTTCTTGGAAAGGTTAATTGAAACTTTTTTAAATGTGTTGTTTTTACCTGTTTTATCTTTAATGGAAAAATGGCATGAGATTGTAACACCTAAAAATAAATCTAACGGTTACCATGCACAATCTACCTGTACCAGAGCAACTGGTAGATAGGATATTTTATTTTTCAAAGTGAAATTTTTAATTAATCCTTACTTAAACCCCATATTGTTGGTACTCATTTGAAATGTCTGTGGTGGAAATTGTCTATTTAGTAAAAAGACTTTTCTAGATATCAAGAGAGAATGACTTTATGAGCATATTTCGATGGCTCAGAGCGAAACAGTTTAACTCCCTATAAACATATAGGGAGTTACAACTGTTTCGCACTGAGCCATCGATTTGTATTATAATCATTAATTTTGTACAATAAAGTGGTATTGACTTTATTTCATTATTATAGGATGGTCGATTACGAGAAACACAGAGTGAGTTAGAGTTGTTACAGTCTAAATATGATACCTCATGTAAACAGTTAGAAGAGTTGTCTCAACAAGTTCAACAATTAAAAGACCAGAATGCATTATTAAAGGCAACTAAAGGTACGAAAGCAACCAGGTTGTGTGTGAATCATTGTTTATTCTTATTTGACAGTAAACATAATGTTTAATTTGATGATCTTAACCAAAAATTCTGTCTTTAAGTATATCCATCCATATTTCTATTTGTCGTAGACCTTTTTCAATCCCAGACTCTAGATTGAAAACAAACCAACCTAGAATCATGAAACTTCATTCAATTATTGCCAAAGACCTAAGGAGGTTCTCGTAATTTTGGTCATGAAGGTCAAAGGTCAAGGTCACAAATGAACTTCATCCTTAAGCTGTTTGCAGAACTGGTAAAAAGTGCTAGTGCATAGTGTGCTTTGCGACAGATCTAAATGATGTTAACTTGGACATCTTTCCAACAGTGGACATTTTTGTGTAGAACTAAATTACTGGTGGAGTTTGTGGGCCATTGGTTAAAAAGGTGGCCTTGAGATCATAAGTTCCTGGGATCTAATCCACACCAAACAATGGAAAATTTTATGAGCAGAAAAATTTGCTCTACATTACCCCTCTTCATCCAAGTGAATAAATGGGTACACATGATGTGCATAGGTCAATGTGCTGTGACTTTACTAAGTTTTGTTTCATCTGTTAACAGCTAACTTAGAACTTATTGATTCTTGTTGAAGTATTTAAAATCTGTCAGAAGAACTGTACAAGCTCCACTTCCCTTCTAATCCTTTTTGCATGCTTACCATTGTGAATTGTTATGTACATGATTGTTATATGCAAATAAAGTCTGTCGAAACAAGTTCTGTGGAGTGAACATTTACCTGAAAGCAGACTATAAAATTAAGTTCTCTTCTGGCATGCTGAATAAGAATCTTGTTTGAATTGCATTAAAATCACTGATGGGTATTTATTTTGAAAATGTAATTTTCAAACTTTTCTAGTACAAAAGGAAAATCAGGTGGTTAAGACTAAAATCAGACCACACATATGTGCAGACTGTCTACACCACCTGCCAAAGTAGGAATGTTCAGCTTGACAATTTTAACCCAACTAAACTTTTGCTGACAAAAAGTCCTGTGTATGATTTTGTAGGATGTGAGACCACTTGACTTCATAATACGACCTACGTTGGGAGAATGAAATAACCCTGTGTAATACTTTTGATATTACACAGGTTTTATTACACTTGTGTTATAACTATGCAAATAAGGTTAGCGGGTATAGCAAAGCTATTTTATTCTCATGAAAATGGCATCATAATGGCCGAATAACATCATTTTACATACATTTGTTCTGCAGAAAATTTGAATCAATAACTTTTAAGAATTTCGTTTTCATGCAGAAATTTTTTTTATGCCCCCGTATCGAAAGATCGGGGGCATATTGTTTTACCGTTGTCCGTCTGTCCGTCCGTCCGTCTGTCTGTCTGTCTGTCTGTCTGCAAAAGTTAACCAAAAAACTTAACATTGCCAATATCTTCAAGCCTATTTAAGATACAAAGCTCATATTTGGCATGATGATAGATCTCAATGATCCGCATCTGCTGATACCAAAGTCAAGGTCATGTGACAAGGTCAAGGTCATTTCTCAAGGTCAAATAACTCAAAAAGTTAACCAAAAAACTTAACATTGCCAATATCTTCAAGCCTATTCAAGATACAAGGCTCATATTTGGCATGATGATAGATCTCAATGATCTGCATCTGCTGATACCAAAGTTAAGGTCATGTGACAAGGTCAAGGTCATTTCTCAAGGTCAAATAACTCAAAAAGTTAACCAAAAAACTTAACATTGCCAATATCTTCAAGCCTATTCAAGATACAAGGCTCATATTTGGCATGATGATAGATCTCAATGATCCGCATCTGCTGGTACCAAAGTCAAGGTCAGTTGACAAGGTCAAGGTCATCTTTCAAGGTCAAATAACTCAAAAAGTTAACCAAAAAACTTAACATTGCCAATATCTTCAAGCCTATTCAAGATACAAGGCTCATATTTGGCATGATGATAGATCTCAATGATCTGCATCTGCTGATACCAAAGTTAAGGTCATGTGACAAGGTCAAGGTCATTTCTCAAGGTCAAATAACTCAAAAAGTTAACCAAAAAACTTAACATTGCCAATATCTTCAAGCCTATTCAAGATACAAGGCTCATATTTGGCATGATGATAGATCTCAATGATCCGCATCCGCTGGTACCAAAGTCATGGTCATGTGACAAGGTCAAGGTCATTTCTCAAGGTCAAACTTTGAAAAAAATGCTGTTACGGGGGCATTCGTGTTTCACAAACACATCTTGTTTATATTATAAATAGAATATACCATTTGTGTCAAAAAACTTCCAAATTTAATAAACTCGTCAACTAAAACAACCTCGTTTTTATCTGTTTATAGATGACCCTTTAATAAATGTGGTATTTTATGACCACTTATTCAATATACTCTATTTCTCACAAAAATTAGTGTCAAGCTCTTACAATAATCCAATGTTTTCCTTTTCCAGGTTCTAAACCAATAGAGGATGACAAAGAAGATGAAATGAAAAGTTTAAATGAACAGTTACAGAAATTAAATTTACAAATAGCAGAAAAAGATTCACATATAGATAAATTAGTAAGTAATCTTATCTAGAAATGATTAATTCTTCTAGCATCATTTTAAACTAACTGTTTTGGTCTTATAACTTTGACATAAGTTATTTTGTTGTGGCAGCATTTTATCTGGGTATTCTATAAAATAGATATTTTTTAAAACAGATTGATTCTAGTTCAGGTCCTCCAGAGGTTGCATTTCAAAAATTCTTTCACAGGAAGGTAGTTCAATCATTCAAGTTTCAGAAAATCAGTTCAGTGCAAGAAGGTTGACCCTTGTCAGCCTGCTCAATTCATTCATGCAGTCTGTCTGGGGTCTACACTTTACGCTCTACCCAGATGTTCCATTTTCATGTGACAGTTCATATATGAACCAATGCTACTTTTCTGGTTATGAAAACTATGGAAGTTACTTAACATCATTTCAGCTAAAAAAGATTCTGTCAATTAAAATCAAATTGTTAAGTTGTAGTAGACACTAATAGATTTGAAAAACAAGTTAAGGCCTTCAAACTGCTGTCTCCTAGGGGTTTATTTATAGTTCATTTTATAAATTACCGGTAGAGCATCTGAAAGTTCGACATTATGATTTGGAGATATTTTGTGATAGTTATGCTTTAACCCTTGAACTAAGACTCTTTTTTGAAATATATTGTTGCATATACTGAGGTATAGAACTGAAAAAAAATTGATAAAAACTGTGTTAAACCCATTCAAACAAACAAACCCATGATGTCACAACATTGCCATGTTATTCACATGCAAAATAACGAGGTTTTAAGAAATGTTATTCCTAAATTTTCCTTATTTTCATAAAAAAAATTGAACATTATTTTGTTTTACATGTAAGATTAATCATCATTCTTTTATTAACCATCTGACTTGCGGAGCAATTAGTGAAATTTAACTTTTTGTTTTTCATTTCAAACAACCGTCTAGTCACTCAATGAAAGATAATTTAAAGTCAATCTTTCACTGAAATAAGTAAATACTGTCTTTTAACAGAAAACAGATTTGACAGTAGCTGAAGCGAGAGTGAATGCCTGTCAAGATATGAACGATGAAAATAAGGAAAATAATCCCAGTGAAGTAGCTGTGTTACAACAAACTGTGAATAAGTTAAATTCGGAATTACATGAAATACGTGTTGTGTTGTCCAATAAAGAGGCAGAGCTTTCAACATTAAATTCATCGTATTCACAGATACAAACCCAATTACAAAATGTGGTGAGTTGTGTTGCCTAATTTGTCTTGTACTATCTATTTCCTTAGTTTGATTCTCGCGAAAAAAGTATATTCAAATACTCATTATGTTTGTTGGAAAAAGGAGAAATTGCTAAAAAATATTTCTGAATGAAATGTGGGACTTCAAACTCATGGGCGTTTGCTTCTATATCAGTGTCAGTGCTTTTTAGAATTGGCATTTTCTCTATTTTCCAAGATTCTAAGATTTGGTTTAAGGTAGTGGACCTGTAATAGTTTTGCAATGTCTCAAAAGTGATGAACTTTAACAGTGTCAACCGAGGTTTCCTAATGATTTTCATTAGGAAACATCGGTTAACATTGTGAAAGAATATGTGGTTCGAAATGTTGCGGAACTCTTACTTTTCCACTACCTTAAGGTATATGCATTGTGATTTTGAAATTCTGATTGGCTATAAAAACTCTTTTCTCTATTAAATATATTGAAAGAAAACAGGAAGAGAGAAAAAAATCCATTTCAAACTTTCAGAAAGAGTTACACAAAAAAATCAGTATTAGGCCTGACATTTTATGAGTTACAAGGTGGTATGAAAAGGACAATAGTGGGGTCAGTGCCTATAAATACATAGGCACTAACAGTAGTTTTGTCCCGAAGGTTAAACACTATTGGTCATTTTATAGAGTTAGGTAGGACTTTTATCTTTCAAAACTCAAAAATAAATGTTTCTGAAATAACTATTGACTTTGAGAAAAGCATATTTAACCTCATAATACTTTTATGGAATTAAAACATTCTGCAACAAAGACTTTGGTTGTTATTATAAGTTTTACCACATAGTTTGGTACTAATTTTCAACATCTTCTTATCTTAAACATTAATTTCAGCAATCTATTCCAACCAACAATAATTCAGCTGAGTTAGAATCCCGCCTGGCAGCAGTTAATGAAGAAATTACACAGCTCCAAACAGAAAAATCCAATTTGCAGGAAAGGGTGAAAAAAGCTAATGAAGAAAACCTTAACTTGATAGACAAAATTAATGTAAGTGCATATCTTAACTTATTAGATAATAATAGAATGTTTATAACGGAAGATTTTGATGAAATTTAAAGGAAATATTTAGGTAACCAATACTTTCAAAATTCTTTCAGCCTGTGTCTGGCAAGCCTGTGTATTCGCACAGTCTGACCAGTGTTTTCATTAACTCAATCAATAAATGGGTCTTAACCTTCTTCAGGTGGTACCGTTGTTATAAGGCAGTTGGTACACTTTGGACTATTGTTCATAAGGTCCAAGGTTCGATCCCAGACAATGGCACTCATTCTAACCAACAATTTGTCTCCGACCAATTGATTGATAATTGTAAACCTAATCGAGATAGCGGCTAGGAAAAGATGTAGTGGTATTGCTGGTGTGAGAATTACCAGAAATCCATCGATAGGTGCTCCAGCTTCCTTGATATGACTGAAAGATAGTTAATAGAGGTGTTAAACACCATTCAAACAAACAAACAAATTTTCAGGTGTAGAGGAAACATCTCTTTTTAATTATGGCCTTTTCTGGGCTGCTCAATGTTCCTCAGGGCTTCTACTTGTGTTTGAAATTGAGGGGTCGTTGACTCCTTAATCATGAAATTCTGGGGGTCAAAACTAAAACCAACAGAAAAGTCAAATTGTAGAATTTAACAGGTTTCATTTTGAATTGACCTTTTCTTGTAATATGAAGGGGAAAAATAAAAAAGTGGAATTTTAAATAGTATGCAAGATACGTCATTGAAAATTTGAGTGATAAAAATTCACCCCCTTGGAAGAAATTTCTAAGGGTCAAAATAAGATATTTTTAGACTTTTGAGTGTCAAAACACTGGTTAAAGGGTCGAACACAAGCCCTGGTTGGTGTATCACACACATCCACAGGCTCAATTTTCAAGGCTAGAATTTTTTAAAAGACTTCTGTGTAGCTCAGGTTAGATCAGACATTAAAGATAAAATGTTGAAAAGTAAAGCATATGCCTTGAAAATACAGTCAAATCTGTGTGAGCGGCCAACTATGCACAGCGGCCAATCTGCCGACATTGGCCACACGATCTCCCCCCGTGCAAGTTCCTTCTTTAATTGCACTGTGAATAGCGTGATCTCCTGAAATGCGGCCGGTGGTCACCTTAATTGGTCGAATTCCAACTGTATATCACACCTATACAACGGTAATCTGACAAAAAAACGCGACTTAATTAGTTGTGTTTGATAAAATTGATAATCACCACTATAGTAAACAACCAAAGTCGCTTTATCGTGATGTACAAGTGATAAACAACCAATTATCGATTTTATCCTGTGTTGTCGATTGAATGATGTGTAATTGGCCATTATTATTTATTTGATCTACTTAAATGATGATAATTAATGAAAGGATATGGAATTTCTCAGTTTGAAAAAAAAAAATGTATTTCAGAAAATGGAAGATGAAATGAAGAAGAAGGATGGAGAGAAAAGTGCAATATCTGAAGAGTTAGACATGCTGAAAAAGGAGCAAGAAGATTTACTGGTACTGTTAACAGATCAAGATGCAAAGATAGACAAATACAAATCAAGATTACGGGAACTTGGAGAACAGGTATATATGAGGGAATATTCAATCAGTGGTCATGTATAACGTAAATGAGTAAACAAGCTTTGTACTTAGATATAAGATCAAGGTTCTGTGGAGTTATTAACATCCTTACATATTAACACTCCAAAACAAACTTTGAATAGTCATGTCCATTTATTTCTGACATGAAATAGCAATAACACGGCTTTGCGCTTAACATTATACAGTATTCAATTTTATGGTTTTAATCATTTAAAGAATGAATCTTCTCCAATCGTATTTTAGTATTTACAAAGCACAGCTATGTTAATCAAATCATCTTTATTTGCTTTACAGACAGGGGAGGTAATTAAATTCTCATTTCCCAAACTTTATTTACATTCTGCATGACAATCAATGTGTTTGGGACTGCATTGTTATACCCCCCTCCTAAAGAGTAGAGAGGGGTATATTGGTTTCACCCCATGTTTCTGTGCAGCCTTCTGTAGACTCTTACTCAAGAATGAAGTGACGTAGAATAATGAAATCTTATACAATTGCATCCCATGAACCAAGGAGGTGTCCTAATGATTTTGGGTCACAAAGGTCAAAGATCAAGGTCATAATTGAACTTTGTCCAAAAAAACTGTTTACATAACAGGGGAAAGGGTTGTATAAGTCCAATTTGCGACAGAACTAGTCACAATTGATATCTTGGAAAGAGAATTTCTGAGAACATTGAGCAACTTAAAAAGGCATTGGTTTCAAAAATTTTCTAAAAGCACTTACAAAATCATAACTGGTTACAAGTATTTCTTTATATGGGTGTTAAATAATCTTAGTCATTGATTTATGTAGTATTTTACCCTCGTCCTACACATTTTCCTGCAGTCCACAAAGTTTTGGCAAGGAGTATAGACTATGATCAGCCTGCACAGATGTGCAGTCTATTCTAAGCCTTACAATGCCTTTCTATGTAGTCACTATGAGATGGAAGCTCCTCAAAATTGGCAATATTTTTCCAAACAAAAGATTAGGGTTAAATGGGTTATGAAAAAAAAGTGATACACAGTAGATAGTCAACATGTCTGTTAAAAAGGTCCATACACATGACATCATAATCCCGGTACAGTACCTGCCCTATTTCCTAAACCCCTTCTTTATTCTGCACACATGAGAAACCTTTACCAATCTCCAACCTATAGCGCAGTTGGTAGCGCGTCGGACTGTCAATCTAGAGTTCGCGGGTTTTGTTATCAAAATTGACAGTTCACCGGATAGTTCAATCCGAATCTTGATCTAGAAAAGCAGTCCCGTGGAAAAGGCCTGAAAGGTTGGTTGTCTTAACAGGTTTATATATTATTTTGTAGTAAAAATAATTTTCTACTAAGTAAGACCATATGCAAGGAGAATAACCTGAAATGGAGATCGAAATATCTCAATGGAGAATTAGAATAGAATGTTTCACTCCTGGAAGAACCTTGAACGGTATTCATAAAAAAAGCTACAGCTATTGTACGGGAAAATACTTCTTCTTGGTATTGACTTTGACTAGTAAAAGTATAAGAATATTGGTATTACTTTCATTGGTTCTTCTATGTGGAGATGATTAGTCAAATCCTGGATCAGATAATAAATGTAAAAGAAATTTGAACAAATTTCCAATTCAGGGCAATATTCACCATGGCAATGAAATGTTCAGCTCTTCATCAAGGGGTAAGCAATGTGTGTCATGTGGATCAACATTTTATTTAAGATGTTTACACATCCACTTAATAATCGGATTTGGATCATATTGGATTGCGGGGGATAATCTATACAATTTTATAAAACAGGGTTGCAATAATTCATATGAGTTTTTAGAATACAGGAATTGCCACCATATTTCTGTTGGTTAAATGAATATTTTTCATTTAGGATATTGAAAACTTACACTTGGGGATGAATAGCGATTATGAAGGCAGCTACCCTCTTGTTAAGCTTGAATTGGCTAGAGGGATAGGTTTATCTGGAAGTGATGAGTCTTCAGAGTAAAGCATATTCATTTGTTAGGAAGGTGCAGATTCCATATGTAACCATCAATGATTGTTTTAAATTTTTGATTCCCACTCAAGAGATCTTCTCAAAACGCCACAATTTTCATTCCAATTGTTAATATTCAGTCCTGTCTTCAATTCAGGCCTTTCAGGCCTTTGATTACTAGTATACCTTCTTCCTTGCAAAGACTTGGTAAATAAAGCTTGAGTCAATTACGTGTTCTTGAGGGAATTTGTTCTTGACTTTGTAGGACCAGCTACTTCTTGGGAGTTTTCATTATAAGAGTATTTTTTGCACAAAATGAGAATCATTCAGATCTAGAGCAAATTATTAATGGATGAAAACTATAGATGTTGGTGCTAATGAAGAGAAAATCAGCAAGGGGTAGGTGCAAAATAGTGTAAGTGCCTCTAAATATATAAGCACTTGCAGTAGTTTTGCACGTACACCTGAATTTTCATGGGCGTATCTAGGCTTTTAAAATTCACACACACAGAATTGGCAACTACCCGAAAATATATAGGTGTTAGGGAAAAACTTGATTAAACTTAGTCTTATCTGCTACTCTTGGCGAGTAATGGAGGGCAGAGCAAGGGGCCCTAGGAATAATTTCAATGATTTCAACATTAATGAATGGTCAATACATCTTAACTAGAGCATGTAAAAAGCTGTGGTTACGATATTATGAACATTCATCAACAATATTTTCAGAAGACAATTTATTTTGTATTATGCACATGCATAATGTGCGTAATGATAGTTACACCCTTGATTTTGAAATTGGATGACAAATATCTACAGATGACAGTGGCTTGTGTCAATGATCATTTTTATGCCCCCGTATCGAAAAACGGGGGCATATTGTTTTACTGTTGTCCGTCTGTCCTTCCGTCCATCCATCCGTCTGTCTGCAAAAGTTAACCAAAAAACTTAACATTGCCAATATCTTCAAGCCTATTCAACATACAAGGCTCATATTTGGCATGATGATAGATCTCAATGATCTGCATCTGCTGATACCAAAGTCAAGGTCATGTGACAAGGTTAAGGTCATCTGTCAAGGTCAAATAACTCAAAACGTTAACCAAAAAACTTAACATTGCCAATATTTTTCGAAATTATTCAAGATACAAGGCTCATATTTGGCATGATGATAGATCTCAATGATCTGCATCTGCCAATACCAAAGTCAAGGTCATGTGACAAGGTCAAGTTCATCTGTCAAGGTCAAATAGCTCAAAAAAACTTAACATTGCCAATATCTTCAGTCCTTTTCAAGATGCAAGGCTAATATTTGAGCTGATGATAGATTTCAATGTTCCGCATCTGCTGATACCAAAGTCAAGGTCATGTGACAAGGTTAAGGTCATCTGTCAAGGTCAAATAACCCAAAAAGTTAAGCAAAAACTTAACATTGCCAATATCTTCAAGCCTTTTCAAGATACATTGCTCATATTTGGCATGATGATAGATCCTTATGATCCACATCAGCTCGTTCTTAAGTCAAGGTCATGTGACAAGGTCAAGGTCATCTGTCAAGGTCAAAAAACTCAAAAAAACTTAACATTGCCAATATCTTCAAGCCTATTCAAGATACAAGGCTAATATTTGAGATGATGATAGATCTAAATGATCTGCATCTGCTGATACCAAAGTCAAGGTCATGTGACAAGGTCAAGGTCATCTGTCAAGGTCAAATAACCCAAAAAGTTAACCAAAAAACTTACCATTGCCAACATCTTCAAGCCTTTTCAAGATACAAGGCTCATATTTGGCATGATGATAGATCTCAATGATCCACATCTGCTGATACAAAAGTCAAGGTCATGGGATAAGGTCAAGGTCAACATTTTGAAAAAAAAAAATGCTGTAACGGGGGCATTGTGTTTCACAAACACATCTTGTTTTTCATCTATTACATTGTACTTTAAATAGCCCTTTATGATTTTTCTGATTAGAACAACTTTTACCCAAAGAATAAACATGTAAATTTTTATCAATTACAGAATACAAGATCAGCACCTTTAGAAAGAATTTGAAAAGAAAGCACTCAGTTACATATTGTCTAGACTGAGATTTTTTTTCTGGATTACATTTTACTGCAAAGAAGGAAAAGATTTCTTTGCCTTAATAGTTGACTTATCAGAGATCAGCTAAAGTTGTGTTTGATAAATGATGATTAAAGATTATAATGTTTAATTCCAGAAGTAATTATTGCATAAAATGATTTCAAGAAGTATTTTCTTTTTATCCTGTATGAAAATTGTGCATGTTTAATACTTCCATTCATTTATATCATATTTCAACTTTTGCTTGACATAGATACACTGGTTATCTCTAGTTTCGATGAAACTGAATATGATATAATACCATTTGTTTTCAGACTTAAGAAATGAAGCCCTCTTGGATCTGGATTCTGAACTTTCTTTTGTCTCTGGTTGCATGTAGCCTTCGAGTGAAGGACTGGATCATATTGCTTTTCCTTTTCAATTGCTCAGCGCAGTTGTAAATGCCTATTTGTTTTGCGCTGAGCCATCTATTTAGAATCTTTTGCCACACTGGTAATTAAAACAAACTTGCCTTTACACTGCAATATTCATCGCATACTGTTTAAACATTGTTCATCTTTCTGTAAAAATTACACCAAACAAACATTCTAAGGATGTGAAATTGGTTTAACTAGTCTGAAAATATATTTGATGTGTTCGAGAAATATACATGTACAGTCCACCTTGCTCTAGCGACCGAATCAATAGTGACCGTTTAAATTAAGGGACTGTTTTCAGAATTCCCTTCTTTAATTCAAGCCGCGGCAATAACGCAGTTGGTAGCGCGCCGGACTTCTAATCCAGGGGTCTATATTCGCATGGGTTCGATCCCCGACCTCGGCACTTATCCTTTCCGACATTTTTCTTCCACCAATGGGTAGATAATCGTAAACCTATGTGGAATAGCAACTGGAGGCTAGGAAAGGGATGTGGTGGTAGTACTGGTATGCGAAATACCAGGAATCCATTGTTAGGTGCTCCAGTTGTCGCGATATAACTGAAAGATTGTTGAAAGCAACGTTAAACCCCAATTCAAATCAAATCTTTAATTCAAATTATCTTAAGAAGTGGATATTTTTGGTCTAAAATGATTGTAAATAAATTATAATGTTAAAACCCAATAAAATCGTCAAAAAGATTATTCTATTGAGTTTTAACAACATACGATTATGAATGTTTCTTATTTGTAAACAAAATGCAGACCCTAGAATATTCCTTCTGTATCAGGAGGTATAGACAAAGATCAGCCTGTGCAGTCTGTTCTTTGTATTAACCTCCCGTTTGTCATGTTTGACTACAATTTATGAAAAGACTTCATTTTCAAGAACCTTCAGCACTTTTAAATGAGTTTAATTTCGTAAAAAAAAATGTTCAGTCTAACAAGGGTTAAATTTTAAAATCAAAACGTCTCTCAAGTCTTATATGGTAAATTACAAATTGGCTTATAGCATAATCACCACAATGTTTTGTGAAAGACAGTAACTGTTCTAAACTTATTATAGAGCAGAATGTTATTAAATTAATGTGTCTAAATGAGGATGGATGTAAGGCAAACATTGTGGACCCAGATCAAACTGCTGTTTGAGGACCCATAATAGTTGCGCAACGTTTTAAAAGTAATGAACTTTAATAGTGTTAACCGAGGCTCCTAATGATTTGCATTAGGAAACCTTGGTTAACATTGTGAAAGATCTTGAGGTCCGAAATGTTGTGGAACTAGTACAGGTCCACTGCCTTAATCTGGGTCTACAATGCTTGTCCCAACCTGTCTGTGTGAACGTGAAAGGGTCAGTATGGTAATTTGGTTCAATATATTTTCCAGGTTGAAGACGACGAAGATGATGACGACGAGGATATAGAAGATGAAGACAGTTAACATCTTTTCCTGGGATAGCTTCTTTCTTTTAACTTTTGGAATCTTTGTTGCAATATGAGCTCAGTTGTATCACACTGGAGTAATTGAAGTTTAAGGCCTTGTCTACCAATCCATCATGATTATTCTTAATTTGAGATCTAGGGTTTAATAAGGTGCTTTCATTTACCAGAGGATAAATTTAAGACTAGTCCAAATTCAATAATCATTCAGACCTCCCATAGAAATTGGGAAATATAGAGTAAAGTTTTACAGTCTCTTGATGTGCTTGTGTGTCCCATTCATTTTTTGGTAATATCTTTTAACCCCTGTCATGCTGAATCTGGGTTATATCTGTTAGGCAGGAGGTATAGACAAAGATGAGCCTGCACATATGTACAGTCTGGTCTTGGTCTATGCCTTCTGATTTTCTTTTTAAAACCAGAAAAGTTAAGTTATAAAAATTGTATTATTAAGAGTAATATGGACTCATAATTAATGCATCCAATTTTCAGAACTTTTACTTTAATGCAATATTGCAACAATTTTTTCTCAACATGATTTAACTTCAAGTTTCAATCCCTGTGAATGGTGAATATCCTTTTTCGACATTTGTCTTTGGGTTATCGTAAACTGAAGTGGTAAAACAGCTGGGAAAAGATGTTGTGCTAGTACTGGGCAGCAGTTTGCTAATTTCTTCCATTGAAAGTTTTTCATTACTATGGCTTAGTGCAAAACAGTTGTAACTGCCTATAAACATATATTGGCAGTTACAACTGTTTTGCATTAAGTCATTGATTAGCTTGTCTGTTTTTGGTTAAAAACCACAGGTATTGCTAAAGTGCTTTTGGTCATTTAAAACAGTGAAGACTTTTTGTGATACCTGATGTGAATTCACTATCAACTGAGTAGTGTATGCTATCAAGAGGATAAATCTACTTTCACATTTGTTTAATATTAGCTTCTCATTGACTTAAGATTTTCTCTACCCAATAACTGTGCGCTGATACCATAATTATGTTGAATTCCTTTTTAGCTCACCTGAGCACATCGTGCTCAAGGTGAGCTTTTGTGATCATTGAATGTCTTTTGTGCTTTGTCTGTCGTATGTCGTCAACAATTTAAGTGTTTACACTCTAGAGGCCACAAATATGAACCAATCATCATGAAACTTGGTCAGAATGATTTTTAGGTCACAAGGACGAGCCCTATTGAAAATGTGAAGGATCCGTGTCATATCACGGGAAAAGGGGCCTTAATGACAATTTTCTTGTTTTAACTTTAGAGGTTACAAATGTTGTCCAAACTTTATGAAACTTGGTCAGAATGTTGGCAAGGTCACAAGGATGAACCCTTTTGAAAATGGGAAGGATATGTGTCATATCACTGGAAAAGGGGACTTAAAGACAATTTTCTTGTAAATGCTCTAGAGGCAACAAATATTGTTCAATCCTCATGAAACTTGGTCAAAATATTTGTCAAGTCACAATAATGAACCCTATTGAAAATAGGAAGTATGTGTGTCTTATCACGGGAAAAGGGGCCTAATTGACAATTTCTTGTTTACATTAGAGGTCACAAATATTTTCCAATCTTCATGAAACTTGGTCAGAATGCTGGCAAGGATACAAGAATGAACCCTATTGAAAATTGGAAGGGTCCATGCCATATTATGGGAAAAAGGGCCTTGATGACAATATTCTTGTTTACACTCTTTTTGAAGAAGAGGGGGTTTATTGCTTTGCACTTATTGGTTGGTAGGTCAGTCCATTTGTAGACCATTTTTGTCCAAAGCATATCTAAAAAGTTATGCAAGCTAGAATCATGAACCATCACAGTTTGATAGATCTCTTTGAGAAGTGCAGTGCACAAGAACCATCACACTTCTTGTCATAGTTATTTTTATACCCCCCACCTATGAAGGAGAGGGGGGTATATTGGTTTCACCATGTCTGTCTGTCTGTCCGTCCATCAATCTGTCCGTAGACCTTTTCGTTTCCGGACTCTAACTCAAGAACTAAGTAACCTACAATCATGAAACTTTATGCAAATGTTGCTTATGACCCAAGGAAGTGCCCTATTGTTTTTGGGTCACATAGGTCAAAGGTCGAGGTTTCAGTGAGCCTTTGTATAAGGGGTGTATAAGTCCGCTCTGCGACAGTTCCGGTTTAACTTTTAATTTAGTTGTTGCCTTTTGTTAATTAACAAAGACTATGCAACCAACCTGCTCTTGTGTGTGTGTGTGTGGGGGGGGGGCATAAATGTTTTACAACAAATATCTCTTGTCTCATCTGCCTTTGTACATCGGGATTTTGTTCAACATAAAAGACTGTTTTTACTGGTAAAAATTATTTATTGCATATTGTAGATGTATACAAATGATAAAGATTATTTTTGACAAAATGGTGAAAATTGTTAAATTAAGATGAATAAATTATGAAATTATACTGTGACTTGTTTGTATAATATTCAATTATTCCTTTCATCACCTAGGTTACACCAGTATAATGAATAGACACTTAATGTATCGTGGATCTATCAATCTGACCCATTGTGGATTTTGTTGATAGACCCATGATGAATGAAGTGCCTATATATTGCCACAAATTTAGTTATGTATCCATTTTATCCTACTATCATGTAGATAACACCAGTAAAATATATAGGCACTTCAGACATCACTGGTCTGTCAACCTAATCCATTGTGGCTTTGGTTGATAGATGGGTGATGAATTTAGTGCTTATTTACTCTAAAAAAAATTCTTTGACATTCAATAAATATTTTTATCCAAGAAAAAAATCTTTATTTACCAATCGCCCTATTATTCCTCCTAAGAAAGGCCGCTATTTCGTTTGAAATTCAAAAAATATATCCCATAACCAGAGGATCTGCTCGAATAAGTGAGCTACCTGTCTTTAGGTCATAAAGGGCGGGGACTACATTCAAAACTAGACAGTGACGTCATAATCTTGTCTGATAAAATGTCCCGAAAGACTCTTAACTTGTAATCGAGTATTTATAAAAACAAGAGCTGTCACTGTAAGATGACAATGCCCCCGACACCGCTTTGATTTTAAATTATGGCCAATCTATGTTCAAGGTCATCCAGGGGTCAAGGTCACCAAAGTATGTGCCTACAGAAAGGTAATGTACCAAGGAATGTTGTGGTAAAGTATGATGCGAATATGTTAAGTAATAAGGAAGTTATGGCCAATGTTAAAGTTTTTGGACGGAATGACGGACGGACAAGTCAAATTTATGATGCCTCCCTATCGGGGGCATAAAAAGTTTTGTGATTGTTCTTTTGAATTATGCTTATACACAATTACTAACTTAGAAAAAAGGGAAAAATTCTTGAATATTTTTTCTGCATTTTCATCAAAAGAAGATTTAGCTGATAAATCAATGATTCTGATAATAAATATTAATCTACATGGTATAAAGCTGTAAGAATGACATCAACGAGTTTGCTCGAACCAAGCCTTTCTGAACTCAATATTTTCCCATTGACATAAAAAGAAAAGATGAGAGTTGAAACAATATAAAATCTCACTTCCTTTTTTAAAATGAATCAAGGTCCCAATCTTAACAGAGTGCAATCAAATGATCCTATGAAGGTACATGTATGCAAAAAATGAAGAAAAAAAAATGCCTAGATCTACTTCAATGATTCTATGTATACAAATATTTGCAGAAAGAAAGTGATTCCAAGCATGTTAGGCCAATGATAGCTGCCCAATATCGAAAGCCAACGTGACCCGTTTAACTGAGGGGCGGGGAACCAAAACTTGGTAACTACAGCTTTTCAATACATTATAAATGTTACGTCTTGTTGCAAACATAATATTATTGATGATAAATATGCCGTGTTTATTAATTTTTATGCTCCCACATCGATAGATCGGGGGCATAATGTTTTACCGTTGTCCGTCTGTCTGTCTGCAAAAGTTAACCAAAAAACCTTAACATTGCCAATATTTTCAAGCCTATTCAAGATACAAGGCTAATATTTGGCATGATGATATATCTCAATAATCCGCATCCGCTGGTACCAAGGTCATGTGACAAGGTCAAGGTCATCTGTCAAGGTCAAACTTTGAAAAAATGCTGTTACGGGGGCATTCCTGTTTCACAAACACATCTTGTTTTGTATGGGGTTTAACATTGCTCTCAACAATCTCATTTATATTTCTGCGGCTGGAGCACCAAACAATGAATTCCCGGTAATTCCTAAACCAGTACTATCATTCCTTTCCTAGCCTCCAGCTGCTATCCCACATAGGTCTATGATTATCGACCCATAGGTGGGAGACAACTAGTCAGAAAGGATGAGTGCCGCTGTCGGGGATCGAAGCAGGGACCTTTTGAATAATAGCATCACCTCGCTTCCACTGTGTGGCTGAATATGCGAAACAAAATCTCAAAAGGGAGGCATTATTTCCGCAAAAACTAACTAAAAAGAATACAAATTCACAAGCAGCAACAACGAGGTTGTGTTCACAGAACTTTCTCAACTGATTTTGTCTCGACAATAGACAGAATAATTACAGAAACCCAATGGAAATTAAATTCGCTCCTCCCACTTTTTGTTTACCGCGATTTGATTGAAGAGTGTATGACGCAACAAAATTGACTGAACTCATTGATGGACGCGCAGCTCATTTGACATGGCGTTATTTGATGAAACAAGAGGGCCGTTGGCCCTGGGTCGCTCACCTGAGAAAAAAGCTTCATTACCTAGGTATGTCCATGCAACCAAAGAAAAAGAGATTTTCACTTATTCAATCAGATAACATTTGAAAAATCCCCCCCCTCTGCTCCTCACCTGGTCATTATTTATTTAAGCTTTTTTCATAAAAGGTCTGTGATCAGCTAATCAATGCCAGATATACAGGCTGAGTCTGAGACTTTTAAAGTTTTCTTTAATGAGTTGATCAATCCATGTCAAATATAAAGGCTGTAGGGATTCAAAATTCTCAACAAAGCACTCCCCCTCCCCCAAGATGCTCTGCACCTGGTGAATCTACAGTCATGATTTTAGCTAATTCAATTGATGTCCATATGCTGATCATTCATACCAATTTTCAAGTCTGTAGGACTCCTGGTTCATTAGAAGTTTAAAGATTTCAAAAATGATCCAAAGTACTACCCCCTCCCCAAGACACTCAGCACCTGGTGACCCTACAGTCATGATTTTAGCTATTTTTATTAATGTCAATATATTGATCACCCATTACAATTTTCAAGTCTGTAGGGTTCCTGATCCAGGAGAAGAATAAGGTTAAAGATTTCAAAATTGATCCAAAGTTCTACCCCCTCCCCCTAATGCTCCGCATCTGGTGGCCCTACATTCATGCTTTTAGCTATTATATTTAAGATCCATATACTTATCATCCATGCCAATATTGGAGTCTGAAGGGCTCCTGATTATTTTAGAAGATGAAGGTTAAAGTTACAAAATTTTCACAAAAGTACTACCCCTTCCCCCCTGGTGCTCTGCACCTGGTGGCATTACAGTCATGATTTTAGCTATTTTTATTAAGGTCTATGAGCTGATCCTCCATGCCAATTTTCAAGTCTGTAGAGCTTGTGGTTCATCAGAAGAAGGTTAAAGATTACAAAATTTTCACAAAAGTACTACCCTCTCCCCCATGGTGCTCCGCACCTGGTGAATCTACAGTCATGGTTTTAGCTATTTTTAAGTTGGAATGCGTAGCAATTCCAACTTAGATTTAACAAAACCGCAAAATGAACACAAGATAATTTCATTTCGGGTTTTTTGAGAACACATTTCACGTGAACAGGATGTGAATACACTTCGACCTATGACATACAGTTTATATAATCAAAAAAGTAATAATGCTGTACAATTACACAACTATCACTTCATGTATATTATTAACACGCTTATTTATGTTTTAAACGATATTTATTGAAAGTTGCGTAAGAATTTACTGGTAACACATGTTTGCATTACTATATTTGGAAATCATGTGATAAGTCCAATAAGGTCAGCTATAAACAATAGCACTAGCCAATCACGTGATCTGCCTATTTGGTAATGTCGTGATCTCTTTTCTCAGTATTGTGGTAATAGCACAGGCCAACCACGTGATCTGCTTATTTGGTAATGTCGCTCCTGTTTTTCGTAGAATTATGTTATAGCTTCTTTGAGAGGTATAGTTTCTCTTTCTGAACGGATTTATTACACATTTAGCGTTTGACAAATTGTTATATTGTACATTTCTGTCTACAGTTACGAAATAAAACTCTTCAGCTTTTGTTGAAGGGGTGATACACATTTAAAGTTAATAATCATTTTTGCAACATATTGTCGTTTGTTTTCCGTCATATTGCAGTTATCTACATGAATGTTTATTAAGAGCAACACCTTACAGTTAGTTACATCGTGAAATTGACATACATCTCAATCAAAAACATACTTAATCGCTCACTCAGCGCTCCATTCATTTATTCCAAACACTCACCCAAACCATTCAAAAACGCTCAAAATTACTAAGAAAAAATAAGATCAACCTGTACATTTAAAATGAATAAGTAAGAACCAAATCGCGATTTCACTGACATTATTGAAATTAAAAGCGTCTGATTGGTTCTTAATGCAATAGGCAACTATTGATGGAACTTTTATGCATGTTTTATAAAAGGGAGGTTTTACATATCGCTAATTTTTTTCGGGATGAACAAAATAAGCGACATTGGATTCCGTCCTTTAAATTTCACTCAAAACTCGCTCCGCTCACTCATTCAACATCATTCCTGAATCATTCCAAAATCGTCCACCTTGTCAATGTCACGATGTTATTAACTGTTCCCTCTACTCAGAAGTAGAGGAGCATATATTGATTTCATCATTGTCTATCTGTTAGTCCATTGACCGTTTGTTTTCCGTAATTGACCTGCAATAACGGAACTTTACACAAATATTGCCCATGACCCAAAGAAATGTCCTATAGTTTCGGGATCATGAGTAGACTTTAACTGCTAACAGTTTCCACTCTAACTGAACAATCAATTGACTCAAATCATAAAACTCGACACAAATGTTGTCAATGACCCAAGAGTGTGCCCAATTTTGGAGTCGTGAAGCTCGAAGTCACAATTGATCTTCGTCCAAAAATTGTCTTGGTAATTCAACTCATGAGGTAAAAGACTTCACTAAGAAAATAGCTTTTCACCAAGGACAAGGCGCTTGTGGTCACTTTGCGACAATTCTAAGTGAAAATGAAATTGACAACTCAAATGGAGCAGAAGTCATTTGAAAAATAACATAGAAACTGTTTTGAGTGTATAAGTGTCCGCCTGTGCGTCCATTAGTCGCATGTATGGTCCGTATCATTTTCTTCCTTTTAAGCTCATCTTAGCACAACGTGCTCAAGAGGAACTTTTAGGATCACACTGACTCCGTCGTGCGTCGTGTGTCCACAACCTTTTTAAAAAAAACTTCTTCTCCTAAACCGCTAGGCTGCTTTCAACGAAATTTTGCCAAAGTGTTTCGTGGATGACCCTCTTCACAAATTGTTCACTGAATTCTGATTGGCCCTTAAATTTGAGTGTGGTAGGGCGGGGCTTATTTTGAGCTCGAACTCTTTAAACGACATCTCCTCCCGAACCACTGGACCGATTTCATTGAAACTTTACCAGAATTTTCTTGGGGGTGGCCCTTTTTAAAAAATTGTTCGCGATATTAAGATTGGCAAATAAATATGAGCGTGGCAGGGCTGGGCTTATTTCGAGCCTGAAACCTTTGAACGACATCTCCTCCTGAACCACTGGGCTGACTTCAATTAAACTTTCTGAGAAATTTCCCTAGGTGACCCTTTGCTTAAACTTTTCGCGAAATTTTGATTGGTTCAAAAATAAGAGCGTGGAAGGGAGGGGCTTATTTTGAGCCCGAAATCTTTGATTGACATCTCCTGAACCACTACGCCGATTTCAATTAAACTTTACCAGAATTTTCCTGAAGACCCCTTTTAAAAATTTTCGATATTTAGATTGGCAAATAAATATGAGCGTGGCAGGGCGGTTTTTTTTACCTTAAACCTTTGAACGACATCTCCTCTTGAATCAGTGGGCTGATTTCAATTAAACTTTCCGAGAATGTTCTTTAGGTGACCCATTTCAGAAATTGTTCGCAAAAGTTTGATTGGCCCAAAAATATGAGATTGGAAGGGAGAGGTTTATTTTGAGCTCGAAATCATTGAACGAAATCTCCTCCTGAACCAATTGGCCGATTTCAATGTAACTTTACCACTTTGGGTACCTTCGGTGACCCTTTTCAAAGATTGTTCATGAATTTTTTGATTGGCCCATAAATACGGGCGTGACAGGGCGGGCCTCATTTTGAGCCAGAAAACTTTGAATGGCATCTCCTTCTGAATCACTGGGCCGATTTCAATGAGACTTTACCAGAATGTTCCTTTGATGACCCTCTTCAAAAATTTGTTGACAAAATTTTGATTAGCCCATAAATATAGTTTTGCAGGGCATGGCTAATTTGTAATGAATGGGTGGGTATGGCCTATCATCTCTGTTTATTCCTTCGAATGATATCTCCTCTTCAACAATTAGACAATATTTGAATGAAACTATGCCAAAAAATTTCTTGGATGCGATCCACTGGACCAATCGAATTAAGGCCCTCTTGTTATCAGTTTTCTTTCATCAGTTTCAGTCCTGTATAGCGATTCAGGGGTTTAAGCGCCTCTCGTTGTGAAATACATTGATTTATATACGCCTGTCAAAAGACAGGATCACCTGTGGTGGGCAGAAGGCGTCAGCTTCGTTAGTGGCTTGAGGTCACCGTCTCTTGAACGCATTCCAACTTATCAGTACTTTCAGTACTTTGATTATAAAGGTCCATATACTGATCATCCATGCCAATATTCAAATCTGTCAGGCCCCTGATTCATCAGAAGAAGAAGGTTAAAGATTACAAAATTTTCACAAAAGTACTACCCTCTCCCCCCTGGTGCTCCGCACCTTGTGAATCTACAGTCATGATTTTAGCTATTTTTATAAAGGTCCATATACTGATCATCCATGCCAATTTTCAAATCTGTCAGGCTCCTGATTCATCAGAAGAAGAAGGTTAAAGATTACAAAATTTTAACAAAAGTACTACCCTCTCCCCCCTGGTGCTCCACACCTGGCAGCCCAACAGATATGGTTTTAGCTATTTTTAATCAGGTCTATGAGCTGATCATCCATGCCAATTTTCAAGTCTGTAGGGCTCCTGGTTCCGAAGAAGAAGCAGCTTGAAGATTACAAAATTTACCCAAAGTACTACCCCCTCCCCCTGGTGCTCCGCACCTGGTGGCCCAAAAGATATGATTTTAGCTATTTCAATTCAGGTCTATGAACTGATCATCCATGCCAAGTTTTAAGTCTGTAGGAAGAAGAAGAATTTTGAAGATTTTCTTAAAATTTCACTGTTTGTTGCCATAGCAACCAGAGTTTTTCATGGATTTCAATTCTTTTAGATATTATTGAAGGGGACCACCTAAGCAACATTTCTATAAAATTTGGTGTAAATCGGCCCATTAGTTTAGGAGGAGATGTCGTTTAAAGAAATTGTTGACGGACGCCGGATGACGACCGACGACCGACGGACGGATGAAAGGTGATCACAATAGCTCACATGAGCACTTCGTGCTCAGGTGAGCTAAAAATAAGTCGATCGGTAAAACAATTATAGTTCATATTCTGACAATTTACGCGTATAACCTTGTGCTGAGCTTAGGTTATATCGCGTAAATTGTCAGAAATGAACTATAACTATTACATATTTAAAGTATATATATTTAAAGTAAATCATAGGGATGGAGCTAAGGCATTTTTTTTTAAATTAAAACAATAAATGTTTTCTGATCAAAGATTTGCAATGTTGACGTTGACTGATTGAGGCTTGGATAGGATGTGTGAGAAATCTCAAGAATCCATTGTGAGATGGCTCCACCTGCAATAATAATATTGTTGAAATTGGCATCAAATACTATTCAACTCACCACCATGGTTTACCTATTTGTCTCGGCAAGCCAAATATTCAATTATAGGCTTTATGACACTACTACTGATATGTTAAAACCTCAAGGCATTTCCCACACAATCCCATTTTTTGATGCCCCTTGAGAAAAAGACAGAAAACATTGTTGAAAATGCAGAAGTTACCACAATGCCTTTGTAGCATTTGATTTATCAGGGTTTTAAAGTAAAACAATTGTTTGCATGAGGGATCATCTATTATCAAGAGAACTTTTTTTCTTAACAACGTCTGAAGAATGTAGGTTTCTAGTCTAGTCTTCTGGTTACATGGGTATGTCCTTGAGCAAGGTATCAGAGCCCTAGCCTAGTAGACTTGATGATAATGGAGCCTGTGCGTGACATTTCCAACAATTTGATGCATGCATGATGGACATACATTTAGCTACCTGGACATCCCCACACTGCATCAAAGATGTTCCCTATGGTTCACAGTCATAATAGGTCTGCAGCTATCTATCAGGGCGCATGTGAAGACTCTTACCAGCATGCACAGGCTGGTCAGAGTTTTTACATTGCCCACTTGTGAAATTGTTGGAAATGTCATGCACAGGCTCAATGACTAAAAGACAGTTCAACACTGCCTGACATACAATTTTAAAATCAAACAAGAGCCATGTCGGACATGGCCATCCCCTGCCGAGAAAGCTTGATAGTAAACTGAAGCCTAATAGATTAAGGGTTCTACTTTAAGAAATTTAGCCCCTACAAAAAAGTCTTTAAAATAACAAAGGGCAGTAACTCAAAAATTATGCAAGCCAGAGTTGTAGTTCTTGTGCACTGCACTTCTCCTGTATGAGATCTATCCACCCATAAAGTTTCAAGTTGATAGCTTTAATAATTTAGGAGATATGCTGCGGACAAAATCTAAGTCTTAAAAATAACAAAGGGCAATAACTCCAAAATTATGCAAGCAAGAGTTGTAGTTCTTGTGCACTGCACTTCTTCTCCATGAGATCTATCCACCCATAAAGTTTCAAGTTGATAGCTATTATACTTTAGGAAATATGCTCCGGACAAAATCTAAGTCTTAAAAATAACAAAGGGCAATAACTCCAAAATTATGCAAGCCAGAGTTGTAGTTCTTGTGCACTGCACTTCTCCTGCATGAGATCTATCCACCCATAAAGTTTCAAGTTGATAGCTTTAATAATTTAGGAGATATTCTGCGGACAAAATCTAAGTCTTAAAAATAACAAAGGGCAATAACTCCAAAACTATGCAAGCAAGAGTTGTAGTTCTTGTGCACTGCACTTCTCCTGCATGAGATCTATCCACCCATAAAGTTTCAAGTTGATAGCTATTATACTTTCGGAGATATGCTCCGGACAAAATCTAAGTCTTAAAAATAACAAAGGGCAGTAACTCCAAAATTATGCAAGCAAGAGTTGTAGTTCTTGTGCACTGCACTTCTCCTCCATGAGATCTATCCACCCATAAAGTTTCAAGTTGATAGCTATTATACTTTCGGAGATATGCTCCGGACAAAATCTAAGTCTTAAAAATAACAAAGGGCAATAACTCCAAAATTATGCAAGCAAGAGTTGTAGTTCTTGTGCACTGCACTTCTCCTGCATGAGATCTATCCACCCATAAAGTTTCAAGTTGATAGCTATTAGACTTTAGGAGATATGCTCCGGACAAGATTAGTGACGGAATGACGGAAGGAGGGAATGACGGAATGACGGACGGAGAGCATTACTATATCCCCTTCGCCGAAAACGGCGGGGGATAATTAAGTCACAAACTACAAAGCAAATAATAGATGGATTACTGAAAGCAGTATTTAACCCAAATTGAAAGAAAACAGGGTGGCATGTTGTCACAAGATACACCCGTCACACTATCGACTGCTGGATGTCAATTGGGGAAGGGGATTTAAATTGAAGTCTAAAAATCATTAAATGGCATAACACAAAACAAGCGGACATTGATGGCCCTAGATTACTCACCGGAGTTTCTTTGACCCCTGGGACATCACATTAATTGATAAGACAGATATCAATAAGGAGATAATTTCTAAATAAGATCAATACCATGGAACAATTTCAGCCAAGAGCAAGAAGGATATGCCTTTTTGCTCTTTTAATTCTATGTAAGAAGGGATGCACCCGTGTAGAGCCCAAATGTGACCCCAGGGTCTTGATATGAACAAGCAAATTCATTGAATTGATATCCCCCGCCTAACATATTTTCATTGTCAATGGAGTTAATATCAAACTTAGGTACAGGTTATCTTTTATCTACATCAATCTATAGTTTTCAAGAAATGGCGCGGAAACAAATTTCACTCTGTATGTATATGGCTTAAACAGTCAGGGGCAGTAACTCTAAATTCCACGGTTGAACAAGGTAACCCCGACGATATATGCATGTCCTCTTTGTAGTGAAGCTATGTGCCAAGTTTCATTAAAATCCCGTCTACAGTTTTCAAGAAATAGCGCGGAAACAAATATCACTATATATGTATATGGCTTAAACAGTCAGGGGCAGTAAATCTAAATTGGAAGGTCGAACCAGGGAACCCTGACGATATGCGCATGTCCTTATTGTAGTGAAGCTATGTGCCAAGTTTCATTAAAATCCGGTCTACAGTTTTCAAGAAATAGCGCGGAAACGAATATCACTCTGTATGTATATGGCTTAAACAGTCAGGGTGAGTAACTCTAAATTCCACTGTCGAACAAGGTAACCCCGACGATATGCGCATGTCCTCATTGTAGTGAAGCTGTGTGCCAAGTTTCATTGAAATCCGGTCTATAGTTCTCAAGAAATAGCGCGGAAACGAGAATCACTCTGTATGTAAATGGCTTAAACAGTCATGGGCAGTAACTCTAAATTTGACGGTCGAACCGGGTTACCCCAACGATATGCCCATGTTCTCTTTGTAGTGAAGCTGTGTGCCAAGTTTCGTTAAAATTCGGTCTACAGTTTTCAAGAAATAGCGTGGAAACGAATATCACTGTATGTATATGGCTTTAACAGTCAGGGGCAGTAACTCTAAATTTGACAGTCGAACAAGGTAACCCCGACTATATGCGCATGTCCTCATTGTAGTGAAGCTGTGTGCCAAGTTTCATTGAAATCCAGTCTATAGTTTTCAAGAAATAGCGCGGAAACGAATATCACTCTGTATGTACATGGCTTAAACAGTCAGGGGCAGTAACTCTAAATTAGACGGTCGAACAAGCCTACCCTGAAGATATGCCCATTTCCTCGTTGTAGTGAAGCTGTGTGCCAAGTTTCATTGAAATCCGGTCTATAGTTTTCAAGAAATAGCGCGGAAACGAATGTCGGACGGACGGACATGGCAACAATACACCCCCTCCCCCCCACCCAACCCGAAAACAAACTTGGTATAGGTCAACTAGATGATGCTACATACTAAATATGAAAGCTGTCTGCCTTCTGGT
Source organism: Fragum whitleyi (assembly GCA_948146395.1). Lineage (NCBI taxonomy): Eukaryota > Metazoa > Mollusca > Bivalvia > Cardiida > Cardiidae > Fragum > Fragum whitleyi. The sequence goes on from OX411545.1 coordinate 88,454,283, forward strand.
TTCAGCAAAGAAGATTTTTGAAGATATTTTCCTTTTTTTTATCTCACCTGAGCACAAATTTTGATCGGAGCTATTGTGATCTATCAATGTCCATTCCATCTGTCTGTCTGTCAAAGGAAAAGAGGCCTTAATGACAAATTTCTTGTTTACACTCTAGAAGCAACAAAGATGGTCCAATCTTCATGAAACTTGGTCAGAATGTTTGTTAGGTCATGAGGATGAAGTCTATTGAAAATTGGAAGGATCCGTGCAATATCACGGGAAAAGGGGCCTTAATGACAATTTTTACAACAATTTCTTTAAACGACAACTCCTCCTTAACTTATTTATCAAAATCAACCAAACTTGACAGAATTATTCCTTGGGTGGTCCCTTGTAAAAATTGCTAAAATGGAAAGGATCGGTGCCATATCAAGGGAAAAGGGGCCTTAATGACAAATTTCTTGTTAACACTCTAGAAGCCATAAATTTCGTCCAATCTTCATGAAACTTTGTCAGAATGTTTGTTAGGTCATGAGGATGAAGTCTATCGAAAATGGGAAGAATTTGTGCCATATTATGGGAAAAGGGGACTTAATGACAATTTTGTCAAAAATTTCTTTAAACGACATCTCCCACTAGACTTATAAGTCAAAAGCAACCAAACTTGACAAAAACATCCTTGGATGGTCCCTTGTAAAAATTGCTAAAATGTAAAGGATGGGTGCCATATCACGGGAAAAGGGGCCATAATAACAAATTTCTTGTTAATATTCTAGAAGCCAAAAATTTGTCCAATCTTCATGAAACTTTGTCAGAATGTTTGTTAGGTCATGAGGATGAAGTCTATTGAAAATGGAAAGGATCCGTGCCATATCATGGGAAAAGGGGCTTTAATGACAATTTTTAGCTCCACTGGCCGAAGGCCAGCGAGCTATTGTCATGGCGGTGTGTCCGTCGTGCGTGCATCCGTCTGTGCGTAAACTTTTTCTTTAAACATCTTCTCCTCCATAACCTATGGGCAGATTTTCATGAAACTTGGTAGAAATGTTCCTTGGATGACCCTCTTCTAAAATTGTTAAAGAAATTTTGATTGACCCCCAAATATGGGCGTGGCATTTTTTCACTTTGAAATTTTTAAAAATCTTCTCCTCCCAAACCGTTGGGCCAATTTCAATGAAACTTGGCATGGATGTTCCTTGGGTGACCCTTTACCTAAATTGTTCAAGAAATTTTGATTGACCCCCAATTATTTTGAGCCCGAAATCTTTGAACTACATCTCCTGATGAAGGTTGGGCCAATTTCAATGAAACTTGAGAATTTTGGTGCAATGTGAGCCATACCCAGTTAATTAAAATAAATAGGTCTTAAGAGAGTTCAAATTGTTGTTTTCATTCAAAGAAAGATTCATTTAATGCAAGTCTAATGATGTTAAAGCCAGTGGAGCGATACAGGCCCTCTTGGGCCTCTTTTTTGTTTACACTCTAGAAGCCACAAATATGGTCCAATCTTTAGTCAGAATGTTTGTTAGGTCATGAGGATGAACTCTTTTGAAAATTTACTTGAAATATCAGGTAAGGGATGGCCCCAAGGGCTTGATATGAACAAACTTGGTAGAGGTCTACTAGATGATGCTACATACCAAATATTAAAGCTGTCTGCCTTCAGGTTTCACAGAAGAAGTTTTCTGAAGATTTTCCTATTTTCAACCATTATGCTTTGAATAACTAAAAGGGCTGCCCCCTTGCATAGCCCAAATATTGCCCCAGGGTCTTGATATGAACAAACTTGGTAGAGGTCCACTAAATGATACAAAATATGAAAGCTGTCTGCCTTCTGCTTTCAGAGAAGAAGATTTTTGAAGATTTTCCTTTTTATTATATGCCAGGTGTATAGATCTCATAGCTAAGGTGTGCACAGCGTAAAAAAAAACAATTCTACCATTTGTAATTTTTGAGTTATTGCCCCTTGTTTGATTCAGTTAGCAAATTCATGTTCAGTTTATAACTTTGAAACTATAAGGCCAATGGTCTTGAAACTTCACAGGTGTATAGATCTCATAGCTAGGGTGTGCAGAGCAAAAGAACCACAACTCTACCATTTGTAATTTAATAAGGATCAATAAAAATGATCCTTAATATCACCCATTTATTTCTGAGCTTCAGGCGTATAATGCCACGCCCAGTGTTGCTCTTGTTTTTACCCTTTGTGCTCAGAAGAGCTAAAAGGGATGTGCCGGGGCATAGCCCAAAAATGGCTCCAGGGTCTTGATATGAACTAACTTGGTAAAGGTCCTCTAGATGATGATACATACCAATTAAGAAAGCTGTCTGCTTCCTGGTTTCAGAGAAGATTTTTAAAGATTTTCTATCTTTAATCCTATGTAAAAAGGGTTGCGCCCGGCTGGAGCCCAAATATGACCCAAGGGTCTTGATATGAACAAACTTGGTAGAAGCCCACTAGATAATGCTACACACCAAATATGAAAGCTGTCTGTCTTCTGGTTTCAGAGAAGAAGGTTTCTGAAGTTTTTTCCTATTTTCACCCTTTTTGTTAAGAGTTAAGGGAAAGTTAAGGGTGGCTTTCATTTATTTGAACACCTTTAGAAGAGCTAGACATAAGGAACATCCCTGCCAAGTTTCATCAAGATTGAACCACTGGTTTAGGAGGAGAAGATGTTTAAAGAAACTGTTGACAACAGACATTGTACGATCATAATAGCTGACCTTGAGCACTTCTTGCTCAGGTGAGCTAAAATAAGCCAGGTAGAGTTACGGTTCTGTTGCTCTGCACTGTGTAATTGTGAGAGGAATATAACTGCCAATCAGACTTAAGGTGACAGAGTTATCCTCCAGACAAGAAGTGGACACAACAGGGGATCACATAGTATAATGTCCCATCTTTTGACGAGGCATATAACAAGAGCTGTTGGAGAAAAGCTTAACTTGACTTTTTCTAGTGCTGGATAGTAAGAGCAAATCTATGTCAATATTGGAGAACTCCATTAAATTCAATATCAGAAAAACGAGTCTTTGTCTAGAGCATGATATTTAATCAAGCAAGTCTGTGCAAAGTTTCCAAGCATCAAGTTTAGTAGAAACAGAGAAATATTACAGATATCAATCAGTTGCAAGTAAAATCTTAACAAAGAATTTGTAAGTCTGAACAAGGTTAAAATTTCACTAAATAAGATAAAGTAATACGTCTCTGTCAAGAGGCTAATATTATGGTTATAGAAGAGTGTTCAAAGTTTCCAAGCAAAAGCTTCAGTAGAAATAGAGATATAACAGATAAACAACAGTTTCACGTAAAAACTTAACCAAGAATTTGTAAGTCCAAAAAGGGTTAAAATTCTATCAATCTCAATAACAGACTATATTGAATCTTTGTTTGGAGGCTGATATTATGGTCACAGAAGCATATGCAAAAATTCCAAGCAATAGCTATAGTAGAAACAGAGATTTGAGTTATCATTTGACACAGTTGCATGTAAAACCTTAACCAAAGCAAACTCCTGGCCGACCGAATAGCCCTATTCCAAGAACAGATGCGCTAAAAATCTGTCACCTTTTTTTTTCTTTTCATTTGACTTTCACACGGTTTCTCAGAATTGGTCATGAGTTTTCTCATGTCTATTCATGTGGTTTCCAATATATGTCAACATGGTTTCACATATCTGTTCATATGGTTTCCAGTGTCTTCATGTGATATCTAGTATCTGTTGTGCAGCATGAAATGCCTTGTTTATGTGTCTATGAATATCTGTTCACAAGATATTCCACATCTGTCCTTGGGCTGCAGTAACTCCTGTTTATTTAAGTTGTTTGATATCTCTTCATGTTTTTTCTATTATCTCCGCAGCTTGAATAAGCCCAATATCGTCAAAATCATCAAGGTCTTCTGTACCTGAAAGTATTACATCATTGTTTTTTTGATCCAGTATCCAGGAAAACATACCTAAATGACATTGAAAATGACACAAGACTTGAACTACATTTCTGTAAACTAGAAAGCCATGAATGGCTTGAGTCGCTCCACAGGCTTGAAATTCTTGTAAAAGCAAATAAATGTTTTGACTAGATTTTTAGATATTTGGGGTTCTACTGATGTTGAAAATGATTTTCAACATTATAATATTGAGAATTGACCTCCACCCATAAAATGTACATTTTTCATCCTATCAAAATAATTTTTGATACACTGATAAAGGGTCACTCAAGTATCATTCCAGTGAAATTTAATTGATATCCAAAAAATAAAATTCTGAGAAAATGATTTTCAAAGTTTCCACTATAAAACATATTGAGAAATGACCTCCGCCCATAAAATACATATTTTTCATCCAATCAAAATAATTTTTGGTAAAATGATAAAGTGTTACTCAAGGATCATTCCAGTGAAATTTGGTTGATATCCATCAGTTACATTCTGAGAAAATGATTTTCAAAGTTTCCACTATATAACTTTAGAGAAATGACCTCCGCCCATAAAATACATATTTTTCATCCAATCACAATGATTTTTTGTAAACTGATAAAGGGTCACTCAAGGATCATTCAAGTGAAATTTGGTTGATATCCATTTGTTACATCCTGAGAAAATGATTTTCAAAGTTTCCACTATATAACATATAGAGAAATGACCTCCGCCCATAAAATACATATTTTTCATCCAATCACAATGATTTTTTGTAGACTGATAAAGGGTCACTCAAGGATCATTCAAGTGAAATTTGGTTGATATCCATCGGTAAGATTAGGAGAAAATGATTTTCAAAGTTTCCACTATATAACATATAGAGAAATGACCTCCGCCCATAAAATGCATATTTTCCATCCGATCACAATGATTTTTTGTAGACTGATAAAGGGTCACCCAAGGATTATTCATGTAAAATTTAATTGGTATCCATTGATTAGAATCTGAGAAAACTCACTTTTTACCATATTTGGAAATAAGCCACGCCCATTAAATCCATGTTTTTCATTGGATCAAAATTTCTTGAACAACTTTGAAAGAGGGTTACCCAAGGATCATTCCTGTGAAGTTTGGTTGAAATCCATCCAGTAGTTTCTGAGGAGAAGATTTTTAAAGAAAAGTTTACGACCGGACGCACGCACGGACGGACGGACGGACGGACGCACGACGGACACAACGCCATGACAATAGCCCCAGTGGCTTTCAGCCAGTGGAGCTAAAAATGCAAATTTTATTTTCAATATAACAAGAAAATGTTTTTATATGCTTTTTACCTGTTTATGTAAACATTTGCCCGCAAACCAGATTTGGCAGTTATAAACTGGAAAAACATTGATCAAACAAAAAGACTTAAAGGCATTTTCTCTCTTTTTCTCAATTTTTATGCCCCCGTATCGAGAGATCGGGGGCATATTATTTTACTCAAGTCCGTCTGTCTGTCCGTCCGTCTGTCCGTCCGTCTGTCCGAAAACTTAACCCGAAAACTTAACCTTGCCAATATCTTCAAGCCTATTCAAGATACAAAGCTAATATTTGGCATGATGAAAGATTTTAATGATCCGCATCCGCTGGTACCAAAGTCAAGGTCAAGGTCAAACTTTGAAAAAAAATTCCCGAAAACTTAACCTTGCCAATATCTTCAAGCCTATTCAAGATACAAAGCTAATATTTGGCATGATGATAGATCTCAATGATCCGCATCCGCTGGTACCAAAGTCAAGGTCATGTGACAAGGTCATCTGTCAAGGTCAAACTTTGAAAAAAAAAATCCCGAAAACTTAACCTTGCCAATATCTTCAAGCCTATTCAAGATACAAAGCTAATATTTGGCATGATGATAGATCTCAATGATCTGCATCCGCTGGTACCAAAGTCAAGGTCATGTGACAAGGTCAAGGTCATCTGTCAAGGTCAAACTTTGAAAAAAAAATGCCGTTACGGGGGCATTCGTGTTTCACATACACATCTTGTTTATACAATATTTTGCAAACTTGTTTCAATTTCACTGCACAATGAATTCAGATTTAAATTAATTGAGAAAACAAGAGCTGTCGGGAGGACAGCCCAGCTCGACTATTCCTAGTGCTGGATACTAACAGCAAATCAATATGGACATTGGAAATTCCATTAAATGAAAATCAAGAGAAAAGAATCTTTGTCTAGAGGCTGATATCATGGTCACAGAAGCATGTGCAAAGTTCATAGCAATAGCTTTAGTAGGAACGGAGATTCAACAAATATAAAACTTTTGCATATAAAAACATAACCTCAATTTTTAAGTCTGAAAAGGGTTAAAATTCCACTAAAATAAATATCAGAGAACTGAATCCTTGTCTAGAAGCTGTTATTATGGCCACAGAAGTATGTGCAAAGTTTCATAGCATTAGCTTGAGAATAAATAGAGATATAACTGATATACAACATTTTCACATAAGAACTTAACCAGGAATTTATAAGTCTGAAAAGGGTTTAAATTCCACTAAATTCAATACCAGAGAATTAAATCTTTGTCTAGAGGCTGTTATTATGGTGACTGAGGCATGTGCAAAGTTTCAAAGCAATAGCTTTACTAGAATTAGAGATATAACTGATGTACAATATTTGCACATAAAAACTTAACCAAGAACTTGCAAGTCCGAAAAGGCTTAAAATTCCACCAAATTCAATATAAGAGGAATGAATCTTTGTCTAGATGCTGATATTATGGTCACAGAAGCATGTGCAAAGTTTCAAAGCTATAGCGTAAGTAGAAACAGATTTTAAACAATTGCACGTAAGAACTTAACCAAAGCATTATGCCGACGCTAGGAATAGTCGAGCTAAAAAAGAGTTTAAAGCATTCTCTCTCTATTTCTCAATTATTTAACAAAATTTTTCAGTCTTGTTTTAATTCAATGTATTCAGGGTTGGAATTCTTTTTATTTGGATTTGTTTTTCTATAATCTTGGTAGGGCAATTTTTGTAAAAGTCACAGCATAAAACAGTTGTAACTGCCTATATGATTTTAGGCAGTTACAACAATTTTGTGCTGAGCAACCAGTTACATTGTAGTTATCATGATAAGGTATGGGAAAAATACCGTAAAAAAAATTAAGATCATTTTATAGTCTTTATTCAAACTGATGGTTTGCTCAACTACTTAATACTTAACCAACATTCATCAAGTCACAAGTCGGTTATAAACACTTCGGGCCATATGCAGCCACAGCACATTGGCTTCCTACTCTAATGTGCACCCATTTGTACACCAGGGTGAAGAGGAGAAACATGGGTTAATTTTTTGCTCAGTAAAAATTACGTGGTCTGGTCGGGATTCGATCCAGGGACCTTTTGATCCCAAAGCCACCATCCTAACCACTAGACCAGACACCACCTTATGTTAAGATACCTTTTGACTGATCCTGTATTGATTGTTCTAGTTCTATTGTAGAGTCTAAAAGTTCCTGGTCGTCCATCTCAATATTAAATTCCTCATCTGCGAAGTAACTCTCTGGAAGTATGTTTTTGGGCAACTCCCATTCTACAATACATTAAACATCCAGTTTCGAATATATTCAAAATTTCTGACCTTTTGTACAAAATAAATTTCAATATCCGCATTAATTATCTGAAGCCAAAGACTTGTCATGTAAAGCTGTAGTTAAGGATTAAAACTTGCTTTATGAATGTACATCCTGTCATTAGGCTACCAGAATATTTCAACTACTGCAGAAACATCATTTATTCAAAATATTTGTACTTCAGTAAAATTTAGTCAAGTATTATCATGGGCCTAGTGAATGTAAAGATTGCCTGTCCAAGATCATATTTAAAACATATTTATCACAGGCAATTCCATTTATTCATGATTCTCATGAAAAGACTTGTCAAAATATTGTGTAAAATAGGAAAAAGTTGCTTCTAATACATCATTTCTTCATTTCTAACAATGTTTTCTTCCATAAAGACTTTTAAAATCTCAAACTCAAAATTGTCTGAAACTTCTTTCAACTTGAACCAAATATTGTATGGTTATGGATTAAATAAGACTAAGTCAAGGAGATTGTCTCACCCTGTGATTTATAATTCTGGGCATGACAGTCTGGATCATGGCATTTCTGATAGAACACTCCTTTATGTAGATCAACAACAAACCTGGAATAAGATAAAATTATTGGTAACGAGCCTTCTTGCAAAGCTGAATAATACCCCCCCCCCTCCCTCAACAGTTCTAATCCAGATAGATTATTTACATCTAATTGTTGCAGATAGAAGAACTGACATTATCATGAAAGCCTTTAAGGGCCATAAATCTGTCCAAAGTCAATGTATCGTAACCATAAAAGGACTTACAAACATCTCTTCTTGATGCTGATCAGGTGTAAAGTTTGAATGAAATCTGTCCATTAGTTGCTGGAAATTCAGTGGACACCAAAAAAGCTATAGAATGACACCCCAACCGACAAGCTGACTCCTTAATGATAGTGATTTAAGCATGTGCATGACATTTTCAACAATTTTCACATGTGTGCATAGCAAAGTCTCTTGTCAGACTGTGTGGTCTGACCAGAGTCTTTGATAGACACACTGTTGATAGATAAGGCCCCAGTTCTCTCACAGGTGGTCAGTGAATATTCTTGTTGTGTTGTTGCATGAAATTATTGGAAATGTAACACATAGAGGATAATCGTTTGTTTCAGTGTAAAATCGATTTATATTTCATTGAGTGAACAACGAAAGCTATATTTTCGCGAGTGGCAGAGCCACGAGTGAAAAAATAGCTTTTGTTGTTCACGAAATGAAATATTAATCGATCTAACACATAAAACAAACGATTATTCTATTTCTTTAATGCAAAAAAGAGACAAAATGGGAATTTTCTATGACATATTTTCGTAAAGCGCGTCATTTTGCGCGTGATTGCTATGCACCGTTCATTGTGACGTCACTTATTTCGCCCCGCATAGATGACGTCAGAGAGGATGAAATGCCCAAAAGCAGGGTATAAGTTTTTGATAATCTCACTGCTTTTGTGGTGAGATTATCAAGTGATAATCTACCGTTATTTTTCGATAAACCACCGAAAAGCATTAAAGAAACTGGCTTATTCATTAAAATGCAACTTGATTTTGAATGTGAGTTTGATGCAGACTATCAACAAGAGTGCCAGTCACGAAATACCCTACTAGATAATTGCCAAACCCTGACACTTAAAAGTAGTTAAATGCAGACAGTGTAGATCAGACTGCACACTGTGTAGGCTGATCTCAGTCTATATTGTCTGTCACAGCTTTATATACATCAAGAATATGTTGTGAACAGCATAAGAAGTGTTAACTATATTTTACAAGATGGTTTCCTACTTGGTTCCGTGGTACATGTGGTGTGCGTGGTCTAGAGGTAGAGGGTCGGCCTGTTGACCCATAGGTCCTGAGTTTGATTCCTGGAAGCGGCTATTGATCTTTGTTCTTTCATTGGCCCACACATTTGGCGTGAGTACTGGTGAATTTTCCCGGAAGCAGAATCAAGAGGGATTAATCTAAGTTATACGAACTAGTTTCCCAATCGGTGTAAAATAAACAGGTTTAAACCACATGGTTCTCTGATGTTCCCTAAGTTTTAAAGTGAAAGTTTGAGTAATTACATTTTATACAGACTTGAATGTAAATCTTTAATCAAATACGATATGACCACATAGTATATAAAAAGTTTCAAAGCAAAGATTCAGTAGTAGCATGGACTACTTCTTTTCACAGTGTTGAACTTTAACCAATCTTCCAAGAAAAAGCTCTAGTTGATGCACTTACGGAATAATTTACCTAGACTTTCTCGTAAAACTTTAACCAAGAACTTAAATCAATTAAAATAGAAAATTCACTAAAAAAGATTTTCAAACTTAAATCAATAAAAATAGAAAATTCACTAAAAAAGATTTTCATAACTAATGAATCCATACTTCAGAGATACAGTTATGGTCTTCAAGACATGAACAAAATTTTTGAGCAACAGTATGGACTGGAACAGACAAGTAATATGTACATTTAACCCTTGTTTATCTGAATCTGCAATATCCTAACTTTGGCAGGAGGTATAGACCAAAATCAGCCTGCACATTTATGCAATCTGATCTTAGTCTATTCCCCCTCATTTTACTCTTTTTAACCATAAAAGATTATACAGACTCATAATCAGGGTATTTAGTTTTTTTGCACTTTGATTTTAATGGAATTTTGCCATATCTTTTATTCGGCATGACAAAGATTGAAATTTTTGCCAAAACATTGCACTGTCAGCCAGGTTTGGTTGACAGAAATAGTCCCTTAGTCTACAAAATAATCTAAAATGAGAGTTAATTCCTGTTACATACATGATGTTGTTACTTTTATGTTGCCGTCCAATATTATGACAGAATCTGTATCGTGAGATCTCATACACAAGTAGTTCTCCTTGATGAAAATACGTCCAGTGTCGAATATTTCCCCGATTTCCATCCTGTGTTATCAAACTTGATATGTATTCATCAACCTCTGGATATGGGGATTTATTGTAACCCTCAATAGATTCTGGAAATTACAAAACATGGAATTACATGTAGATCTATTACAAATAAAGTATGATTTTCAGGGTATAATCTAGGCCTAGAACATAGAATAGCTCTTCTTTTGCTAGTCCTAGAAATCCTTTGCATTTTGCAAGTAGCAAATCAAACATAAATCCTTGTCATGCTAAATAAAATATTGGTAAAATTGCATTCAAATCTACATGCTGAAGTTACTGTATGCATCAAATGAGTCAGTATTTGGTTTGAAAGATATGATTTTCAACCTTTTCTTATAACAGCTTATAAAGGAAAATCAAATGGCATAGACCAAGATCAGACTGCACATATGTGCAGGCTGATCTTTGTCTATATTTCCAGCTAAAGCAGGAGTATTCCAAGTTCAGCATGACAAGGGTTAATAAGAGCATTCTTTAGGGATAACACTTGGTCATTTTATTTAGCAGTCAACCGGGGTGAAATTGAAAGTACAATTTAAGAGGACAGCACAAACCTGTAGCAATCGCTTATCTATCTGTAGGCACTTAAAGTAGGTCAGCACTGATTCATTGATTGTATTTGAAAACTACCTTTTGTGGTATTCAAACATAAGCACAGACCACAATTTTAGTCGAACTTTAATGATTTTTTTAGAATGTTATCAATGTATGTCAAAAATATCCAATCAAATTGAAAATGTTTCTTTTGGAAAACATGGAAAAAAGGGCCCATATAACATCATGTATTTTAAGTCTTCTGTAGGCATAGAACACTTCTCATAATGTTCACATAGCTTAGGAAGACTGAATAGACTATGATCAGCATGCACAGATGTGTTATCTGATCTTATACTTCACTACCTCACAGGGTTGAAAATTCCACTCGCCCGCTCGCATTTGCGAGTAGAAATTGCCGGAGGGCGAGTAGAATTTTGGGTGAGCTAGTCAGACGGGGCGAGTACAAATCTAGGCTTCCAATCATGCAAGGAAAAGCTCATCTTTAAACAAATGACCATTGCAATATAGCATCGAAGTCGCAGTTAATATTTCCCGATTTCCAACGGCTTCTAAATTGCAGATTGTCTTTAACGATGATGAGAGTCGTAAACTGGATGAACCAAAATGAAATCAGTTACCCTTCTTAATACTATCCGTTATATTTTTATATCCACTATTTATGCGACTATTTAATGAGACTATCGTGTAAACACGAGAGAAAATTGTGTTGCTGTGAAAACACAGATGACCTCGCCCAGTACAGGTGTTCGGCGGTCTTTTTGAAGTCGGGCCATTCTCCGAGAAATTTATACAGTGACCTCATATTAAAGATTGGTTTCAAAATAAATCTTATGATATTCTCACATCTTTACCACTCGGATATTTTGATAAGGATTATATTTTTTATTTGAAGTAAGTAATTTTCGTCAGTAAGTTTTTTCGAAACAGTGATTTTTATGCACGCATAATTATTACTCTAATTTCGGTCATGTACACTTGCTGCTTTCAATAATATCTGCACCCTTTCAAAAGCCTTTCAAAAGAAGTTAGGGATTGTTTTATAGATTTTCTTTTAGCAAAAAATTATAAAACAACAAAAAACAAAAATAAACACACACACAAAAAAGGGGAGCGGGTCGCATTTCAACGATCACCAATTATAATTTCAAAAAGCCATGTGGGATGACATTGGTTTTTAAAAAGCGCAGCTAACACTCGGACAACGAAAGTGTTCCAACAATATAAGGTTTGAGCAAGGATAAGTGAAAAATTTAAATCTGGAAACCAAAATATCACCTCTACCTGAAGCTCTGAACCTGTTTTTAACTCAATCTTATAAAGAACCATGAGCCAAAAATTGTTGAAATGTCCACAAAATTGTCAAATCATTTGAAACAAACTTTGAATTCAACAACCTAAGTTTTAAAAGTAAGGAAACACATATGTTAGAAGCCTATGATCAATATCAAGAGGTTAAAAAGTTCTGTGTACTGCTAGTATACAGTAGAAAAATCACTTTTATTGCTTGATTTCGTGTCTTATTTCAATTTCAATTCTGAACTTAGCTAAGCAATCTAGGGCCATCTCTACTAGTGCCTATACACAGCTGTTGGGTTATGAGTGTGATCTAAGCCAAACAAGTGCTTTGCCTACAGGTCCCTACAAAAAACTGGAGGTGCTGGATAATGCAAAAAGTCTAGGTAAAAAGGGTCATAATTCTTACAAAAATGCTTTCATATTTATTCCTCTTAATAATGTGGATATTTTTGTGATTGTGTAAACACATAGCAAATTTCATTAAGATATCTTCAACAACAACAGAGATATGACCAGGGTTAAATTTTGTCACGGCAATGCCAATGCAAACTTCAAGGCCAACACCAATGACTTTAAGGTGACGTTATATTTTTATATCCACTATTTATGCGACTATTTAATGAGACTATCGTGTAAACACGAGAGAAAATTGTGTTGCTGTGAAAACACAGATGATCTCGCCCAGTACAGGTGTTCGGCGGTCTTTATGAAGTCGGGCCATTCTCCGAGAAATTTATACAGTGACCTCATATTAAAGATTGGTTTCAAAATAAATCTTATGATATTCTCACACCAGACATGCTAAAAAGGGGCATAATTTGCACAAAATGTGTCATACCTTTACCATCCACTCTTTCTGATCTCTTTCTTGTATAGCTGATCAAACTATCACACTCCTTCTCAAAGGACAAAATTTTGCTACCTTTGGAATATCTGCAAAATTTAAAACAAAAGCCTATTAGTAGATGTTACACCTGAAATCATACAAAATAGAGAGTACAAAATGCTGTCTTATCTAATCAAATTTAACTTGATTTTTCTGCTTTTTCATTAATGCATATCAAATTGTCTTAAATGTCACAATTGTGCAGACATATATTGAAACTATTTACAACAAGATGTGTTTGTGAAACACAAATGCCCCCGTAACGGCATTTTTTTTCAAAGTTTGACCTTGACAGATGACCTTGACCTTGTCACATGACCTTGACTTTGGTACCAGCGGATGCGGATCATTGAGATCTATCATCATGCCAAATATAAGCTTTGTATCTTGAATAGGCTTGAAGATATTGGCAAGGTTAAGTTTTCGGGTTAAGTTTTCGGACGTTTGACCTTGACAGATGACCTTGAGCTTGTCACATGACCTTGACTTTGGTACCAGCAGATGCGGATCATTGAGATCTATCATCATGCCAAATATTAGCTTTGTATCTTGAATAGGCTTGAAGATATTGGCAAGGTTAAGTTTTCGGACAGACGGACGGACAGACGGACGGACGCACGGACAGACAGACGGACGGACGGACAGACAGACGGACATGAGTAAAACAATATGCCCCCGATCTATCGATGCGGGGGCATAAAAAGTGGATACACTCTAAGCAAGGATGGACAGAAAATGCAGAAAAACAACCCTTTATTTTATCAAATAGGCCTAAGTAAATACATGTAGTACAACAAGAGCAATGCTGGGTGTGGCATTATACGCCCGAAGCTCAGAAATAAATGGGTAATGTTTTGAACTTTTTATTGATCCTTTGGATGTATTTTCTAGCAAAAACTATAGTATATTGTATTTATTATGATAGTAGTGTTTGTTGATGTCCTGTTCTTTTCTAAAAGTCTCTTGCAAGTATCTGATAAAACAAAATTCACCGAGTACTAAAATATTCACGAAGTATCACAAGTACCCGAGTACTACTAAAATATTCACAAATTCAATCAGATTGAGATAATGTAATCAAACACCCTAGCTATGAGTTCTACATACATGTGAAGTTTCAACATCATAGTCCTTGTATTTTGAAAGTTATGGACCGGACACGAATTTGCAAACTGAATCAAACAAAGGGCAATAACTCAAAAATTATAAATGGTAGAGTTAAGGTTATTGAGCTCTGCACACCCTAGCTATGAGATCTATACACCTGTGAAGTTTCAAAACCACCATAGGCCTTATAGTTTTAAAGTTATGCTATGAGATCTATACACCTGTGAAGTTTCAAGACCATAGGCCTTATAGTTTCAAAGTTATGGACTGGAAACGAATTTGCAAACTGAATCAAACAAAGGGCAATAACTATAAAATTACAAATTGTAGGGTTGTGGTTCTTGCCCTCTGCACACCCTAGCTATGAGATCTATACACCTGTGAAGTTTCCAGACCATAGGCCATATAGTTTCAAAGTTATGGACCAGACACAAATTTGCTAACTGAATCAAACAAAGGTCAATATCTCAAAAATTACAAATGGTAGAGTTGTGGTTCTTGCGCTCTGCACACCCTAGCTATGAGATCAATACACTTGTGAAGTTTCAAGACAATAGGCCTTATGGTTTCAAAGTTATGGACCGGACACGAATTTGCTAACGGACAAATGGCCAGACAGATGGACAGACAGACAATACCGACAATAACATAATACCACCCTTTGGGCATACAAAAAAAGAAGGGATTGTTAAGTTAATTGATCAACTACTAATATTTGATCCTTTTTCATTCCAAAATGCAGTATTGGTAAGTAATATTTTACCTGATATTTGACACCAATGACTGTAAAAATATGTCTTCTTCATTATTTGAGGGCCCATGAGTATTTTCTTTGGCTACTACCAGTGGGTTTCTCTTTTTCAATTTTGAGGATAGATACAGACGAAAATTTCTATTTTTGGTATAAACACCTAAAATGTAAAAGAAGGTTTGGTAATTTTGAATGATTTAAGTATGACACCTACTGGTATTTCTAGAGAAATATTATATGATAAGTTCTAAATCAGCAATAAGTTGGCCCAACAAAACAGTGAAGATAAAGTCATTAAAATGTGAATGATCTATACTTCTTAAAAAGTTATTATTTCAATTAAGATATGCTTGATTAAGACTGGTCAAATAAAAGAGAATTTGCAGACAACCATATTTAGATGATGATTTTTTTTTATTTCATTTTGTGAAAATTATAACTTTGTTGGCAATGAAGAAATTACTTGTAACAAGCAATTGTCTCATTTTCCACAAAGTTTTCTGAAGGATATTTCTTGAGGGGCGTCAAAAAGTCATTTGGTGTAATTTTGTGGGAATGGTTGAAGACTCTTGTTACTACATAGTCAATGAAGGGCTTGTGCTTATGTTAAAAACTGAGGAGTCATTGACTCCTTAAACATGAAATTCTTGGGGTCAAAACTGATCTAAAAGGGGTTAAAATATTTCAGAAAAAGAGCACCACCTATGGGTACCTATGCTAAGCTGTTGATTGCTGGATG
Source organism: Fragum whitleyi (assembly GCA_948146395.1). Taxonomy (NCBI): domain Eukaryota; kingdom Metazoa; phylum Mollusca; class Bivalvia; order Cardiida; family Cardiidae; genus Fragum; species Fragum whitleyi. Next base: position 88,470,055 of record OX411545.1, read on the forward strand.
GTATATGAAAATATTGGTTGAAAAAAATTGCACAAAACACTACGAGACTTATCCCTCTTGATAGAATAGTTACCTCTTTTGATGGTGAACATGTGTGCCAAGTTTCAAGTGAATGCCTTCAGTAGAACCAGACATCACAAAATGTCAAAGTTTTCAACTGACAACAACAATGATGACGACGACAGTGACACAAAGGCTATAGCAATACCTCTGGTTTTCTCCAAAAACAGCCAAGCTAAAAAGCAAATTGAGAGTAGGATTTTGCAAGTTTAAGAATTAATTGACAAATTCCTTGTAAAGATTTTAGGTAATTAATATATTTTGTATTATTCTAAACAGTAATAAAACCCAGTTCTGACTCTTGAAAATTTCTCACCATGGGGTCAATGTGACCCCCTTAGCAGAAACTTCTAAGGGTCAAAATGGGTTACTTTAAGATTTTTGAGGGTCAAACCCTGGTTAAAGGGTCAAAATGGAACCCTTCATTAACAAGTTAATTCTTACCTAAGTCACAGAAAAGGATATCATCACCATGCTTATTTTTCACTAGAAAGGAATCCAGATCTTCTTTGGTAAAATCTTTGAAGATAGACACATATCTTTCATCTACAACGCTCATTTTATTTTTCAAGCTTTCAGAGTCTGTATCATTCAATTCCTTACAAATATTTCCTGTAGAACTAGAGCAGTCAGATCCTGACACTGTTTGTTTTAGGTCTCTGTTGTTGAAAGTATCATCTTGATTTTGACTGTTTTTATTGTCTGGTTTTACACTTCCATCACCATCTTCTGACAAAACTCCTTTTTGATCAATGTTTGTAACTTGTCTTTGTCTGTAACTAATTAGCTGGGATATAATGTAACACACAAAATTACCTGGAAAACAAGGAGTTTTCATAATTGAACATTCCCTTAAATAAGACCTACAAGCTGCTCTGTGTTTAGGATGACAAAACAGTGCAACATGTTTGCAAATTATACCCTGCTTTACAGATGCACTTGGGTGCAGATCAGGGTATAATTTGCAAACAGTTTTCACTGTTTGGTCATCCCGAACACTGTGCTAGTAAGAATTTGCGTGTTTATTGAGTGCACCTCAGGAACAACAAATTAGTGACCTTGTCATTTTAACTTCATACACCAACCTCAAACTTAGTACCAGAATAACCAAACTGTATTTATCAAACTTTTAACAGCATTTCTAGTCAATTGCAATAGCTTGAGCTCTAAACAAGTACTCAATCAACTTGTACAAAGAGAAAGTCTTCCACTGGAATATAGGATGTTGTTTTATCAATCATTTACCATCTTAGAGCTATGTTTTAGATTTGCATCAATTTGACCTGGAAAGAGACCTTGACTTGAATAACTTTTAATTGATGCTTAAAAAGAGGACTGGGATTAATAAAAATAACAAAAGTTAAGTCTAAATGTGACATTAACCAAGAACATAGCAAGCAAATGCCATGGTTGCATGTCTTTAAACTAAGCTAAGAAAGAGGCATAAATCTTAACAATATGTGTTTGTGAAACACTAATGCCCAACTGTAGTGATTGGCTGATTAATTGATTATAATTGATAATCAGTTGGTTTGGGCTTCCGAAGGCAACAATCGATTAAGAAATATCATAATGGAATAATCTGTTAGTAATGAGTAAATTGCAGCCATTCATTGTTTTGAAAGATTAATGTCACTAATTTAGTCTGGGTTACTTCTTATTTTCTGATAACATCCTTTTACTTGAGAAAAACAATTTATTTTAAACAAACCCTGAGAATGGACCTACTGGTTGAGTGTAGGTCCATTCCAAATATGCTAAAGGATACAACACATATCAATGTTTTTCACTATTTATAATAAGAAACAAAGATAAGAAGTTTTAAAACATACCTTGTTATGCCATAGTGTACTTTCATTGAGAATTGCATTAATTTCTAAGAAACCAATTATAGTATCAATTATTAGTTGATTTTGCTCTTTCAACTAAAAACCGATAATCAATTATGATTTGAAACTGATTGCTCAACACTATGCCCCAGCAACTGCCATACAGTAGGTTTATACAAGAAGGTAATCTACAGCAAACCTTAATTCAATTCTGAAAATCTATGGAAATACTTATTTCAATGTCCAGCCTAAAATTTTCAGCATAATTGACCTTGAAAAAAATTGACCATGACCTTGCCTGATGACCTTGAACCTGGTACCAATACAAAGGCCTTGTCCCATTTTCATTAATCAACAATTTGGCCAATATTAAAGTTTTTTCGGACAGCCAAACAGAGTAACAGACAATCAGACAGGATAAATACAATATACATCTGATCAATTGATGTGGGGTATAACAATAAATATCAAGAGTTATCGTCCTTGCCAAGTTTGTAGATAGTATCTTTAAATGTAACACATATCTAGCACTAATTTGAGGTTTGTCACATTTCTCCTCCCTCCAATAAAACTACATTTACAACAGACGACCTTGGCATCAATAGATGCCCTTACTCCTGGTACGACTGCAAGAAAAACACAAAATCAAGAAACAGTAAGATCTAACTTGGTCACAACCAAAATGTATTAATCTCTGATGGATGTTCCCTTCAGAAAACAAGGGTAACTATGTAAAAGAAGATGTATTAGTGGAACAGAAATGTCCCAAAAACTGCATTTTTTTCAAAACTTTGACTTTGGGAGATGACCATGACTTTGATAGATGACCTTGACCTTCTTACCATCATATACATACTGATGAGACCCGTCACCATGCCAAATAAAAACATTATATCTTCAATAGGGTGGAAGTAATTGCCAATGATTAGTATTTTCACTTAGTTTAGATAGACAGACCGACAACAGAAAAAACTAGAAATTGTCCCAGAATGGGACTCAATACCCCAAAGTGTTTTCAGAGAATGAAATATTTTACAGGAGAGGCAAAAAATGATTCAAATATAAAGATAACTCTTGAGGGATTTGAGGCATCAAAATTATGTCTTGCAAAAATTCAACATGTGATAAATGTTTGTGTAAAGGTTTAAAGCTATTCAAAGAAAAATGAATTACTAGTAACTAGTTTATGCATACAAAAAGAAAAAAAAATCAGAAGTTCAAGGGCAGATACTTCTTGAACCAGGAGGAGTTGGGACCTTAAAATTGCTTCTTGCTAAACTTCAACATGTTATAAATAGTTGTATAAAATTTCAAAGCTTTTGAAGGAAATCCAAAGGAGGAGTTTGCGACAAAATATTACAATTATATGTGTGAAAAGAAAAAATGTCTGTTCAAGGGCAGTTAATTCTTGAACCAGGAAGAGTTGGGACCTTAAAAGAGCGTTTTGCAAAACTCCATATTGTGATAAAGCATTGTATAAAATTTCAAAGTTTTTGAAGGAAAACTGAAGGAGGAGTTCACGACACAAATTTACTTGTATCAGTGAGAAAAGAAAAAAATGTCATAAGTTCAAGGGCAGTTAATTCTTAAACCAGGAGGAGTTGGGACCTCATAGTAGCATCTTGCAATACTTCAACATGTGATAAATCATAGTATAAAATTTCATAGCTTTTGAAAGAAAACTGAAGGAGGAGTTTTCGACACAAAATTACCACACAAAATATCCACAGACAGACGGACAGACAGACACACGGACAGACAGGCTGATTCCAGTATACCCCCGAAAACATTCGTTTTGGGGAGGTATAAATATGCTCCCCCATCGTATTGATCCTGTATACAGATGAAAAGAAACAAAACAATCAATACAGCTTTCTTGATAAATATCTATCTTACCTGCATAAATATTGTCTTTAAGGGCAGCATTTTTAAACTGGAATATCAAATGTCGGCTGAACTTGTCTTTTGTACTGAAACAAGAGGACCAAGATGGTCCTAGATCGCTCACCTGAGTCTCTATGACCCCGGGGACATCACATTAATTAGATAGGCTGATGTCAAAAAGAAGATAATTGCCTAAGATCAATACCATAGAACGTTTTCAGCGAAGAGCAAGACAGATATGCCTTTTTGCTCTTTGATTCTATGTAAAAAGGGATGCATCCGGGTGGACCCCAAAACTGACCCCAGGGTCTTGATATGAACAAACTTGGAAGAGGTCCATAAGATGATGCTACATTCTAAATATGAAAGCTGTATGCCTTCTGGTTTCAGAGAAGAAGATTTTTGAAGGTTTTCCCATTTTCACCCATCATGCTCAGATGAGCTGAAAGGGATGCGCCCGGGTGGAGCCCAAATATGACCCAAGGGTCTTGTTATGAACAAACTTGGTAGGGGCCCACAAGATGATACTATATACCGAAAATGAAAGCAGTGTGCCCTCTGGTTTCGATTAAAGAAGATTTTAAAAGATTTTCGCTCTTTGATTCTATGTAAAAAGGGTTGTGCCCGGGCAAAGCTCAAATATGATCCTAGGGTCTTGATATGAACAAACTTGGTAGAGGTCCACAAGATGATGCTACATACCAAATATGAAAGCTGTCTGCCTTCTGGTTTCAGAGAAGAAAATTTTTGAAGATTTTTATTTTTTTACCCTTCGTGCTCATAAGAGATAAAGGGATGCACCCGTGCAAAGCCCAAATATGACCCATGGGTCTTGTTATGAACAAACTTGGTAGAGGCCCACTAGGAGATGCTACACACCAAATATTTAAGCTGTCTGCCATCTGGTTACAGAGAAGAAGATTTTTAAAGATTTTCGCTCTTTGATTCTATGTAAAAAGGGTTGGGCCCGGGCAAAGCCCAAATATGACCCTAGGGTCTTGATATGAACAAACTTGGTAGAGGTCCACTAGATAATGCAACATACCAAATATGAAAGCTGTCTGCCTTCTGATTTCAGAGAAGAAGATTTTTAAAGATTTTCATATTTTCACCCTTTTTGTTAAGGGTAAAGGGAAAGTTAAGGGTGGATTTCATTTATTTGAACAACTTTGGTAAAGCTTGACCCAAGGAACATCCCTGCCAAGTTTCATCAAGATTGGCCCACTGGTTTAGGAGGAGAAAATGTTTAAAGAAATTGTGGACGACGGACGACGCACGACGCACGACTGACAACGGAAGACGGACATTCTACGATCCCAATAGCTCACCTTGAGCACTTCGTGCTCAGGTGAGCTAATAAAAAGTCATTATAGCTTCTTTAACCCTTTTCCTGCAAAATATGTATTTTGTTTAAAATACAGAAAACTTGCTTTAAGCGACCACAAACGGGACCTCCATAAAGCGGTCATTACAGAAAATGGCTGCTTAATACATGTTTTGTCTACAAATAAGTAAGATAGTTTTTGACTGAATATGCATAATCTTGCAAAATTCTCAATAATCCTTTGTTGTTAAACTCAATTGAATCGTCTCATTGAGACGATTCTGATGAGTTTAAACAACAAAGGATTCAATTTCAATAATTTTTTTACCATAAATGACTAGATCTCTACACTTTAAGATATTTTGATTCACAGAAGAGGATTTTGAAAATGGTTGATTAATGAAAATGGTCACTTAATAGACGTGGTCGCTCGAGCATGATTGACTGTATTGCAAAATTTTGGGAGTTTCAACTAGTCTGTCTCAAGCTTTTTATCCATAATAACAAAGTAGAAAGCAGGCAGTGTATGCTTAGATCAGAATGCATGTCTATGCAGGCTGAACTCAGTCTTCACAGTCCATTTATTTATTTAATTATCTAATATGGAGTTTTAGGCTGCTTTTAACATTATTTCAGTCATATCGTCGCAGCTGGAGCACCTAACAATGAATTTTTGATATTTCTCATACCAATACTACTACCATAATTACACCCTCTCCTAGCCTCCAGCTGCTATCCCACATAGGTCTACGATTATCAACCCATTGGTGGTAGACAAATAGTCGGAAAGGATGAGTGCACTGTCCAGCAAAAATTACTCTACAGCAGGAATTTTCAATTCAACAACAGTGTTTTGAATGCATTATTACATAAAATGTGCATTTTCAGGTTGTGAATTGCATCTAACATATTAATGGTTTGTGTTAATTTAGAGCATAACTAAAGACGTTGATCTAATTTCCACGTTAAATTTTGTGATGTCATAAATTTACAAAGCAATGGCGGTATAAACAAAAGTGATGGTGCAATGCATGACACAATTTAGCCGGCATTTTCATAGGTTTGTGGCTTGTTTTCAAATGTTTCTATGAATTATTTCGCAATTTCCGCTGAATAAATACTCTAGCCTTTCTTTTTATGCAATAATAGCATCAAATCACTTTTTTGGGGGCATTAACATTTGCAAAGACCCACAAAACGCAAAAATGCCCTCGAGCTTTGCACTCTGGTGTTTAATCATTTTTTGCGTCTCTGCAAATGTTTACGCCCTCAAAAACATGAATTTACCCTATATTATTTCCTTCTTCTTGTTTTCTTTTTCCCCCTCTCCTTAACATTAACATTGAATACAGTAGGAAAGATCAAACAAAGATACCTTGCATCCAGATCTAAAACATCTTCTCTAGAACAGTTTATGTTAAATTCTAGCTGTAGAGACAAACACACAAACTGAAAAGAAGTGTAAACAGGGTTTTAATGGACATAGTAGCACCAACTCACAAACCAGTGTAAACTAGTCTCATGGACCCTCTGTGGATCAACTTTAGGCCCCAAGATCACAAAACTTTTCTCATTCTCAATTTAAAATTTTCTCAATTTTCAATTTGAGATTAAAGCCATAATTCTGTTTAAATACTTATTTTATGTTTTTACATAAAATATAATTTTAATAAGTTGTTATAAATAACAACATATTAATATTATCTTTTATTTTCATACATTTAAATTTGAAAAGTTAAAGGTGAGAAAAGTTTTATAACAAAACATTCTTTTCAAAAGTAGAGTCTTAAAGTAATTAGCTGTTTGGACTCCAATATTAGGGGTCATGCTAGTAAAGTTTACATTATAAGTCCCATGTGGTCATAGCCTGAATAAATTAAAACTTAAACAAATATTAATGTGAAAAAACTATTAAATTCACAACAAGAAAAGTGATTGTTTTATCAGGTGCTTGATACAGCTGCTTTGATTGGTTTCATGATAAAAATGTTAGTGAAATGTTTGATAAACGATACCCTACTTTGCACATGGACCAATATGCAAAGAGGGGTACCATTTTTAAATGTTTGGATATATTTTCACTTAAGTAACTCAGAGCATAAATTATAAAGATCATGTAAGCCACTGAAAGATCCAATATTGATATTTTCCAAGAATTGCACTTCCTGGAGCCAATGCCCAACCTCTCTACCCTAGGACACACACAAATTTACACACATGTTTACCTTTATAAGTAAGTCTACCATATGATTTCCATCAGCAGTAGGGTTTAATGTTTTGCTGTACTCCAAGTCAAAATACAGCTTACATACTGCACCTGAATATATTCAATTCAAAATTAAATTATACACACAAAATTGAAAATAAAACAAGTTGTAAGTAACATTAACTTTGACCTTAAATAAATACTTTACATACGATCTTATTTGATAATATTCCTACAGAAAAATGCCAAACATTAACAAAGCAAGTAGTCTCACTTGAGGAATATGTAATGCTATATAATAAAATAATATTGCACATTGCTTAACAAGAGTACCGCCCTACAGTGCCTATTCTTAGCTGTAAGGTGCTGGATATTAGATAAAAAACAAAAACAAAGTCAAATAAGGGGCATAATTCACAAGAAATGCATCTAGTTATCCCCCTTGATAGTATAGAGTGCTCTTTTAAAAGTGAATATGTGTGCCAAGTATCAAGTGAATGTCTTTCGTAAAACAAGAGATATCACAAAAAGTCAAAGTTTTTGCACAACAACAACTAGACCAAGGCTATAGTGATGCCTTGGGTTTTTCTAGAAAAAAAGCTGAGACAAAAACCAGAATCTCTCTTTTATCTCACAACCTAACATTTACCTTTTCTGTTTTATACTAAATTCACTATAAATTTTGTCATTCCCAATATTCAAGTAAATGTCCAAAACCACCAGTATTTACCTTCAGGTATGACCTCATAATGATGCCTTCTGTCTTCTTCAAGCTGGCTGTTATAAACAGATATAACAATATATATTGGAACAAGATTTGTAGGAAAAAAATCGGCAGAGTCTCAGCAATGATCAATTTCCCCAACATCGTTAGATTTTTTTTTCATTTAAAACACTAAGTAAGTATTACATATATACATTGACATCTTAAAAATGTCTAACCTTTATTTCAAAGGCACCATTTACAAGAAGAAGGCAGTCATCATTTGGGAGCTTGGCTAAAAGAATATTGTTTACCAAAAATTTACATTGGATACCCTTTACATTTGTCATGCTGAACTCGGAATGAGTGCATTCATTGCTTTCTTCACCGATTTCGACGCAATTTTGCTAAGGTTGAAATTCAACATGATAAGGGTTAAAGCTGTTACCACAAGTTTATAGCACATACCTATAATAATGCCAAAAGACAGGATAGCTGGCTACAAGATACATTCTTTGTCCAGTGTTACCATCATATGAGTCACTCTCAAACGCAAACACATGCAAATCCTGGAAAATATTAAGCTTTTAAAAGCACTAAATCATAAATTGCCACTTAGATACACTGACTTAAAGACTGAACACAAAACTGTTGTAAGTGATTATATATTTATAGGCACTTGCAATAGTTATGTGTTGGCTGTTCAAAATGCTCTTCTCCTCACTCTAATTAATTCAACAAATTAAATACAATTGCCATGTCATTTGCCAGAAATTTTCAAAATATTTGACAGTGAAAAATGACCTTGACTGTTAACTTTGAAAGTGGTAACAACAGAAAGGTCTTGTCACTAGCTATACTCATGTTAACTATATAGACTCTATCCTTTACAAATAAAAAGTTATGGCCAATATAAATTTTTTTGAGGTCGTTTTGGCAAGGACATTTTGGCTAGGACGTTTTGGCCACAATGTTTTTCAAAGCAGGACCTTTTGGCCAAATTCTATTACATGTATATGGGTATTTAAAAGTTTGTATATAACGATTTAATGTTACACTTTATTTGTTTCTTCCCATTCCTATTTGTCCACATAAGAAGTGTAGTTACAAGATAAAAATATACCATTAACAAAATTGTGTGAGAAAAGAAGTTAATTTCCTCAAAGAATTATACATTTTTGGCCAAATATTTGATTGGGAAGATTCTCTTATTCTCTTTTAAATTGTTTTTAATAATCAATTAAATGTTGAATATTGATTTTGATCTTCATGTATCAATTTCTGTTTTATCTTTTGTTCATTAATGGGGTATTATTGGTATTCTTACATTACTAGTTGATAGTTGATTTAATAATAATAGTCAAATTCTTTGGCCAAAAGAATTGATCTATGGTAATTGTGCTTTGTAAAAATATTTCAATATTGTTTTTATTTATCTTATATTTTCATATAATTTCTGAAGGAAATATACACAGATAGTACATTTTTTAAACTTTATATCAACAATTTTTAATATTATTTTCAATTCTATCATGGCACTTGATTTTATGTCTATACAAAGCATGTAGTTGCATCATGGTTAAATGGGCGCCAATCGTCGGAAAAATTTCCGAGTGGCTGTTCCATTCTGCCCATGTACAAATATTTATTGATGTCACATGAGGTAAAGAATATTGGCAAGGCAGCCTGATCCCAAAACCCCCATCAATTTTGTCTATATTACGAAAATATTTAAAGGCTGTCAAATAAGTGTAGAGGTATTATACTTTGCAAGACTTTCAAAATATCTTGGGTGAATTATACTTTATCGATGACGTAGTTCATGGCGTAGTTTAAAATTATGACTAGTATTGTTTACACAAGTTTACTTTATCCGGATATGGATCTATAGATTAAAATTGTACTTTAGCCGACTGAGGAGTATTTTTAGAGACAGAAACTTTGAATCTAGTCGTAATCTATGTGATAAATAAACAGGATGACATTGAATTTATGTTTGCTTTAAACTTCACAACAACGAAATCATGAAAATAAAGTGGAGATGGTCGATCAACAAGAAATCCATCGCATTTGTTTTTAATTCTTAAGGTATGTTAACTCTGTTTGATAGTTTATTTGATTGTTAAATACTCTTTCTTATTTAGGCATTTGAGGTTCTTAGCCGTTAGCATTTAGGCTTTATCCTGCCCATTACCTACGCCCCCACTGAAGTTAACTTGATGCGGTAAAAAATAAATCCTTGGCCCACTTGAAATTTTGGATTGAAGATAGCGTGATAGATGCATATGTTTGTATGCTGATATTGACAAAAACGAATTAAGAATAATTATGTTTGTAATTTTGTTCATTTTTCTTATTCAAATTTAGGGCCAAATTTAAAAGAATCGAGAGCTTATTATTACTTACCGTCGCTTACTTTGGTGAAAGAGAATAGCTTGCATTATCAAATGAAACTAATCCGCAGTTGTTGTAGACTTGGTATCTTCACGATTATTTCCCATGGAATAGTAAAATTTAGTCATGATAGAATTATAATAACAAATTCATACCCTTGTTTATTGAAAATTTAACCACGCTTCTGAGTTCTAAGGTTCAAGAATAATCCACTCGAGTTAAAGCTAAAGCGTGGTTAAATTGTCAATAAACAACGGTAAGAATTTGTTATTCTATAATCGTTTTAATATTATTGTAAAGTAGGGGAGTAACAAAGTATGGATATATTTCATTCTTCTTCAGATGCACTATTAAGTAATTAAATGCATCAAAATGGTAAAAACAAGCGACCCAAGAGGGCCTGCATTGCTCCACTGGGTAAAATATCTCAAGATTTTGAAATGAGACATTGAAAATAGAAGGTAATGAAAATAACCAGCATATAGAAGGAATTCTGTCTTTATCCAAATTGATACTGAGATATCAGAAGTGAAAAGATAGCACTAATATGTAAGAGGGTCATGAAAGGAACATTCTGGTAAAGTTTCATTGAAATTGGCCCAGTGAGTCAGGAGGAAATTTTGATCAAAGATTTCAGGCTCAAAAAAAGCAAGCTCTGCCATACCGAAATTTATGGGCCAAAATCAAAATTTTGGGAACAATATTTGAAAAGGGTCACCCGAGGAACATTCTGGTAAAGTTTCATTATTTGGGGGTCAATCCAAATTTCTTGAACAAATTTAGAAGAGGATCACCCAAGAGGAACATTCTGGTAAAGTTTCATTGAAATCAGCCCAAATGGTTCAGGAGGAGATGTCGTTCAAAGATTTCGGGCCCAAAATAAACCCCTCCCTGCCATGCCTATATTTAGGGATCAATCCAAAGTTCTTGAACAACTTTAGAAGAGGGACACCCAAGGAACATTCTGGTAAAGTTTTATTGAAATTGGCCCAATGGTTCAGGAGAAGATGTTGTTCAAAGATTTCGGGGTCAAAATAAGCCCCGCCCTGCCACGCCCATATTTGGGGGTCAATCCAAATTTCTTGAACAACTTTAGAAGAGGGTCATCAAAGGAACATTCTGGTAAGCTTACTGTTAAATTGGCCTTGTGGTTCAAGAGGAGATGTCGTTCAAAGATTTCGGGCTTGAAATGAGCCAAACCTGCCACGCCCATATTTTTAGGTCATCCATAATTTTGGAACAACTTTAGAAGAGGGTCCCCCAAGGAACTTTCTGGTGAGGTTTCATTTAAATTGGCCTTGTGGTTCAGGAGAATATGTCATTCAAAGATTTGGGCTTGAAATGAGCCCCACCCTGACACGCCCATATTTTGAGGTCAATCCAAATTTATTGAACAACTTTTGAAGAGGGTCACCCAAGGAACATTCTGGTAAAGTTTCATTGAAATCGGCCTAATGGTTCAGGAGGAGATGTTGTTCAAAGAAATTGGGCTAAAAAAAACCTGCCTTTCCACGCCCATATTTGGGGGTCAATTAAAATTTCTTGAACAAATTTAGAAGAGGGTCATCTAAGGAACATTCTGGTAAAGTTTCATCAAAATCCACCCATTGGGTTGGGAGGAGAAGATGTTGAAAGAAAAGTTTATGCATGGACCCACAGACGCAGGGATGCACAGACATGTGGAGCTAGATATCAATATTATTATCTAAATGACTAAAATATCAATTATAAAATGATTAAAATTTCTAATAATGACTTATTCTCCCAACAAATATTTTTTGGCCAAAAGGTCCTATTTTGAAAAATATTATGGCCAAAACATCCTTAGCAAAAACATCTTGGCCAAAACGTCCTTGGCCAAAATGTTCTGGCCAAAACATCCGTGGCCAAAACGTCTGTCCACCGGAAACAGAATACCCCCAATCTACAAATGCAGGGGCATAAAAAGAACAAATTAATTCACCAGAGCTATAAGTTGACTGTGCTTATACAGGCAATTACAACAATTTAGTACTAGGACAAGATTATTTTAACCCTTCTCATGCTGAATAAATTTTGGCTCAAAATTTTCATCAAAATCAAAAGGCAAAATGCACTGAAAGTACCAACTGTAGGTCAATTTTTATTTGAAAAACTAAATCTATTGACAATTTTGATTTGAAAGTGAGAAACAGGTGGTGTAGACTAACATCAGACTGCACATATGTGCAGGCTGATGTTTGTCTACAGCTCCTACCAAAGTAAGAATATTCCGGGTTCAGCATGACAATGGTTAACTTTCTTTAAACTATTAACAAACCAATATCTGTGTAAAGCCTGAAGGTGAATTAATCATTCAACACAAAATTTACTCATTTTTACAGTATTTGAAATTTTCGCCCAAACACGTTTTTAAAGTTATTTACCTTAAATAGGATTTCAAGTTCTACAAATTTTATTTATTTTTTTAGTTTGTTTTTAAAGTGAATTGAGATTGCATTTTTTCCCACACGAATTCAATCAATCATGAGCCACAGAAAGAGTTGCCCTACAAACAGATATTGAATTATATAAAGATCTTTTGTTACAGTCTAAGTAGGAATAGAATTTACTCTTTATATTTATCCAAGAAAACCAAAAGATTATTAACTCCAAACAAGATCAAGCATCTGATCCTTACTCCCATGACCTTGACCTCTGACCTACAGGACATTTTCCATGAGCTTCTGACTTATCATAAAGAGAAAGTATGGCATAGGCTTTTGAAATTTGTATATAATTTTTCATTTTAACTTGAAAAAAGGTCTCATATGTAATTTGAATTCCAACAGTGACTTAGACCTAAGGCTTTTACAATGAAGATATCTAACCTTTGCTTTACTCCGTGAGAAATCAAAAGCATCTTTTTGTCTGAAGAACGTTTTCCAACTGGTGGAAGGGCCAATTATCCTGCAAGTATAAATTTGTATACATTATTAGTTATACGACCTCTTGCCGGGGTATATGACAATTTATTCCCAGCTGGAAAAATGATGTTACCCAAGGCGCAGGCAAGGGTTGACTTCAATTTTTACTGCCAGGAATAAATTGTCATATACCCAGGCAAGAAACCATATTACAAAATTAACATAATTTAAAGTTTTAGACTAGATATCTGTCTTTTGCCTATTTCAGGCCTTGGTATTAACCAAATTCTTTGGAATCACCAATATCCCCTAATGCACCTCAAATGAAAAGTAAACATGTTCAAAGTGACTTCACATGTGGTTGTGCCGTCACACTACTACATTCTGCGTTGTTGTGATAATGAAAGGGTTCTCAGCTGAACCTGCGAGATAGTTGGCACTTTAAAATCGACAGTTTGGTTAAATTGAAAGGTATCTATTGGCCTTCATTTCATTTTTTATATGTATGTTATTAACTGACATAATTTTAACTGTAGCATTATGCGAATACTAGGTCATGTTATCAGCAAAGCAAGAGAATCATGGCTGCCATATTTGGTTCAAATTTTTGTCTATGTTCCTGCCTTATAGAAATATTAGAAGTTATACCGCAGGAGGACAAACATCAATGGTTTTGTTTTGTTTTTATTTTAAGTCTGACAATTTGAAAACCAGTCCATCTAACAGGTATTACCTTGTGCTCCAGCCCTGACACTCATTTATCACTTTATAGTGGATACAAAATCTAAGTTCAAACAAGAGTGCCATCGTCACAAAATACGCCGCCACTTTGCTGCTGTTTCACGAAAATAATTGAAGACACTACTTATTTTGACAGAAACAAATTCAAAATGACCAAGTTTCATTTAAATCAAGACAAAAAGTAAGGAGGAGTCACCTTCACAAGGCTGCAATTTCAATAAGCCCCAGACACTAAGTTTTAAGGGGGCATAATTCAGGGAAATAAATGAGCCATATAATCCTTGATCCATGACTACATCTACAAATTATGGTGATGACATTGACCATGTTTCATTTAAATAAAGACAAAAAGTTAGGAGGAGTTGCATTCAAAAGGCTGCAATTTCAATAAGCCCTAGATACTAAGTTTTAAGGGGGCATAATTTAGGGTAAAATTAATGAACCATAAAATCCTTACTTCATGCTCATCTACCAATTTCGGTTATAACATCCACCAAGTTTCATTTACGTCCAGCCAGAAACTTAGGAAGAGTTGTATTCACAAGGCTGCAATTTCAATAAGCCCCAGAGAATAAATTTTAAGGGGGCATAACTGAGGCAATAAGCCCCAGAGACTAAGTTTTTAAGGAACATAACTCAGGCAAACATCAACGAACCATAAAGTCCTCCCTTCATGCACATTTACCAATTGAGGTGATAACATTGACCAAGTTTCAAGAAGATCCAGCCAGAAACTGAGGAAGAGTTGCGTTGACAAGAAAAGTGGACCCAGAGACTAAGTTTTTAAGGGGCATAACTCAGGCAAACATCAACGAACCATAAAATCATTCCTTCATGCACATCTACCAGTTGAGGTGATAACATTGACCAAGTTTCAAGAAGATCCAGCCTGAAACTTAGGAGGAGTTGCGTTGACAAGAAAAGTGGACCCAGAGACTAAGTTTTTAAGGGGCATAACTCAGGCAAAAATCAATGAACCATAAAATCCTTCCTTCATGCTCATCTACCAATTGAGATGATCACATTGACCAAGTTTCAAGAAGATCCAGCCAGAAACTTAGGAGGACTTGCGTTGACAAGAAAAGTGGACGGACGTACAGACAGATGGACGGACGGACGGATGGACGGACAGACGGAGAAGATGACGTCAATATACGTCCGCCTCCGGCGGCCTATAAAAAGGGGCATACTTGACACAAAACTGCTTTCAGAACTTTACCCCTTGACAGTTATAGTTGCTCTTGTGACTGTGAATATATATATCATTTAAAAGGATATAGAATGAGAGGTCATTGAATGCTGAATTTATTTAACGAGTCAACTAAAACAGATAAAAACAAGACTGCGTCAACTTTTTATCTGTTTAGATGACGCATTTAGTAAATTAGGTTTTTTATGAGCATGAATTTGATATTCTATTTAAAATATGACCTGAATTTTTGTGATAAGACGAGAACTTCCAGAAATTAATTGATTCAAATTATTTGGCAAAACATATAACACCTTTTTGTAATGACGATAAAAATACATTATGAATGTTTCTAGTAATATCAGAATTATCACTTAAAGTTTAATATTTTTGAAAAACTACCTTGATGGGAATTCCCTAGGAATTTTCTGTTCCTTGTGCTTTTTTACAGTTTCTTGTATTGTTTTTTCAATCCACAAACATTTCCTGAAAAAATAACGACATCTATTCAAGCTGATCTACAAACAATTTTTATTTTAATATTTCTGCACAATTACTTTTTTCAAATAATATAATATCACATTGTTCTCTTGAAAAAAAAAAATCTTCTTAAACATTGAAATTACTGCAAGAGTGTGTCATATAATAGTTTAAGTGTTCTTTGAGCAATAGTAAGAGACAAGATCTGTTTCAGAAACATGAATGTCTCAGCAACTGCCATCATTTTGAAACAGTGGTAAAATCCACTGAAGTGGTGTCTGTGATCTAGAGGTAGAGCATTGGCCTCTTGACCCAAAATTCCTGAGTTCTATGCCCGGGAGCTGCTATCAATCTTGGTTCATTCACTGGCCCACACATTTGGCACAAGTACTGGTGAATTTTCCAGGAAGCAGAATTGAGAGGGATTTATCTAAGTTGTAAGAACTTGTTTCCCAATTGATGTAAAATAAATAGGTTATAACCAAACCAATCCACTGACAGATCTTGTCACAAGCATTACACATGCAATTATGAAGGATACATCACTTAGCATTAACAAACAAGAGGACCAAGATGGTCCTAGATCGCTCACCTGAGTCTCTTTGGCCCCTGGGACATCACATTAATTAGATAGGCAGATGTCAAAAAGAAGATAATTGCCTAAAATCAATACCATGGAAGTTCTCAGCCAAGAGCAAGACAGATATGCCTTTTTGCTCTTTGATTCTATGTAAAAAGGGATGCACCCGGGTGGACCCCAAATGTGACCCCAGGGTCTTGATATGAACAAACTTGAAAGAGGTCCATAAGATGATGCTACATACTAAATATGAAAGCTGTCTGCCTTCTGGTTTCAGAGAAGAAGATTTTTGAAGGTTTTCCTATTTTCACCCATCGTGCTCAGATGAGCTGAAACAGATGCGCCCTGTTGGAGCCAAAATATGACCCAAGGGTCTTAATATGAACAAACTTAGTAGGGGCCACTAGATGATGCTACATACCAAAAATGAAGGCAGTGTGTCCTCTGGTTTCGATTAAAGAAGATTTTAAAAGATTTGCGCTTTTTGATTCTATGTAAAAAGGGTTGCGCCCGGATGGAGCCCAAATATGATCCTAGGGTCTTGATATGAACAAACTTGGTAGAAGTCCACTAGATGATGCTACATGCTAAATATGAAAGCTGTCTGCCATCTGGTTTCATAGAAGAAGATTTTTGAAGATTTTCGTTTTTTTACCCTTCGTGCTCATAAGAGATAAAGGGATGCACTCGTGCAAAGCCCAAATATTACCCAAGGGGTTGATATGAACAAACTTGGTAGAGGCCCACTGGGTGATGCTACACACCAAATATCAAAGCTGTCTGCCATCTGGTTTCAGAGGAGAAGATTTTTAAAGATTTTCACTCTTTGATTAAAGTAAAAAGGGTTGGGCCCGGGCAAAGCCCAAATATGACCCAAGGGTCTTGATATGAACAAACTTGGTAGAAGTCCACTAGATGATGCTACATGCTAAATATGAAAGCTGTCTGCCATCTGGTTTCATAGAAGAAGATTTTTGAAGAGTTTCTTTTTTTTACCCTTCATGCTCATAAGAGATAAAGGGATGCACCTGTGCAAAGCCCAAATATGACCCTAGGGTCTTGATATGAACAAACTTGGTAGAGGCCCACTAGGTGATGCTACACACCAAATATCAAAGCTGTCTGCCATCTGGTTTCAGAGGAGAAGATTTTAAAAGATTTTCGCTCTTTGATTCTATGTAAAAAGGGTTCGGCCCGGGCAAAGCCCAAATATGACCCCAGGGTCATGATATGGACAAACTTGGTAGAGGTCCACTAGATGATGCTACATACCAAATATGAAAGCTGTCTGCCTTCTGGTTTCAGAGAAGAAGATTTTTAAAGATTTTCATATTTTCACCCTTTTTGTTAAGGGTAAAGGGAAAGTTAAGGGTGGATTTCATTTATTTGAACAACTTTGGTAGAGCTTGACCCAAGGAACATCCCTGCCAAGTTTCATCAAGATTGGCCCACTGGTTTAGGAGGAGAAGATGTTTAAAGAAATTGTGGACGACGGACGACGCACGACGCACGACGGACGACGCACGACTGACGACGGACGACGGACATTCTACGATCCCAAAAGCTCACCTTGAGCACTTTGTGCTCAGGTGAGCTAATTAAGGCAAATGTTAGTTTTTGATATTGAAAACAGTGACCTTCACAATGACCTTGCCTTGACTGGTCAAATTGAAACAGCTGTCATCTGAAAGACCTTGTCACAATCCATGCACATGTGAAATATCAAATCTCTTACCATTCAAAAGATATAGCCAATGTTGAAGTTTTTATTTTTAAAATAAGTGACCTTCACAAAGTGACCCTAACCTTGACTGGTGACATTGACCTTGTTATCCACTCATAAGTCTTGCCACAAGCAATGCATGTGTAAAATACAAAGGCTATATCACTAACTATTGCAAATAATGAGCAATGTTTAACACTTATTTGACATTGAGTTATTACCTTGACCTTGAGCTATAACCTTGAAGTTGGTACCTACAAAATGGTCTAACCACAAGAAATACACATGTGTAGGATGAAAGCTCTTTCACATACCAGTTCAAAGTAATGGCCGATGTTAAAGTGTTTATGTTGTTATTGAATGATCTTGAAAGTGTGACTTTAACCTTAACTGATCACAGCCTTGACTTCTGTGTCAACTGAAAGTTCTTGTCATAAGCAATACACATGTAAAATATGAAAACAAACACACAGGGCAGAAACAGTGTCTATGATCTATCAATACCAGGGCTTAAAAAATACAAAATTGTTTTTTGGTGGACGTTTCTACATCCACCAGTGTTAGTCATGTAAACAATCGAGGGAGATGTTTATAGCTTTTCAACAAAGTAGTTCCCACTAACGTTCAATTTACTTTGTTTAAAGACTTGTCTCCGCCAAACAAATGTTCATTTTGAAAATGGCATTATATAAGAATATTCTATACAATTTGAAGATTAAAATAAAAGACTCCTTTTAAATGCAAAATCCATTGCCAATTGTTAACCAGGCCTATTAATCTTTAACAACAAGGAGGTGTTTTCCCCTGGTCTATGGCAGTTGTCAACTAACAGGCTTAACTGGTACCCTGTTGTCCAACAGACAACGGATAGTATAGAAAACTTTCCTGCAATCTAATTGGATGATGGTAACCAAAACATTTTTGAGTATGCAGCTAAACTTACCCTGAAAGTAGTCCCCCAAAAAATCTGTCAAAATTTAGAGAAATCTTTACCATTTTTAACTCAGAATATTAATTATCAGATATGATTTGATTTCAATATATTTGCAAAAACTAAATTGAGAATTTCTGATTTGTCTTTAGCATCATCAGTAAGAAGTTTTTTTCATTCTAAATACAATTTGACTGGAATGTATTTACCATACAATTCTATGACTTTCTAGCTCGAGATATCAGTGCTTTTGTTTGATTTGTCAAAAATTTATAATGTTTGTCATATAGAGATTTGAATTTATCAGGTTGTTGTGATGCATTGTTAATTTCATAAGTATACCACTCTGACAGATTGTTATTTTTTTTTTTTTTTTTTACTTTTTTCTGTTTTGATGGGAGCATGTCTATTTAAATATTGTTGAATAAGGAAACAAAGTAGCCTAAAGCATCATCTACATCATCATAAATTTCTTATAGGGACCATAGGTGATTTTCAAGGTCTTTTATAAAAGAATTTTGGTCAAAATGTTAAGATTTCTGTATAGAATTACATTATGTGTTGTTTTTGATAAATAATCTGAATGAAGTTTAGGTGTAAAGCATACTAATGGTCACTTAGTGTCATTTTAGGGACCAGCACATTTGTGATATTGTTGGGTTTATTTTTGTAAACATGATCTATAATAGTTAAAGTATTATTGGTGACTCTGGTGGGAGAAAATACAAGTTGTATCAAATTATAAGACTGAATAACATTATCCCAGGTACAATTAGAACTTTGAGAGTTATGAAAGTTAAAATTAAAATCTCCAGTCAGTAAGATTTCCTTATCTTCAGAATAAATTGTTTCTTAAAATCATTTAAGTGAAGTTTGGTTGAGTTCTAAATTGTAGGTTCAGAGAAGATTTATTCATATTTAATCATATTGGACCATTTTTTAGTCATGCGACAACTTGTAGCGCCCATGTCATCTGCCCAATTAGAATTTCACAAACAAATCTGAAAGAGCATGTTCTAAGCATTATTTAACACTTTCCAGTTTTACAAAATTTTGTGACCTGTCCAAATTCAAAGGTTTTGCAGACGAAAATTTAAAGTGGATTTAATTTGAAAAAATAACCATTCAGTAGGGTAGCAAACAGTTTGGAAAAGGGAAGAAATTGCTTGTCAGAAGCAATTTCTTCTTTTTTCACAATGTTTTCTCAATCATAAAATCACAGGCACGTAAAAAGCGGGGATTAAACAGCAAAGGGTTAAGTTAAGTTTAGTTGATTTGTAAACAGTGGTTTCAGAGAAGAAGACTTTTCTATATTTCATCATATGGGACAATGAGACAACAGCCTGTAGAGCCCTTGTCTTCAGTCTGGGCAGAATTACACTATCAAATCTGAAAGAGTACTGTATGTCTCTAGGATCATTCTTGTGAAGTTTGGTTAAATTCTGCCAAAAAGTTTCAGAGGGGAAGATGTTTAAAGAATAAGTTAACTGATGTATGGACTCAGGCACAGATACACAACGGACACCTGGCCATGACACAAGCCCCGCTGGAGTCCGTCCAGTAGGGCTAAAAATGACTCTAAAATGTTGAATTTCTTTTTTGTTATTTAAAATTCTTCCATCCAATGCAAACCATCAGTGTCTTGACTCATCAAATAGACAAAATCATCTTCAACTTTCTAGCATGTAGTCTCCAATATTCTACCACCTTAAGCTATGTAATTTACACTGGCACACTTGTACAATGCAAATTTTCCCTGAAAACTACACCAAAAGGTGCATAAACTTAATTGTGATATATCAATGTGAAGATAAAATTGATTGGTTACATAAGTAAGTGACATGGTGTAATGGTTGCAAGCGCACACACTGACCTGAAAGGCCCCAAAACAGTCTCCCATATTCAAGCACCTTGGTTCTTTTGATCCCAAGTTCAAAATCACTTACCACACACTTTTGAAACAGACTTACAAAATCAAAACGACCCCTTTCTTTCAACCTAGAATAATTTCAAAAGTCATTCACATGACACCTGTCGAGCAACAAGAATTTCAATTGAAGGGCCTGGAAATTTTTAAATATGGCCAATTAAAAAATAGTTTGACAGAAATATTCCTTATATTTCAAAAGTTTAGTACTCTTTTATCATCCGCTTTGAGTGAGTTTTTTGACAATGATTTCTTACAATTTGCAAATTGTTAAAAAATTTGAGATATCAGAATATCCCCCAAAATAACAAGAGGCCCAAGAGGGCCTGTATCGCTCCACTGGCTTTAAAATCTTTAGACTTTCAGTAAATAAAGCTTACTTTAAATGAATACATTAACACTCCAAAATCTCCTAGGACCTGTTTAGTAATGATTAAATGGTTCTGGTCTATTTAATAATACCAAAATACTCAATCACAATGAACCTGCAACCCTTGACCAATCTTATTAAAACATAAGGTTCAGAAGATGTCATTCAAAGATTTCGGGCTCAAAATAGGCCCCACCTGACATGCCCATATTTATGGACCAATCAAAATTTCTTGAACAATTTAAGTAAATTGTCACCCAAGAAACATTCTGGTAAAGTTTCATTGAAATTGGCTGAGTGGTTCCGGAGGAGATATCGTTCAAAGATTTTGGCCTCAATATAAGCCCCACCCTGCCACGCCCAAATTTATAGGCCTATCAAAATTTAGCAAATATTTTTTGTAAAGAGACACTCAAGGAACATTCTGGAAAAGTTTCATTGAAATCAGCGAAGTGGTTCAGAAGAAAATGTCATTTGAAAAATTCGTGCTCAAAATAGGCCCCGCCCTGCCACGCCCCTATTTTTAGACCAATAAAATTTTCTTGAACAATATTAGTAAAGGGTCACCCAAGGAACATTCTGTTAAAGTTTCATTGAAATCGGCCCAGTGGTTCAGAAGGAGATGTCGTTCAAAGATTTCGGGCTCAAAATAGCCCAACCCTGCCACGCCCATATTTATGGACCAATCAAATTTTCTTGAACAATTTAAGTAAAGGGTCACCCAAAGAACATTCTGTTAAAGTTTCATTGAAATCGGCCCAGTTGTTCAGGAGGAGATGTCATTCAAAGATTTCGGGCTCAAAATAAGCCCCGCCCTGCCACGCCCATGTTTATGGACCAATCAAAATTTCTTGAACAATTTAAGTAAAGGGTCACCCAAGGAACTTTCAATTAAAGTTTCATTGAAATCGGCCCAGTGGTTCAGGAGGAGATGTCATTCAAAGATTTTGGGCTCAAAATAAGCCCCGCCCTGCAACGCCCATATTCGGGGGTCAATCAAAATTTCTTGAACAATTTAGGTAAAGGGTCACCCAAGGAACATCCATGCCAAGTTTCATTGAAATTGGCCCAATGGTTTGGGAGGAGAAGATTTTTAAAGATTTCAAAGTGAAAAAATGCCACGCCCTGCCACGCCCATATTTGGGGGTCAATCAAAATTTCTTTAACAATTTTGGAAGAGGGTCACCCAAGGAACATTTCTACCAAGTTTCATCAAAATCTGCCCATTGGTTTGGGAGGAGAAGATGTTTAAAGAAAAAGTTTACGCACGCACGGACGGACGGACGGACGGACGCACGACGGACACACCGCCATGACAATAGCTCGCTGGCCTTCGGCCAGTGGAGCTAAAAATGATCGAATATGGGAGCCTGCTCGAATAGGGGAAACTCAAGGCTACAAGGACCCGTATGTGAAGCCCTCCAGAAGATGCCCAAAAACTTTAGCAATGCGACTTTGAAGCATGTGCTATTGTTGCAAGTTTTGTTCTTTCCCTTTAATTTCAAAAAGCTCCATTCGACAATATTTACTAATAAGCCACCTCACAAACCTGTCATGAATGTTGGATTCCCAACATTAATCAGTTAATGCCTTTACAATGTTTAAGTGGTATACAGACGTTTCGTGCCATAACCATTTCGTACCATAAAATATATTACCATTTCGTACCATACGATGACCATTTCGTACCATAGGCGAAGATGTTTCGTACCTTATGTTAACCATTTCGTACCAAACATTGACCATTTCGTACCAAAATGGAAATGTTAACTAATTTGACTAAATGTTTATTTCTTAAATAACTGAACTTTTTTCCGTGTAAAACTGCATGAAAAGAGTTGTACTTGCTTGTGCCTCGAGCCTATAAAGTCCATAGCCTTTTACTTACTAAAGGAGTTGGCCAAATTGTAAATAGTTTGATTGGCTGGTATGTTGTTTGACTCTTGTTTGCTACAAGATTGGTAATAACAATGTGCGGACAATGAATGGTTTGGTGTTTGCCTTCAATTATTAATTGTCAACTAATTAGCAATAAGCCTTATTGGTTAATTGAATAAATAACAACATGTTTTTGAGAGTGTATACGATCGGTGATATGTTTTTTGAGACTACAAGAGAATGATGGATTTTTTGATCAACGTTCTTAAGCAATTTCAGCACGTCGCCAAGTATTTAATACATAATTCTGAAAAAGAATACAAACATGTTCAATTAGCACTATCTATATATTAAGAATATATAATTTTAGATTTTAAAGAAAACCATAGCAATTTTGTCAATTTGATAATTTATACCCAATATGATTATGTTCTAGTTACGACGTTTTGTTTCGTAACTTATGATTTTTCAGGTATAGATGCTCACAAGTTAACGAAATTCAGGCGCATTTTAAAATTCAAGCTTCAACAAAAAGAAAAATAAATAGGAAAAATTATCACCATCCTCCAACTTTTTGTATATATCTATTCGTATACTCTATACCTTAGAGTAGTATGTATCTTCTTATAAAATGATAAAATATCAACAGAATATTATTAAATAAATTTTGATTTTTTCTGTCATCCCAAAACCACAAATGAAATTGCAATTTTATGGTACGAAACGAATTTTCCGGGTGGCAGTCATTTCACTATTTAGACGTTTCACTATTGGACATTTCCTACCAGGACGTTTCACTACTATTTGGTAGTGAAACGTCCAAACAATGTTAAACTATATTTTGTTCATATATTACTATAAATTATCAGCCTTTGATAAATCTTATAGTTTTTAATAGATTTATTTGAAAGTATTGAACAAGACCTAACAATATTTTCACTCTTTATTACAATTGAAATTGTTACATGCAAGAAGTGCAGTTGAATAAGTTAAATTCCCTCTCTGTTAGTTGTATACATAAATCATCTGTATGATTGTGATATAACTGATTTATTATAAAATAATTTGCATTTGTGATGAATGTAATCTATAGCCAAAGCTTTGTTTCTTTTTCAATGACAGATCAATGGTGTTGGTTTATGAGGGGCATTGTATATGAAACCCCTTTGTAGCCTGATCTTTCATTTCATAGAAGGCAGTGTCAAAGAACTAATAAGAAAAAAAAATAGATAATGTCTTTATTTAGAATTATATAAACATTTTTTTTAAAAAATGTTTTGATACCGCCACCCATGATTTTCATGGGGAAAGCAATAGTAATTCAGTAATAATTGTTTGCAGATTACATTTGTGAAGTTATATGATTAGAAATAAAAGTTTGATCAGCAGCATTCTTTTTATATGAATGTTGTTTCTAATCCATCTTGTAATCTTTCATTTGTTGGAAAAAAATGGGGAGTTCTTGAATTCGTAAATAATTCACTTACACTTAAACACAAGATAAAAAAATCTCTTTCTCAAATTAATCTTTTTAAACACTTATCTTATAGTACATTTTTCACAAGGAGATTTCAGAAATGATTCTGAAAATGCAAAAAAGATTTCTATCTGATAACTGAGAAAAATAGAAAACATAAAAAAAGATATAATTTTTTTTTTTTTCTTTCAGTATTTTTACTAATACAACTTTTCTTATTGTTTGTCTTTTTATTTACTACATTTTTAAAACTTATTTGGAGACATGCAAGTTAATTGGTTTATTTGTGTGGCCTGTTTAAGAGATAAGAAAAGGTGTTATAATGGCTACAGGTATTGGTAATGCTTTGATAAGTGTGGCACATATTAAAAAGGTGACATTTATATTGGAATATAAGAGCCAACTTATCATTAACCCTTAGCTGTTATAATCATCTGCTACTTACAAGTATATCAATCTTACATTAAATCTTTTAATTGGCTTAATATAATATAATGAATCTGAAACAAATGCTGTTTGGAGATGCTTTGAGTATGTTTTTGAATTAATAGGTTGCATTAATATAAAACTGTTTTCTCTTTCATATAGGATTTTATTTTTTTACTACTCAATCTAATCTAATATTAGTTATATATGTGTAAATTTTCTTAAAATGCTCATTGATAAAATCATAAGAATGAAAACAAATCAAAATGCCATGTTTCATAACTATATTCTATTTTCTCATTTTGAATGATTTGCTTTCAACACAAAAAAAAACTAATTTTTAATAACAATAAGATATCTTTAATATTATTTAAGAAAACCTTGTGGAAAATAATAAAAAATACTTTCAAGTTAGTTTAAGTTAATCTTTTTCATCACATTCTCAGCTAATTTCATATTTTTTTTTTTAATTGTTAAGTATATGTGATAGTAGGTTTTAGGTCCCTCTAGGCATACATGGTACGGAACATGAGAGGGAATAAAAACTGTTGAAAAAATATGATTATGGCTTGAAATACTGGTAAATTCATGAGAAATTCTGCTTTTTACTCACATACATGTCTATTCACATTTTCCTAATTTTCAATCTCATTTCTTTTCATTTGGGACAGAATTATGAATTCACTTTCTTTTTTTTCATTTGGCAACCCTCCTCCATTGCTAATATTTAATCTGTAAACTGCATAATATAATGTTTATTTCAATTATCTATTTCCTTTTTTTTTTTTTTAAAAAAAAACCAATCAGATTAAATAATCCAGACAATATATATAATTATATCTTATTTATGGGAGGATTTCAAAGTGAAGATTATAAGCTTAAATCATTGGAATTGGTGATGGAAAATACACCCTAAAGCTAGATAATTAAAATAAAGATTCATCAATTAAATAATTAATTGCATAAATAACTTGTTTTCAAATATGAAATTAGATAAATAAACAAAATGTAGGAGAAAAATACCCCTATGTAAAAATGGGTAGTGAAACGTCTAGAAACAATTTTAAAACAGTAGTGAAACATCCAAAAGTGAATGTCCTAATAGTGAAACGTCCCTTGTAGGAAATGTCTCAATAGTGAAACGACTGACATTCATATTTTCCTATGGTACGAAACGTCTTCACCTATGGTACGAAACGACTCCCCCTATGGTACGAAACGTCTTCGACTATGGTACGAAACGTCTGGTACGAAATGGTTATGGTACGAAACGTCCATAATTCGTTTAAGTCACCTCATTTCAGATCACAAAACTGAGGGCAAATTCTCAAAACGAGTAAGTTTTGACGTCAGGTTACTTTAAATGGACATCTTGATAACTACTGTACCTTTTATTTTTGCTTCCATAGAAGCCATTGACACTAATGTTCTGTTTTTCATCGGTCATTGTTAACGGAATATTATCAAAGATTCCCGCCAAATGTCATTTTAAGGACCTGCTTTGTTCTCTACTATAATCTACTTCATACATAAGCTACAAGTCTTAGTCAAGACTAGATCCTTGTTTGCCCTTCTTATTAAATGAATCAACTTTACATCTACTTAATACAAAAATATTTTTGAAAGAAAAATAGTTATGAATTTAATTAAAAAAGATATAATGAACGGTAACAATTTATTCGATTTTGTGTAACTTCTAAAATCAAGTTTGTTATCAAGCGTTCTTGCGACGTCGGATACATCTTGCAGACGCTCATTAATATTTCTTTAAAATGGAAGTGACAGAAAAATTGAAGGACAACTTTTTTAATTTGCTAGAATTTGCGAAAGGGAAAATTAATAATGTATTGCCATCGGAAGGAGCAGCCAACCAATCCACCTTTGGAGAGTATGTTGTTCCTGAACTTTCCGATAAAGCTGTGGAAGAAATGAACAAAGCTGCTTTACGACGAGACATGATTGCAAAAGTCATTTCTATTGCATCAACTCTAGTAGTCGCCTTTTTCACAGTTAAATTTATGAGAGATCAATTAGATCCAACAAGAAAGGAGAAGGAAAAGGCCAGAGAAAAGGTACAAAGCAGGGCTTGCTCTTTCTTTTCTAATTCATTTAGATCTATACCTTAGAGGAAAATTTTATCCCCCGGCCTTGATGGGGATATAGTACTCCATCTGTCCTTCCGTCAATAGAGCAAATCTCCTAAAATATAATAGCTTTCAACTTGAGACTGTATACATGGATATATCTCATCTAGAGGACAATCACAGTGCAAAAGAACTACAACCCTAGCTTTTATAATTTTGGAGTCATTGTCCTTTTTATACCCTGCCCGAGGCGGACATATATCGGCGTCATCTTCTCCGGCTGTCCATCCATTAATCCGTCCGTACGTCCGTCCACTTTTCTTGTCAACGCAACTCCTAATTTTCTGGCTGGATCTTCTTGAAACTTGGTCAATGTTATCACCTCAATTGGTAGATGTGCATGAAGGTAGGAATTTATGGTTCGTTGATTTTTGTCTGAGTTATGCCCCTTAAAAACTTAGTCTCTGGTCCACTTTCTTGTCAACGCAACTCCTTAGTTTCTGGCTGGATCTTCCTGAAACTTGGTCAATGTTATCACCTCAATTGGTAGATGTGCATGAAGGAAGCATTTTATGGTTCGTTGATTTTTGCCTGAGTTATGCCCCTTAAAAACTTAGTCTCTGGTCCACATTTCCTTGTCAACGCAACTCCTCCTAAGTTTCTGGCTGGATCTTCCTGAAACTTGGCCAATGTTATCACCTCAATTGGTAGATGCAGACCTTCAGATTGACGGTGCGCCCGCGCCAATCCCGCATATTTTTAAAAGATGATGCACATTTTCAAGCAGTGATGCGCCAACCGGGCGCTCGATTTTTAATAAGTTCAGACCCAAATTATTAGGGAAATACTTGTTTTTACTGTCTCCAAAGGCAGACGCTTCCTTGTTTCTATTTTTAGGCAGAAATTCCGTGCCTCCGATCAACCAATTGCATAACAAATTCAATTAGTAACTACATGATCGGTAATTCTCGGAAGCTCTACGAGCATGTTCCCTGGTCGAGTTTGACCAAAAATAATCAGATGCTTACTTGTTTCTATTTTTAGGCAGTAATTCCGTTCCTCTGATCAACCAATCGCATTACAAATTCAGTTAGTACCTAAATGATCGTTAATTCTCGGAAGCCCTATGAGCATGTTCGCAGGTCGAGTTAGACCGAAAATAATTTGGTAGCGGTACCCAGCTTTGTACTATTCCTATTTTACGACTCGGTGACCAGCCGCGATAGGTATTGTTTACTTCAGGCGACGTTTCTTCACCGGGCTTGATGTTGAAAAAATGGCTCAAACAAGCCTCGCACGTTTTTTAAACGCGAATCAGCCGAAGATGAAGAATGAAAATAAATAATCAACGTTTTATTACAATAGTAAGTCCAGTATCGTAGAGGTCAAACGATTTTTAATGAGTAAAATAGCTTGCCTCGCAGACAACTTTTATCACGTCAATATTTCGTCATGGAATATTTACTTGCATTTTCAACGCAGCTAATTTAACAGACTCGATACTATGATAACGTATCGTCGGCTTATCATAACTGAATTTAGGAGTGTTTTTTTTGCACCATCCATCAATCAAACTCCCAGTGAATTAATATAGTCTCTGTTTTAGCTGAAGTAAAACAGCACAGAAAGAAATTAATTTAGTTATACAGTAACATAATTATATAGTTATCATTTATTTTTCTCCAGGTGCAAGTTTAACCGTTTTTATATAGTATTTAAAGTGTGGCCCTCTGTTTTTTAGAAAATGACCCCTCAAAATCATGCTTGATGGGTCATGTGGCCCACTGACCTGAAAAACAATCTGAAGCTCTGTAGATGTGCATGAAGGAAGCATTTTATGGTTCGTTGATTTTTGCCTGAGTTATGCCCCTTAAAAACTTAGTCTCTGGGGCTTATTGCCTCAGTTATGCCCCCTTAAAATTTAGTCTCTGGGGCTTATTGAAATTGCAGCCTTGTGAATGCAACTCTTACTAAGTTTCTGACTGGATCTAAATGAAACTTGGTGGATGTTATAACCGAAATTGGTAGATGAGCATGAAGTTAGGATTTTATGGTTCATTAATTTTACCCTAAATTATGCCCCCTTAAAACTTAGTATCTGGGGCTTATTGAAATTGCAGCCTTTTGAACGCAACTCCTCCTTACTTTTTGTCTTTATTTAAATGAAACTTGGTCAATGTCATCACCATGATTTGTAGATGTACATGGATCAAGGATTTTATGGCTCATTTATTTCCCTGAATTATGCCCCCTTAAAACTTAGTGTCTGGGGCTTATTGAAACTGCAGCCTTGTGAAGGCAACTCCTCCTAACTTATTGTCATGATTTAAATGAAACTTGGTCATTTTGAATTTGGTTCTGTCAAAATAAGTAGTGTCTACAATAATTTTCGCAGCAAAGTGGCGGTGTATTTTGTGACTATGGCACTCTTGTTTATTTTGAATACCTAGATTTTATCAGTAGCATATTTCTGAAAGTTAATAAGCTATGAACTTGAAACTTAACCGGTGGATATATCTCATTTAGAGGAACAGTTCAGTGCACAAGAACAACAACTCTTGGAGTTACTGCCCTTTGTTATTTGAAACTCTTACTCTTTGTTTATTGGTAGAACTGAAGACGAGGAAGCTCAGTATAAAAGAGTCCTTAATCTATTAGGCTTCAGTTTACTATCAAGCTATGATGGCAAGGGATGGCCATGTCCGACATGGCTTTAGTTTATAAATCAAAATTGCTTATTAATGTAAACAATATGTTGACCTTATCCGAGCTTCTAAGGTCCCAATATCTCCTTCAAATAAGGATTTCCTGGTCTATTAGAATAAGGACTGTATGAAAGGACAATTCAGCTTGATGATGATGATATTTAATGAATGGATAGCCATTTGAGGCCCTTGTTACATCATAATGAAGACATGTTTCATGAGTGTATCTGATACTAAAACTGATCATCTGCCAGGATTTACCCCTATTTATAAGCTTTTGATCACCATAGTGACAACCTTACAAACCAATCAGAGGCAGTGGAAGGTATCACTTAGCCAATCAAAACGTTCCTGGCTGACAGGAATCCTGTCAGGTAAATATGACAATTCCTGGCAGCTGCAGCCATTTTGCCAGGAGCAAATCCTTTCAGATGCAAATGCTACATACAAATAAACAATATGAATTAGTGGTGCACATAAATAGATAGTGCACCCCAAGACCTAAACATTGATACCTTACATTATAAATAGATTTCTCAGAAAAGCTATAATTTGACATTTGAAAATCTGAAGTGGCCAGGAATTCAAAGATTCCCTCCTTCCAAACTTGAAGGTCATAGACAGGAATTCAATATCTTATTAAACACAAATAAATCTCTAAAGTTAATGTTGTAAGGGCAAACAATAAACAAAATTTAGTGTTATTGACAATATAGGGGCTTCTGTACAGAGTTAGATTAGATAATAGAGGAATAAATAGTTTGTAGTCAAGGGAGATAATCACTGCAGTCTTGTAAACAATCAGGCGACAGGTGTTAAAATAAACAGATTTCTCCAGCTAACTGCTGCAAACAGACCAGTTTCAACATTAAAATAGTCCTTAAATACTTCACAAACCCAAACAAACACATTTTAATGTAAACTTGGCAGTTCAGCAACACAGTAACTAATGCCAGGAATCCTGGCTAGGCTAAATTAGTGGGTGGGGTAATATTTCCAAAAAGCACTATTTCCTTACATTAATATATCATAAGGACTAAATCATTGTGTTTGTTATGTAACCTGTCAATAAATATTCAACTTTGATCTAGCATCACAAGGACAGTTTTGAAAAATCTTATATTTTAACTGCACTAAGTAATGGGTGGATAATCATAAATAATGTCATGGTAGTATTTGGGAGAGAAATACTAAGAATTATTGGTAAGTTGCTCCTGCAATTTAAGTAAAAGTATTTGAAGCCATATTAAACCAAATTTGAAGAAAGGGAAAATTTATGTTAATGGTTCCTACTTATTTTTGCAGGCAATGAACATGTTGAGACGCTTGGGTGTCAGGGATGTCAAGGTATTTCACTTTTCACGTTCATTTCACTGCCTTAAGGTAGTGGAACCATTATAGTTCCACAACATTTTGGAGCATGTGAACTTTCACAATGTTGACTGAGAATTCCTAATGATAATCATTAGGAAACCTCTCTTAACACTGTTAAAGTTCATTGCTTCCTAAATTTCCTAAAACAATTACTGGTAGATTTAGATCAGACTGCACAAATATGCAGACTGATCTTTGTCTTTACCTTCTGCAAAAGCAGGAATATTAGGGTTAAGAATGACAATAAGCCGCCATCATAGCGCAGTTAGTTAGGCATAAGACTTCCAATCTGGAAGTTGTGGGTTCAATCCCCGGTGGCGGCAAATATCCTTTCCGACATTTGTCTCTCACCTATGGGTAGATAATCCTAAACCTATGTGAGATAGCAGTTGGAGGCTAGGAAAGGGTGTAATGGTAGTACAGTTGAAAGAAATACCAGGAATCTATTGTTAGGTGCTCCGGCCGCCGTGATATAACTGCGAAATTGTTGAAAGCGGCGTAAAACCCATTCAAACAAACAAACTAATTTAAGAATGACAAGGATGAAAAATGTTAATTTTTCAATTCTAAAAGTTTTGATGCAACCAAATTATTTCATCATAGAATTAACCAAAGAATTAACAAAGAAAAAGGAACTCACCTGAGTGATATATGACTGTTACAGACTGCCTTATATGACACACGATGACTAGGTAATTGCATGTCATATAAAGCTTTGCAGTTTTTGAACCAATGAGGTTTTGTCATCTTGTTCATTGTTAACGTCATCACTGATGGCCCAATAGCAATGCTGGTTGCATTGCGTTGTTGGTGTGACAAACCTTAGCCTTTATTATGATTTTGTTACTGTTGAAATGAAGACATTGACTTGAAACTTGGCATTTAAGTTCCATACCACAAGAGCAATTCATTCCACCAAGGGGGATAACTCTAGATTCCTAGTTCTAATTTGTTGCTCTACTGACCAAAGGTCAGAAGAGCCAAAGTGACTATACTGATACTGGATTTCTGTCCATTTGTCTGTTCTTTATTTTTTGCTTATTAACCCTCTAGAGTCCACAGTTTTTATCAGATTGTCTGCAAACTTAGCAGAATGATTGGACCATCATGAGGAATGTTCCTTTAAAAAAAGGTTAGATCTATCAAGCGTTGGTGAAACAAGCCTATTGAAAACCCTCTTTAACTCTCTAAAGTCCACTTTTTCCACCCGATTGTCTTCAAACTTGCTCAGAATGATTGTTTGATCACAAATGTTATTCATTTTGAAAATGGGCTTGAACTGTCAAGCCTCATGAGAAAAAGGGCCATATGAAAATTCAATAAGAAAATCTATATTAACGCTCTTAAGCACTCAGTTTTCATCTAATTGTCTTCAAACTTGCTCAGAATGATTGTATGATCACAATGAAAGTGTATCTGATTGATTGAGCATCACAAGAAAAGAGACCTTATTAAAATTATATTTTAAGAATGTTCACACTTCTTCATATATGCATGGAAGATTTCATTTAGTGTTCTACATCATGTGACCATGTGCATATTGATGTGGTTTGGTGATTTTAAACTGCATCATAGAAAAAGGGACCTAAAAGGCTTAATGTAATCTTCCTAGTTTACAAAACTCCTCTTTTATTAATGGATACACTCATGTGAAATTTTCACAGAATATTCCATTTCCAATGACTATTTGTGGCAGTTAAGTTATAAGTGGCGTCATGATAAAAGGGGTGTGTATATATGGTATATATATTTATTGTTAAAACAACTCCTTAATTTATTCATGGATTTTCATAAAATCATAATAGAAAAATTCTCAGCATGTGACCATGTTAAATTTTGGACAAGTTTAAATTTGGGTCAAGTGGGGTCAAAAACTAGGTCACAGGGTCAAATCTTAGAAAAATCTTGTGGCACAATTTTAGCCCGATCAAACAGAAAATTGGTCAGAATGATTGTCTTGATGAAATCTGGGTCAAGTTTTAAATTTGGTCAAGAGGGGTCAAAAAT
Source organism: Fragum whitleyi (assembly GCA_948146395.1). Lineage (NCBI taxonomy): Eukaryota > Metazoa > Mollusca > Bivalvia > Cardiida > Cardiidae > Fragum > Fragum whitleyi. The sequence continues at coordinate 88,503,232 of OX411545.1, forward strand.
GAGATCATGGGGTCAAATCTTAGAAAACCTCATAGACTCTCTAAAGGCCAAAGTTTTAGCCCAATCAACCTGAAAATTGATCTGATTTTTCGTCTCTATGAAATCTCAATCTGGTTCGAATATGTGGTTAAAAACTAGGTTAAGTGGTCAGATCTTATGACACTATGGCCCTTTTGTTTTAGAATCATGCAAACTTTTCACTATCCAACACCTGTAGCCCAGCAATGGCTACCACAGACAGAGTGCTTTTTTCTGTCGATGCAGGCCAGTCTAATTCTTCTCCCTATGTCAATCTTGTAAGTAAACAAATAAAAGTTTCTTGTGAAAATGAGATATCATTTGTTTCATACTCCAAAATTTCTTCAATATTTTTCATCAAATAAGGTATAAAATCTTCTACAACATCTGCATCTAAAGAGGGATGTGGAATCCCATACCTGATTTTTCTGGCATGAGCTTTTATACTTGTGGACTAGAACTTTTTTCTTATGCCACTTGTCTTTGGACAAATAAATACCACGGCAATTCTTGGAATGGTATTTAATTTATTTTATTGACTATGGAATAATATCATACTATTTATATTAAAGGGTAGAAAACATTGTTCTTATTGTAGAAAATGCTTGGTTCCAGCATTTTCTTCATTAAAAGCAATGTTCTCTGAAAATTTATCGTATCACCTTTTGGCGGAAAAGTTCTTTTTGATGCTAGACAAGTAGAAAATCATCCTTTACTTGTCTAGGGACAAATGGAGAAAATCTGTATTTCCACACTCCTGCCTTAAATGTTCTTTTGTTTGCTCAGGTGGTTTTCAGGCCCTTCCTATTATTTTCATATAGCTAACAGACTATGAATTATGTATTGCTGCCAATCTTGTCGATCCACTGGAGATGACGGTTAGCTGGGAAGATATTGGAGGTCTTGATGACATCATTGAACAGATACAGGACACGGTGATCTTCCCATTTAGGAGACATGACCTTTTTCCAGCAACCGGCTTGATACAACCACCTAAAGGTGAAAAAGATTTATACTAATAAATGATGTTCAATTGAGATGGTGCCATGCAATTGTTTGACTTTGAAGATTTGAATATTGGTACATGTATAATAATTAACATGTTTTGTAACCCCCCAAAACAATTATACATATTTATTTAAATTATTTAAGAAAGAATATTCTAATAAACAAGCATCATTAAAAATGTTAACGCTTATCCTTCAGCTTGCAGAATTAAGATTTGGTTAAAAAAAATTACCAACTTTTGGAACATTTTTACCAGGTAACAAGCAGTTTAGGCACAGATTAGACTGTATAGAGGTGATCCATGTAGGATTGCCTTAGTCTGAACAGTCTGCTAGTGTCTGGCAATAGATTTTAAATCACATCGGATAATCAGTTTTTAATCGGCAGAGTAAATCAACTAATGATCGATTATACAATCATTATCTACGAAATTAAAAGGGCACTTCCAGTATCAAAAGTAGAAGAATAGAGTGTGAAAATTTGGTTAAAATTCATAACATAAGACTCGTTCTCCAGAATTTGTACAAACTTCATAGCTCAGCAAGAAACAGTTGAAACTGCCTATAAACATATAGGCTGTTACAACTGTTTCACACTAAGCTATCAAACTGATGTCAGTTTCTAAAAACAATTTGTAATATTGCTTTCATTTACGTGTTAGGAACTGATTAATCGATTATGAAAACTAATTGATAATCAATTATAATTGATTAATTTGCCCATCACTACAGTCTGCCAAAGCTTTGTGTACATCAGAAAGATACCTTGAACAGCATGTGAAGGGTTGAAAAAAATCTGAAATTATACTGATAATGTCATCATGTTGCTAAGTAATCACATGAAAAACAACATACCTAACCAGAAATTATTGTAACTTATTCGATTTTGTAACATTTTGCTTTATAGAAATAAATGATTATTTTTCAAGGTAGATAATTTTTAGGTTTTGAGTAATTTTTAGTAATACATGTACATGTTTAGCTTTTGTTGTTCTCTCAATGAAAGATGAAATGATCTTGCACTGAAACTAGCGATTATTTTATATGAGATCTTGGCTTGTACTGATAAATTAATGATTATTTAATTACAGGGGTACTTTTGTACGGACCACCAGGTTGTGGTAAAACAATGATTGCCAAGGCAACTGCAAAAGCTGCAGGTAACATTTAACTTTTTAACAAATGAAATATAGTGGACTTGATCAACAAGAAAGCTGCATTCAAATATAAAATGAAAATTGGATAATTTATTTTCAATTCATGTTTTAGAATAACCAGAATTTAACTTCAGTTTTCAAAATAATGGCTTGTGATCAATGTGAATAAAGGTCTATGGAACATTTCAATTTAGCTTAACTATAATATTCATTATCAAGCAGTCTATAAATTGGTTAGGTCTAAATGAAGGAAACTGTATTTATTCTTATTGTTTGGTCAAGGTCACAATTTAACTTTGTCTGAAAACCCTGTATGGAACTTGGACAAATCGCTGGTAGGGTATAAGTCTGCTTTGCGAAAGATCTTGTTTAAGATTGATAATCATCTATACGATTGGTTATAGAATATTAACCTCAAATTAGGTAAAAAAGAATAACATTATCATTGAAATTTATGCAATTTTATCAGGCAAGGTGATATTTGTTTAGGCTGAGTTACTATTATGGAGGGTGCTCTCATAAGAGAATATGGTACATATTTTGAATAGCCGAAGTCTACATACAGGGAGTCATTGACTCCTGACTTAAGAAATTCTGTGGGTCAAAACTGATTTTAAAGGAATCAAAACAACAGGAAAAGTAAATCATGAGTAAAACTTTGCACATTTAAGAGTCCTTTTACCTGTTTCCTGTAATGATGTGAAGAAGGTAATTAATTGGTAGAACTTTAGATACATAGTAAAACTTGTAAAAATCTTAGGTATAAAACCACGTTTTGACCCTTGGTAATTTCTCACAAGGGAGGCAAAATGACCCCCTTGGGAGAAAATTTCTAGCGGTCAAATTAAGATATTTTCAGGTTTTGGAAGGTCAAACCCTGGTTTAAGGGTCAAAAACGAGACCTGACATAGATATTCCTAAGGGTACAAGACAATTCATGATTACTTTTTCTGATAAGTTGCTACTTGAGATTCTAAATGCATATGTGTATACACCTTGTAATAAATTTGTTTAAGTTTTTTTACATACATTAATTTGAATTGATGCCATCTTGTGTAATGTTGTAAGCATTGTTTTTAGCTCCACTGCCCAAAGGCCAGCGAGCTATTGTCATGGCGGTGTGTCCGTCGTGCATGTGTCAGTCTGTGCATCCGTCTGTGTGTCTGTGCGTGTATAAACTTTTTCTTTAAACATCTTCTCCTCCCAAGGCAACAGGGGAATTTTCATGAAACTTGGTAGAAATGTTCCTTGGGTGACCCTCTTCTGAAATTGTTAAAGAAGCTTTGATTGACCCCCAAATATGGGCGTGGCAGGGCGTGGCATTTTTTCACTTTGAAATCTTTAAAAATCTTCTCCTCCCAAACCATTGGGCCAATTTCAATGAAACTTGGCATTGATATTCCTTGGGTGACCCTTTACCTAAATTGTTCAAGAAATTTTGATTGACCCCCAAATATTGGCGTGGCAGGGTGGGGCTTATTTTGAGCCCGAGTTCTTTTAACGACATCTCCTCCTGAACTACTGGGCTGATTTCAACCAAACGTTACCAGAATGTATCTGGGGTGACCCTTTTCAAAAATTGTTCCTGAAATTTGCATTTGCCCTCAAATATGGGCGTGGCAGGGCAGGCTTTTTTTGAGCCCAAAATCTTTGAACGACATCTGCTCCTGAACCATTTGGCGAATTTCAATGAAACTTTACCAGATTATTCTCTGGGTGACCCTCTTCTAAAGTTGTTCAAGAAATTATTATTGACCCCCAAATATGGACGTGGCAGGGCGGGGCTTTTTCAATGAAACTTTCCCAGAATGTTCCTTCCGTGACCCTTTTCAAAAATTGTTTGTGAAATTTTGATTAGCCCGTTAATATTGGCATGGCAGGGTGTGGCTTATTTTGAGCCAGAAATCTTTGAACTACATCTCCTGATGAACCGATGGGCTGATTTCAATGAAACTTGAGGATTTTGGTGCAATGTGGGCCATACCCAGTAAATTATTATAAAATAGGTCTTAAGAGATTTCAAAGTGATTTTTTCATTCAAAGAAAGCTTCATTTAATGAAAGTCTAAAGATGTTAAAGCCAGTGGAGCGATACAGGCCCTCTTGGGCCTCTTGTTTATTAGCTCCACAGCGAGCTATTGTCTTGACAGAGTGTCTGTCGTGCGTGTGTGCGTGCGTGGGTTCATAAACTTTTTCTTTAAACATCTTCTCCTCCCAAACCAATGGGCGGATTTTAATAAAAATTGGTATAAATGATCCTTAGTTGACCCTCTTCTTAAATTCTTTAAAAAAGAAATGATTGACCCCAAAAATTTAGGGATGGCAGGGCATGGCATTTTTTCATGTTCAAATCTTTAAATATCTTCTCCTTCCAAACAATTGGGCTGATTCCAATGAAACTTTGCATGGATGTTTCTTGTTTGAATGAAAATTCAGGATTTTGGTGCAATGTGGGCCATACCCAGTGAATTATTATAAAATAGGTCTTAAGAGATTTCAAAGTGTTTTTTTCATTCAAAGAAAGCTTCATTTAACGAAAGTCTAAAGATGTTAAAGCCAGTGGAGCGATACAGGCCCTCTTGGGCCTCTTGTTTATTAGCTCCACAGCGAGCTATTGTCATGACAGAGTGTCAGTCGTGCGTGTGTGCGTGCGTGGGTTCATAAACTTTTTCTTTAAACATCTTCTCCTCCCGAACCAATGGGCGGATTTTAATAAAAATTGGTATAAATGATCCTTAGTTGACCCTCTTCTTAAATTCTTTAAAAAAGAAATGATTGACCCCAAAAATTTAGGGATGGCAGGGCGTGGCATTTTTTCATGTTCAAATCTATAAATATCTTCTCCTTCCAAACCATTGGGCTGATTCCAATGAAACTATGCATGGATGTTTCTTGTTTGACCCTTAACGTAACTGTTCCAGAAATTTTGATTGACCCCCAAATATGGGCGTGGCGGGGGGGGGGCATTTTTTTTCATGTTAAAATCTTTAAAAATCTCCTCCCATACCATTGGGCTTATTTCAATGAATCTTGGCATGGATGTTCCTTTGGTAACCCTTTACTTAAATTGTTCAAGAAATTTTGATTGAACGTCACCCCCCCAAATTTGGGGGGGGGGGCATTTTTTCAGGTTCAAATCTTTGAAAATCTTCTCCTCCCGAACCATTTTAATTTTTGATTTTGATGAAACTTGGCATGGATGTCCCTTTACAAAAATTGTTCAAGAAATTTTGATTGATCCCCAAATATGGGCGTGGCAGGGCAAAAGTCTGGGGTTATAAAAGCCAGTGAGCGATACAGGCCCTCTTGTGCCTCTTGTTTGTTCATTGTGTTTGTGTGTGTGTGTGTGGGGGGGGGTGTTAAATATTTTCTGAAGTCTTAATTTCTCAATGAAACATAAGTTGTGGGTGCTCACTTGAATCATCTTGATGAGACAATGTCATTGAGTACCCACAACAAAGGGTCTATGCTGGTATTATTGAAATATTTTAATCTGAAAGGCAAAATATCCCTTCTATTTGTTTCTCTGTTTGTATATATCTACAGGTGCTAGATTTATCAACCTTCAAGTATCTTCACTAGTAGACAAATGGTATGGAGAATCACAGAAAAGGGCTGAGGCTGTATTTTCTTTGGTATGTTCGGAGTAACTATTTTTCATATGACAAAACAACTGAACATTATCTTTAAATGCAATGAACATAACATCATTAAAAAACCACAAAATCTCACACATTGACAGGCCGATTTAAACAACGAGTAAACATTGTGGTAAAAGTAAAAATTACTTGATAAAAAATGAGAGAATAAGGGTAGTGGACCAGTAATAGTTCCACAACGTAACGGAAGTAAACATTTTTAACAGTGATTTTCATTAGGAAACCTCTGTTAACATTGTGAAAGGTCATGAGTTCCCAAATATTGTGGATCTATTATGGGTCCACTACCTTAAGTCTAAATCCTGAAAGTAAGTGTGTCTTAAAGTAGATGTACTCTTTTTGCTTGGTTCACTAGAAAGTGCTTCATCTGCTATTAATCCTTTAATGAGTAAAGAGAAAATGTATTTATATAAGTGATGGTTATTTCATCATAGCTTAACTTTTTAAATACATTACAGATTTACATTTCACTTTTAAGGTAGTGGAACCGTAATAGTTCCGCAACATTTCGGACCACATGTTCTTTCACAATGTTAACCGAGGTTTCCTAATGAAAATCATTAGGAAAGCTTGGTTAATACTGTTAAAGTTCATTTCTACCGAAACATTGCAGAATTATTACGGGTCCACTACCTTAAAAACACTGTTGTTTAATTCATTTCAGGCAATGAAACTTCAACCTGCCATTATCTTTATTGATGAAATTGGTGAGAATTTTTCTATTTAACTATTCCCAAACAAATTTCTGAATGGTCAAACACAAAAGATGTTTTATAGAGTATGTTTGGTACCAAATTGTGGAGAAAAGTGTTGAAATTGAATTTTGTTTTCCTTTAAAAGAAGCATTTTGTTTTATTAAATATCACAGGATCAACTTTATGAATATCTGTTTAATCCTTGAATGACCTTTAATCAGGGCCCAAGGTTATAAAACTTATCTCATTCTCAATCCAAAATTTTCTCAAATTTCAAATTGAGATTAAAGCCGTAGTTCTGTTTTAAAACTCACTTTAATGTATTAACATAAAAATAATATTAATAAGTTGTTATAAATAGCAACTTATTAATATTATCTTTTATTTTCATACATTTATTTGAATTCAAAATTTGAGAAAATTCTCAGTTGAGCCTGAGAAGAGTTTTATAACCTCAGGCCCTGATTGCTTAAAAATTGAGATATGGTACTTTGTCAAGTCTACCTCCGGTGAGCCACACATAGTAATCATATTTAAAACAATTTGCTGTATGAGTAAGTTGGTCTGTCTGTCCATTAGTATGTTCAATTTTGTCAGGGCAATAAATCATACATTTATGGATTGGTTTTAAACTAACTTGACACAATTGTTCAACATCATGAGTAGATGTGTTACTTGAAATATATCTCATGTACTTTCAGCTTGCTTGAAGGTCAAGGTCACTTTCCTGGGTCAAGTGTGCTTGCTTGACACAATTTACCCTGGACAACTTTTCCAGCTGAGAATGAACTATTCCCATATATATTGATTGTCTAAGAAACTTTCCTGAAAGGTTTTAACAAAAAATTTTTGACATCAATTATAAAGAGTATTGTAGACAGGCTTTTGAATTTAGATCAGTAGAAAAATCCTGTCAAAGGATAATTTAATACTTTGATAGACTGATTTAATACGATGAAATTCCCTATTTCAGATTCATTTTTGAGGACAAGAACTGGTAATGATCATGAAGCCACTCTAATGATAAAGACCCAGTTTATGAGTTTCTGGGACGGTCTGGTCACTAATCCAAATTGTCAAATCATCATCATGGGAGCCACAAATAGACCCCAGGATGTAGACGCAGCCATTTTACGTAGAATGCCATGTACATTTAAAATTGGGATGCCGGTAAGAATGAAAATTGTAACAAGGTTAACCCATTTTCCTGCTGAATTTTGGTATTATTTCATAAAATTGCCAATATATTTTATATTTTATCCAATCTGGTTCATGTTTTCCTACAGTAATCAATTAAAAAGCAGGCAGAGTAGGCTAAGATCAGACTGCATGTCTGTGCAGGCTGATCTTAGTCTCTACCGTCTGCCATAGAATTGTGTTTGTCAGGAATATGCTGTGAACTGCAGAAAAAGGGTTGATAAGCCAGGCAATAATGAACAATACACAAGGGTCACTATGGTAATAAAGGTATGTTCAAGACTATGAAGTTGGTTTAGTACATAAATCTATCTGTCAGTATTTGTCTGAATCATAATCTTGTATTAAATTCCCCGGCGACAACATAGTTGTCCTGTCTAACATTTCTGAAGCCAATGTTAGGTGCTCCAGTCACCATGATTTGACACAAGAATTGTAAAAACTTCATTAAACCTGATTCAAACAGTCATATCTTAAATTGTGAGGCAGAGATTTCACTGTAATTTGGTGTAAATGTCATCATTTACAAGAAGTGCCTTTCGCAGGATTTGATAGCAAGGTCAATGTCATTAATGCATTTATGTGAATAAAGTCTCTTTTTTTTTACTGTAAGTATTTGAAAGATTTCATAAAATATTAAAGAAAATTATTAACCATTAAGATTCCCTTGAATATTTTATTGGGGTAGAAAATGATGATTTTGGTTGAATAACTTAAAACTTGTCACAATGTTTTGTTTATGTTGGATGATTTCAAAACTGAAAGTAAATTCAAGCTGTGATAGCGAATTAAATAAATCTAACCCTAGAAAAATGAGCTCAAATTAAATTAATTATTAGCTTGGCTAGTTTTTGAGAGAACCTTAGGTATTATGATCACCTTTGCTTTATTTGCGTTGGTATTTTGCTTTAATGTTGGCAATGGCTTGACCTTGGTTATATCTCTATTGTTATTGAAGATATCTTTATGAAACTAAGCATTAGTGTTCACCATCACAAGAGCTACCCAAACTATCAAGGGGGATAACTCTAGAAGCATTTTTGTAAGAGTTATACCCCCCATATTGATATTTTGGTCTATTTTGTGGCTCCCATAATGATGATTTTTTGCATCACCCAGCACCTGCAGCCAAGCCTTGAACCTGTAGTTGGTGCTCTTGTTAACCTTATGTGCAGGCTGATATTAACTATACTTCTGTTCATTACAGGAATATTACAGTTTCCATAGCAAAAGTCATAATTTTGTTTGCCACTTTTGCTGCTTTCAATGTTGACCTGTACAGATTTGAGCAATGAATTTCTTACCTTGTTTGTTCTTTCAGGGTAGATTACAGAGGATGGCAATCTTATCACTTCAGTTGGAGAAAGAGGAGGTATAGTGATTATACTATTAACCCTTGTCCTGCTGAATGAAAAAAACTACCGAAAATGGCATTAAAATCAAAGTGCTGAAAGCACTTGATGCACTTATTGTGAGTCATTATTTACTTTGAAAATACATTTTCAAAACTTTTCTGCTTTAGAAAAGAAAATCAGATGGAAAAGACTAACATCAGTCTGCACACTTATGTGCAGGCTGATCTTAGTCTATTCCTCCTGTCAAAGCAGAAATTATCTGGGTTCAGCATGACAAGGGTTAAAATACATATTTTATGTCTTTTATATGATATTTTACCAATTTGAGATTTTAGCGACCATTTTCATAAAGTGACCGTTTTCAAAATCCCCTTCTTTAATTCTGAATGTCTTAAAAAGTAGATATTCTTAGTCTAAAATTTTTGTAAAGTAAATCTTATGTTGATAAAACACATTTAAATCTTCTCAAAGAGAGGATTCTTTTGAGCTTTAACAACAAAGCATTATTCAGAAATTCTAAATAACATGCTTATAATGCTTTTTGGTGGTCACTTAATACAAGTTGTCTAGTACAATGTAATTGTAGGTGTTGAGACAAGTTATTGTCCACAAACATGGCTGCCAAACATATAAAACATACTTTGTGTATTGTATGAAAACAAATATCTAACAAGGTTGGGGGAATCGATAATTGTCAAGGTTTTGCTGAGACAATTAACAATTCTCACAACTGAATTAGATAATTTCTCAAACAATACACTTATTTCGTATTATATTTATCTTAAATTGTTGTAAGCATTATCTTCTTTGATGGTTCTAACTGAAATACAAGTTTTTGCCATGTTTCTAAAAATATCCTCATTATGTCATTGTTAGAAAAATATCACATGGGTGCTATCACACAGATTTTTGTATAGTTATATTATAAGATAAATATCAAACTTTATCTGAACAGAATCTTTGAACATATGTAACCCTTCAACCAGAAATCACACTTACTTGATAATTCTAGTACTTATTAATACATCAATTTTCTCCTACAACTGATATCCTTTGAATGTCATATATGTCTTATTAAATGAGATAAAGGTTAGATTAAAATCTTTATTCATAAAATCTGTCTGCTGAGTCAGGCTAGCTCAATGGTAACACTCTGGGATGTCAATCCTGGGGTCAAGTGTCAAACCCTGACCGGGCCAACTTTCAACTGACATTTAACAAAAGTCATTGTGAGTCGAGTCACTTGTCTCCCACCAATAGGGGAATAAGTAGTATATCTAAGTGGGATAGGCAGCTGGATGAAATTCGGTGGAACTGGTGTGCAAAACAACAGGAAACCAACAGTAGGTATACCAGCCACCACTGTATAACTGCAATAATATTGAAAGTTGCATTTAACCCCATACAAACTGAAAGTCTGTGAAACATGCAGAGCTGTGATAAATATGATTTTTTTTATACTTAGGGATGACATGATCTTTTAGAAATTTGGTTATAAAAGTAATATTGATGAAATATGATACCGTATTTCTTGTTGAACCTCTGACCTCTACCTACCACACTTAATCTGACCAGTTCTTGAATGTTAAAGTAGTGAATCCGTAATAGTTTCACAACTGTTTGGTCATCAGGAACCTTTAATAGTATTAACCGAGGTTTCCTAATGGCTGCATTTGGTTAACATTGTGAAAGATCATGAGTTCTGAAAGGCTGCAGAACTATTAAGGGTCCACTAATTTAAATTGCATTAAGTGAAGGGGATCTATTAGATTTTGTAAAACAGTCAGAGAATAAGGGTTTCCTTAATTTGACCATTCATTAAACATTATTAAATCTCTTTAGTGATTAACCTGGTTTGCTCAGTTGTAACACATTTAGCTGTCAATCCTCGGGGTCATGAGCTTGAACACAGGCTCCTGTCTTTCATCAGACATTTGACAAAACTCAATGCAACACAAGTCATTTTTCTCCCCCCTCAATGGTAGAATGATAAGAGTATGTGTAAGTGGGATCACTAGTTGGTGGCTGGGTTGAAATGTTGTGGTTGTACTGATGAGAGAACAACAGGAAACCACCACAATACATATATAACTGCAATGATGTTGAAAGTGGCGTTAAACCCTATACATTTACGCATTGATTTGATTTTTATCAGATACTTTTGAAGCTTGTATTATAATTAGCCTTATCTTCCCCCTTTAGACAGATGATGATATAGAATTGAGTACCCTAGGGGACTTAACTGAGGGATTCTCAGGAAGTGATTTAAAAGAAGCATGCAGAGTTGCTGCCCTTAACAGAGTTCATGAATATGTGAGTGAAGCAAGGCGGGTATATGGAGCAAATTATTGGTAAGGAATTATTCAACAAAGTATAGATTAACAAATCAAATAAATAATTATATTTTTAGCAACAATGATAAACTTGGATTTAATTGTAACTGACATTGTGCATAAACATAGAGTTTAAGAAGAAATTGCTCTTTTAAATAGCAACTTCTAGAGAAATGGAACAAAATTGTTGACACATTGAAATTTGGGCCAACAGGATTCCACTGTATTAGCATTATTAAAATTCTCATTTGTGACCCATCACACATGTATTGTGCAGAATGGCTAGGGTCGAATCTTTTCTCACTTTGCTTATTTTCTGAATATTGAATGATCAATCTACCTTCCAGTGAAAGAATTTTTGAACTATGACCTGGTTGACCTATGCTGGACCTGATCTCTTTTTCAACTATTAATTTTACAAATTTTCCAGATGGTCCCCTTTTGCTTGATGGGTCACAATTATAAAACCTTAACAGTGACTCATTCGTATGATCCGAGTGACAGCAACTATATCATGTGTTAATGTATTCTCTATATTTATTTCAGTGATCAGGTGCAGGGACAGATGAGGAGCATGAATGTTCGTGATTTAGAGTTCGGACTCAACAAAGTACGGACATCCAAACAGACAATGACAGATTCTATATCACAAATAAACCTAGACTAGTCCATGTTTTATTTATCGTGTCCATCTCGAGGTACAGTGCAACACTATTGTAAGTGCCTATGATTATATAGGCACTTGAAATACTGTTGCATTGACCTGTGAACTGTGCAATCCATGTTTTTTTATTCAGTTTTAGAAAGTTTCATGTCAAGTTCCATTTATGGATATATGATTTTTAACATGAGAAAATATTTTGAAAAAAAGAAGAAATTGCTTATAACAGGCAAGTTAAGTGTAAGTGTGAGTTTTTTCTTATAATTTCACCCATATTTCGTTTTGGTGTTTAACCTCATGAAATTTGAGCCAGTATTAAATTTCCAGAAAGGGGATAGAGCTAGAAAGTGAGATTGGATCTTGCACATTTTCTTTGTTTATTTCAAAACTGACTTTGAGGTAAGTAAACTGACCAATCTTTATGCCAAATTTCTAAGAACACAATGGCTTAAAACGCATACCTTTAAATCCCTAATAGAAGAAATTTCATAGAACTTTATCCGCAATGAAATTCATATGCAATGTGTTTAACTCTGTACACAGATAGTTCCGCCCATTCACAATACTCAACATCATCTTTAGAGGGAAAGTTGATGCTTTTGATGTTTTTAAACCCACATGCTAAATGACGCTCTTCACCAAATGTCAAAAGAAAAATGTTATAAACCTTTTTTAAACCCAGAAAAGTAATAAAACTTATTTCAGAGTTGTGATTGTGTTATAATGGATATAATATCATATTCGTATTGATGCTTCCATGAATTAAGTCAGTGTGTGTGTGTGGGGGGAGTTACATGCAAAGTAAAATCCTGAGGCTCTACCCTCGAATTTTATTGATTTGCATGTAACTCCTTCTTCATCAAACTTTATTCATAGACACATCCATGCGATAGATGAGATTATTTCATAAATACCAAAGAGTTTAGGCCCTGCAGGGTTCGACATTAACTTTTCTTACCACTAGACCAGTGGTCTAGTTGCTCATAATTTCTACTAGACCACCAGCAAAGTTCACTAGACCAACGATTAAAAACAAAAAAAAACTTCTGTTGCTATTTACCAACAATACCATATACAGAGATGTGAAGTGAAGCTATAGTTGTTAAAACTCCATCATCTTATCATCAAAGATAGTTTTCAAAAATAAAATGAAATTCCCTTCTTTCATCATGAGAATGTACCAATGATTTTACTGTTGTCGTGACAGATGCATGGTTATTGAAAATTAACATTTTATTATTGAAAAATATAATTAAATAAGGCAAATGGCCTGGTCATCTATGAAAGCTTTAAGCTGAGCCTGACCAACTCCAAGAGTTTGACATCTCATATGGTCCCATTGTCCATCAATTTGCCATCAATCATTTATAAATCTGTAATAAATTTGCAACAAAAAAATCTGATTTATGAGCACAAATCAGATATCCAGTTGGAAGTTTAGAAATGGTTAACCAGGGATTGTTAGCAAGTAGATAAACAGAGCATTCCTATTGTAAGACACCTTTCATTTGAAACAGCAAAGCTGACTATAATTTATCAATCATTAGAAATCATTTTGGCATTCATATATAGACCTGGTGTTGCATTTTCTGTCATTGTGCAGGTCAATGCAAGAGGAGGTTCTTCAATTCTAGAATAATTGCTAAATTAAATTGTGGGTACTCAATTAAATGTTACCAATAAGATTACTCAAATGAGTAGTACAGCTAACAACATCATGAAATTGACAAGGTGATTGATTTTGGAATGACATTTAATGAGTGTGATGAGTTGGGTTTTAAGTGAAATTAAAGGGGGGTAATCTTATATTGGTAATATTACCTCCCTTTAATGAAATATTCATACAAGTTGTACAAATAGCTTCCTATATCTTCAATGATCAATCAGACGCATATCATTTTAAATATGTCTGGGAAATCGCGAATTTTCTCTAGATATATTTATTTGAACTGGGCTGATGATCTTTTATAATGTTTTCAGTGACTTTGGAGCATTTTTGAATGGTTTGAGTGAGTGTTTTAAATGAATGATTGGAATGTGAGTGAGCAATTTAGAATGGTTTTGATTGAGGTGATTGCCAATTTCATGATGAAACTAACTGTAACTGCATAGATTTGAATAGAATTAATAACATATGACAGATCAATTAAAAGTTAATATCCTTTCGCTTTATATCCATGGCTCTGTTATATTGTGTTGAAATAAAGAACAAAGAAGACTTTGTTGTGTGTTTTTACTCATATTTATATAATATTTCACATCAAAATACTGTGGAAACATAAGGTAACAATAAAATCTGTAATAACTGTCCTCTACTCATACAATTAAAGGAAACAGAAAACCCACCAGGAACTTTCTAAAACATACAAGACTTTCATTTTGATTGACATGTAAGTGTAACACCTTCAAACAGATGCAGACATCACAAGGAAATATCACCGTAAATTGTGTGCAAGACTTGGAAGGTGGTTAACATACTCGAAACTTCTCACCTTTTTTTCTTTAATTTACTTAATTTAGGTAGATTCACCATTTACATTCAGAAAATATTATGGATGTAAATAGCTATTCTACCTAAATCAAGTTAAAATTAGGACCGAGTTTCTTGTGTGTGGTCACTATGCTTAATTACTCTATACCAGACATCATTTTGGATTTGTCGAATTTTAGGCATCCTGCTGATTAATAACCGTTACGCAATTATAAAACTCTTGCTTTTGCGTCATATGGCTTATTATTTAAAGATGCTTTCAATTTAGATTGGCTTGTCACAATAATAGTTCCCATGATGGTATGTTTGTGCAAAGGTACTGTACATACCTAAGAATTGTATAGGCATTTACAGTTGTATTTCGATCAAGTTTCTATACATCGAGGGGCCAGTGCAACATTATTCTAAGTGCTTATAAATATAAAAGGCACTTGCAATAGTATTTCATTGACCCCTCGAGTCATGTAATTGAAAATGAAAATCTTCAGTCATAGAATGAGGGCCTTCCAATATAATAGTAACACAGTCAATATACATAGTACAGTTTACATAGTTACATATGAAAATGGCATTGACGATATTTACATGATTAATAAACTCGGCATTGAACAGAATATCAATATTAAGTAATCACATTGTAAAATGATTTGCGATGATTGTTAGTTTGTAGGAAAAGGTTATGGCACTGATCAAAATGCAAACTGAACTCTCTTTAAACGTCATAAGTTAGCAAAATATATTATAAAACCAGAACAACTCGTTGGGATGTCACTCACTTAAGTCACTCACCCACGAAATTTTGTAATAAGACAATGTCGTAGGTTAACATTATATGATCGATTCAAATTGGTGATCTGATTGATCATAGATTTATTTAAGATGAGAGAAGTCTATCGATGAATTGAGTTTGGTCGGTAAATACAAAGTTAAAATGCCCAACTGATACAGCGAAATGTATCTCGAGACAATGAAAATTGGAGCTTCTTCAACCAACTCTTATTAGACGGACAGACTCATTCTACAAAATATTCTAGAATTGAAATTAAATAAAAAAAAAACATTATCTGACTCTTCCGTGAGTTATCATTATTACTTTCGTTAAAATATAAATTACATGTAGCAATAATGAATCTGTAATTATCGAATATTGAGGATTTAATACCCGATCGACGACTGGGCGTCGGCTGACCACCGAATTGTAACTGCAGCTTGATTAAACTATTGTTACGAGGTTTTGGTAACCCATCAATAATAATTGTGATGTTTCCGATAAGCGTGATATTTCCAACAATTTCAAATATGCGCAAAGCAAAGAATCTGACCAGCCTGTGCATCCGCACAGTCTGACCAGGCTCTCCACTATGCGCTTAGTCGATAGAAAAGGTCTCAAAGTATCTGTAGACCATCAGGTAACGTTATATTCACAGTTTGTGATGTCTCTGCCTCTCAATGTTTACACCTGTGAACATTACAAATTGTTGGAAATGTCACGAACAGGCTCAACATTAATTAGCTATCCAAAGAAGCAACTGCTGCATGTCTCCCGAATTCGTTATCGCTGTAAGATTACGAATTTAATTGCACATTACCTCCGCCAATATAACTTAACAATACAAATATCATATAGTTTAAGTAACAAGAACCTATACAAACATTTTTTTCTCATTTCATAACTACCACCATTCCATCTAACATACACAAATAACAATTGATACATGAAGATAAACAAAGAAAGGCACTTTTAAGATATTAAACAAAAGTAGGAATGTTGACTGAAGAAAAAGGCATATTTTTTCAGATTTATATTAAGCAACTGCTGAGTTAAACAGAAGCACCTTACTAAATTTTTACGTCGCAGTTAACTGGTAAGGCTATATCAGGAAGACTCGTCAGCTTTGCATCTCACTTCGATAAAAAAAATAATTGTCTGGACAAGAGTTAACGCATCATTGTCATTATACATTGTAGATTCATTATTTTTTTAGAAACTTTTTCGCGAAAGTAAAAAAGTACATCAGGATTAATCATACGACGAACTTTTATAAATACATTTCCTTGACGGTGGACAATGTCTGTGGTACTCTGTGCAAGGGCGTAGCTTCCATTACGCAATTGCGTAATAGAAATAAATCCTCTTTCAAAAAATGTAGTTGCTGAATGTGCATAACATCGAAACTACAGCTTATTTAAGCTGTAGTTACGATGTTTTGATTATTCACCATCGCCCAGTATCATTAAAATGGGAGCGGACAGGGGACATTCATTTTGGTCACAGTTCTTATATCGCCTTTATCCTATATATTCTATGGTTGTCGCCTTCTGAGTGCGTAAAAATTTCAAAGTCTTAGATACGCCTATGCTGAGTGTGCGTGTATGCATTTCGTTGATTTATGATAATATTCAAATGTAACTTTAAACGATCTTTTCAGAAATAATATGAATATGTTGATCTGCGAGCGATGCCAATATTGTTTAGAAACGCGTTTTATCTCCGAGTCTCACGAGATGAGATAGCTGCAAACATCAGTGATTTTCTCTGTTATTTCTACAATACATTCTCTTAGGTATGCATATACGCCGCGGCATAGGTAATAGACTATATGCAATTATTTGTCTTACATGTGATGTCTTCTTTGGAGGTTAAATAACCGATAGCTTATTGCAAAGTTTCGCATGTATTGTATTAAACACATTTATTTCGTTATGTCTCTTTATTTCGAAAATCACGGCGCGCAAGATTATGCATAATCGAGTTTTACGGTTCCTGATATGAATAAATACATGAATGAAAAAATAACTCAAGAACCGCTACAAGTCAATATTTGGAATTTTCTGATGCTTTTAAGCGACACCAGCCCTGTGTCCAAGATCACGAGGTATCAACGAACGCCCCAGAAAAGCTATCCGGTATACCCGAACAAAAAAAAATGACTAATGCGTGTTTCAAGTTGGAAGCGCTCGGAAGCCCTTGGCTATTCTAAATGCATGACTGGAAAGTCCGTTCATAGAGACAGAACTGATTTATATGCTCGAATCTTTCGTTTGAGAACAATTAGCACCGTTTTATCATCATTCACGCAGGGCTGTGTTTTCTAGTGACTTGGTGTCTTGCTCTATTGTTGGAACAGAGTCAAATGATCCAAGATAGACATGCCAAACACAAACGGTCAACTCTCTACTTTTTACACATAATCGACGAAATATTTTCACGTTTGTTGCACATAAGTTCATTTGAAAGACCAATGAAAATGAAGTCCTAATCGGCACGCGAAGTTTGATCGAAAAGAATATTATTAAATCGCATTATCAGATTACGGTGGCATAGAGGTGTCATTTGCACATTTTTTTATTTTCTTGGATTTTCGTTTTTAAAGTTATTTGTTAAAGAATAAAAATAAATGCGAAAAAACAAAATCCTCGATTTCCGTTTTAAAAGTTTTTTAAAAGTCATCTCTATGCCACCGTATCAGATCGAAGAAGAAAATAAGGTCGATGTTATTCTAAAATCTCGTAACTACAGCTTTGATCAAGCTGCAGTTACGAGGTTTTAGAATGACATCGACGAAAAGTTACATAAAGTCGCCCCAAATCTGATGTAATATACATTATTGGTGACAAAGAATTTTTGTATAGGTGCGCCAAATACAAAGAAGACACATTCATTACGGTATTCTGGGTTGACCTTTTCCGGTTGAGGTCGCTCAATTTTACGTCCCTGTAATTTTACACTTGAGAAAAAAGGTAAGAAATATTTCCCATTTTTTCCACAATATTTTCTACCACATATAATGTTTTCATATCAAATTATCCGAACTTTTCAATGTCGTCTCCCACAACTTTGACTTTAAGAAACAGAAACAGTTCATGTCAGGATTTCTCTTTTATCACAGATTAAACATAGACATAAAGATTAGTATTATTTACCAAACACACGCACAGAGAAACACACAATATGCTAATGTAAAACACCAACAACTGAATTTCAAATAAAGAGAAGACACAAATAAACAAATGAAACATAAATAATGATTGTCAACACACAAAAAGAAAGTAAATAAGACGAACTCGAACTCGCGCTGGAATTACTACATTTAGGCGATAAACTTTTAAACATTGACAATTTTCGTGAGCAAATTACAGATTACGAAAGAGAAAATGCAAGGACTATTACTGCTATACATATACAACTTACATTTGAACTAAACCATATAAACGGACTTTTCATTTGGCTCTATTGCTTTTGCAATTCTTGTTGCTCTTGAACAAAAGAATCACGAAGGTAAAGAAAGCAATTGATTCACGTTCTCCCCAGTTATCAGTTATATAAGCCTTGTCATGTTTAATATACCAGCCCTGCGGCCAGGATGACAAAACGGCGCAAACAGTTTTCCAATTATATCCCGCTTTGCGCGCAAGAGCACGCGCAAAACGGGGTATAATTGGAAAAATGTTTTCATCCTGAACGCAGGGCTGATGTTAGATAATGGAGAATAATCTGTAGGAAAGGCAATTCGCAACTTACATTCATGTACGCTTATATTTTTATTTCGCCCGCGTTATTCATTTCATATACATAATTAAGTATATAAAAATCGCACAAAAATATGGAAAAAAATGAATGAACGAAATACTAGTGCAGCTCGTTTACAGTTTAAACAGTGAAGAGAACTCATTATGTTTTTAGTATATCTATGATCTTTTTATTTCTAGGGTAAAATTTAGGTTTAAATGTTTAATGCAAAATTTTCTTGAAAAACTTAATCAGTAAGTTACTATCCCTGTCATTTTCTTTTAATGTACAACTAAATAACCAAGTACCGGATCGTCAACAGTTTTGGAATAGCAAAGAGAACCCGTGGATGAATTCAGGTGGTGTCACAGTGTCCTTGTCTGCGGTTTGACAAAGTGTCATTCTATCGTAAATGTTGCCGTAATGTAGTTAGTTTCCTGTTTCATAAAAAAGAGAAAAAGTAAAACATAATGGGTTAAAAAAACGCTGAGTTATAAACTCACCCAAACGGCTACCTAAGTGTAATGAGACAAAGCAAAGTTCTTTCATCCTGGGCATTTCAAATACGAATACGAATCGTCAAAGCTTTCTATAGAAAATACGAAATATGTGCCAGAATCGGCAGAATGCGCATTGCAGTATTTCGAAAAAAAAAATGGAATCCGCAAGCTACCATAGTTTAGGCATTGTTTAGAGTTGATCAAAGCCTCTCGGGTAGTTGTGTGTATGGTTATGCCAACGGAGCTTGAAGAGAAATTGTCCATCGTTAAACAATAGGACCCCTATTTATTTTCAAACACCCCTTGCAAGAGCGAAAAGAAAACGTAGTAAAATCATTTATCGACTGTAATAACGTTTGAAATGTCAAGGAGAGTTTTGTTTTAAATCATAAAACACAATGTATTTTCAAGTATGTGGTGTAACCTGACGCCTTACAGTATCATTTAGATACAGTTTTTATAACTTTTCAAAGTCTTATATTCTTTTCCTTTTTTCCTTATATATGTCCATGTCGGAATTTTTGCTTTGTCTCAACATCTCGGTATGAAGTGATCCAGAGGGGAGAATGGAACCATTATTTTCCTTCTTTTATTGCTTTATAAAATTATTAATCAACTATTTTGCTGATTTCAGATTAAATTGTTTTAGAGTTGAGCACCTGACGATTATCTCGAGGCATAAGCTGATGGAAAATGACCATTTCAATTTCATGATCTAATAGACTCCCCTCTAAACCACTAATAAATTCATAAAAAAAATATTAACCAATTTTATTCTCACAAACCTAAACTTAGACTCTATCAAAGCATTTACATGCACACCTCTCTTAAATTGAGCAATTATTCAAGTGATCTAAATAAAGAAGAAAGTAAATTCCCATGCATTGCAAATTAAGGATGAAATGTGAAGCTTATTTAATAATAATAATAATAAAAAAAACTTTATTTACAAACTATTGCGCATTAAAAGAACGAGTACTCAACAGATATTGGTGTAAATTTGACAAAGTCGTATGAAATGCATTTTAAACGCATGAGAGAGGTCCATGTGATAGCCATTTTAATTTTTATATTTTAATATCCATCCCTAGATGGAATTCTATGGGAAAACTATGATTGTATTTTTTCTCCTGAATGAAAAATTAGTATTTGATTAACTTCCTAAAACATAAATAGTAACATGTAGTATTTATATTGTTTACTAGTAATAAAATAAAGTTGTATGAAGAGCTAAATAAAACAAGATTATGTGACTTTTGTGTTTCAAATGACATAAAAAGACAAGTTTATCAAAACGACATTTCGTCATTTAAAAAACATTTTGTTTCATGAATGGGTACAGCTCTTTAGAAAAACTTCTCATTTATGTAAAAGAGAATCAATTATAAACTAGTTATCTGCACACACTAATACCAATGCTGTTTTGTCACACCAAACATTAGAGAAGGGAAAAGGAGGAGCAGGAGAGTTGGTTTAGCGGGAAAAGTTCACAACCATTCCAGAGGCTACATCTCACGTACAAAGAGCCATTCAACTGTTGACGACAAACGAGGTTAGACTAGATCACACATCGGGCAGCGGGGAAGAAAAGGCAGTATTAGTCTACGCCACGACAAGCTGCTTAACACACATCCTGTCTTCATGTCTTGTTGTTTCCACAGTATCGAAGGTAACTTTTGCAGGACCGCTGGACGGCTAAAACTGTGGTGACATTTATACGTTATGGATCCCTAAAACCGAGTGTTCCCAGATAGATAGTTGATATTGAAGTACTAATGTAATGCATGATAGGCGAATCCTGGACCTCGTAATCAAACCATATAATTTATTTACTACACAAACTGGACTGTTTCTACAAGCACTCCCTTTAGATATTGTTTTACTTTTTCTTAAGATTAAACCTTGCTAATCTTGCCGACACTCCTCCTTGACTGTCAACAAATTTCGCTTTCTTTGGAGGTCCATTATCTTTCTTATTATTGTCTGATTTCAATGAACTAGCTTTGTTTTCAGTCGGGTCTTTCTCCTTTTTGTCATTAGCTGAAGCCTTTTCAGCCTTTGGTTCTTGTTCTTTTTCAGCTGCTTTACCTTCCTGCACTATCACAGTTTCTGCACTTTCATTAGTATCTAAACTTATACTGACCTCTGCGGCATTATCTTCCGACTGAGGAGAATCTATCGTAACATCTGCACTTAAATCTAGGGTGATGTTAGCTGATTCTTCTGTGCCTTCGCTGATCGAAATATCGAAAGATTGGGACTGATCTTCGGAGGCCGCAACTTCATTACCTTCTTGAACTTGAAAAACGAAAGAACTTTCTTCTGTTTCTCCGACAACAAAGGATCCCTCTGTTTGTGCAATAGAAATTTCAACATTTTCTGATTGGTTTTCCTCAGACACTTCAACTGTGGCGAGAGTAACCTCTTCGCTTGTCTTACTGTCAATGCTGACATCAATTTCTTGAGATTGGATTATTACCTCCGACTGTTCTGAGGATTGGACCTTCAATGTACTGTCTTCGACTGTTGTCGAGACTTGTACGGTGTCTTGAGGAGCCTCAACAGCTTGAGGGTTGGTTGTCTCCGTTATAGTTGGTGTCTTTTCGGCTTTTACCTCATTCTTACTTACCTCCTCTTTACCAATTTGAGCCGAAATTTCAACAGGTTTACTTTCTTCTTTGGTTGTTTCTTTATCTATGGCTACTTCATTCTTGCTATTTTCTACCGGAGCTACTTGTTCTACAGGTTTGTCTACAGGTTCTACTTCGGGCTGACTTTTAGCGTCCAGGTTTTCTTCTACAGGTTTTGATTCTGACTGACCGGCATCGGATACCTGCTGTTTCTCTGCTACTTTAATTTCCGGTTTTGGTTCTTGTTGTTCATTATTCTTTGATTTTTCAGTAACCTCATTAGTTGGTGGTTTCACATCATTGGAACTTACCGTGTCCTCCGTTTGTTCAAGATTTGATTCTGAGGTCCCGTCTGTTGAATCCTTGATACTCTGATTAGCACCCTGTAGAGATTCCGATATCACTGTTTCTGCCATCCTCTCTCCGTATTCTCGAATAACATCATTTGTAAGTTCAATAGTTGCATCAACTGTATCTACCTCGGCTTTTACTTCAACATTTTGTCCCGATGAATTATCTGTTAATTCGGCTGTTACTTCAACATTTTGTGTTGATGAATTATCTGTTTCCACCGGCTTTTGGGCTACATCAACTATTTCTTCTTGTTTAGGTTCGGACTGTGAAGGTGTTTGTTTTACTTCCGATTCCGCTTGTTGTTTAACGACAACGGTTTGAACTGTTTCCTCTGGTTTAGATTGTGACTGAACCTCTTTAACTTCTGGTTTAACTGATTGAACTGAAGCCACGGTTGTTTCTGATGCCGTTATAGTTTTAGGTGCAACGGCCTTGCCTTCAGCTTGTTGCTGAACGACAACAGCTTGAACCGTTGGAGTAACTTGCTGGACTTCTGTTTTTACTAGTTGAACTGCTACTGTCGTTTTTCCTTGCACCGCTGCAGGTTTAGGCGCTACGGGTGATTGGTTTTCTAGGCGTTCAACAGTACTTTCGTGTTTCAAATTAAGTTCTTCGGCCACTGATGATACAGTATCAGTTGTTGGTATAAACCCACTTGCTTGTGTAACAGCCACTGGACTTGTGACGGCTTGTTGATCCTTTGGTTGGCGCTTTCGTTCACGTCTTCGAGGTGTTTTCTGTGTCGTTGCTTGTACTGGTATTTGAACGGTCGATTGGACTGTCTGTGTTACTGGCTGTTGGACTGCTTGTTGTGGAGGCTGTGATACAGTTTTATATACGACCCCAGGTTGTGAAGTGATTTGAATTACGGGAGCATTAGTGTCCCCATAGTAGGCATGAGCCTGTTGTAAATATTTTTGCTGTGCAGCAGCTGGAGCTAAAACGGATGACCCTGATAAATCAACACCGTTCACAGCTTGTGTCTGTTCCGTTGTATTGCCACTAGAACCAGGTGTAAATGACTTCGAGGAAGCAACTTGGGGCTCTTTTGACTTCCAAGAACATTTTAACTTGGCTATAATTTCTTCATCTTCTTCAGAACATTTTAACAGATTTTGACCTCGTTCATAAATCGGACTCTCTGCTATAAAATTTCTGGGATTAATTTCGGCCAACTCTTGCATCCTCCTTTTCCCTTCATTATAAGCCCTCAGGACGATACCCTCCCCGGGGATGTGTCCTGAGGGTAAAATAGTACCTTCTTCGTCTGCTTCTGTATAACTTAAAGATTCTTGGAGAATTTTAAATGATCTAGATTGGACTTTAGGATTGGTATAGCCTCGGTATTCGGAGGGCTCCTCGTCAGGATCGTTATATTGTTGAGGCTGTTGTACTCTCCTCACTGGCCGACTATCTTGTTGGTCTACACCGGCGGCAGACGGGTTTCTGAAAGTATATTTGCGCATATATGGAGTAAAGTGAGAGGCCAAATAATATCGCAAATATATGTAGAATATATCTAGCCTCTCGTACATCTCTCGTACATTCGTAAAATGACACCAAAATTGTAGTGGAAGAATCTAATGAAGTCCAGGATAATTTCAAGTTGAGAATAACAAAATAGGATCAATTATCAAGGAAATATTTTAGAACGATGAGTTTGGCATAAATTAAATATCTTTGGAGTATAAAAGCTTTGTACTGCTGAGGGCCAGTGTTGCTTAACTGGCTTTCACTACTAGCTTACCCCCCCCCCCCCCCCCCCGAAAACTTTTCAACGGGGCGACAAAATTTAAGTAAGTTCTTGTGAAAACAATTTTGTTTCATCAGTAAGAACTTGTTAGAAGGGTGGATCATAGATATATTTTAACGAACGGATGGTTATCGAAATCTTTTTCTATCGAAAATCAGATAAGTAGGATGCCTCGCCACGTTTATCAACATGCAGTAATGATAGAAAGGTATTGGAAACAACTAGTGTTCCAAGATGATAGCCACATGTCATAGTGTGTAATCACTGGTTTATTGTTGTCAGAATGTAGGCTACATTGACTTTCGACTTCGGTATAAAGAAATCGTTTAAGTCCGCGTTGTGCTCATCACTTAAAGCATTCGGAACATCGCTCGGACTTTT
The DNA here is from genome assembly GCA_948146395.1 of Fragum whitleyi. Lineage (NCBI taxonomy): Eukaryota > Metazoa > Mollusca > Bivalvia > Cardiida > Cardiidae > Fragum > Fragum whitleyi. The sequence goes on from OX411545.1 coordinate 88,527,932, forward strand.
CCGTAAACTGGACAGTACTGTCTATTCCGTAGAATCGCCGAGTTTTCCCAAGTGCACTTAAAGTTAGAAATGTCGTAAAATTGACAAGTTGAATGATTTTGGAATGATATTTAGTGTGTATGTGGGGAACGAGTTTTGAATAATTTTCAAGGAAGGTAATACATAATCGATAATTGGTCGAAATTAACGGTAATTTATTAACCCCCTTAAAAATCTTCGTACTTTAATTTTGTGTATTCACGGATAAATCATACGCTTAAAAATCAACAGCAACCAAACAAATAATGCAATTATATGATCGATTTGATTGAAATGTTGACCATTTTGAACGATTTCGAAGCGTTTTTGAACACTTTCGGAGCGTTTTTGAGTGACTGAGTGAGTCTTTGTAATGAATGATTGGAGTGTTGAGTGAGTGTTTTAGAATGATTTTGGTCGGAATGAGTGTCAATTTCACGGTGTTGCTAACTGTATAATATGAAATTAATGCTAAAAAAACTATTATATATATTAACAAGAGGACGTTTGGTTCTTGATCGCTAACCTGAATCAATGAACAGACAGATCTTCAAAGAGGTCAAAATATAACATTAGGGGGATAATTCGAACCCGATTGGTAGAGGTCAAGAAATTATGATAGATACCAAATATCAAAGCAATTAACCCTCTGCTTTCAGAGATAGAAAGAGGTTAAGAAACATGCTTCTTTGTAAAAAAGGGCGCACTGAGAAATAAATATAACATTAGGGGGATTATTCGAGCCTGATTGGTATAGGTCAAGAAATTATGATAGATACCAAATATCAAAGCAATTAACCCTCTGCTTTCAGAGATAGAAAGAGGTTAAGAAACATGCTTCTTTGTAAAATAGGGCTCACTGAGAAGTAAATATAACATTAGGGGGATAATTCGAACCCGATTGGTAGAGGTCAAGAAATTATGATAGATACCAAATATCAAAGCAATTAACCCTCTGCTTTCAGAGATAGAAAGAGGTTAAGAAACATGCTTCTTTGTAAAATAGGGCTCACTGAGAAGTAAATATAACATTAGGGGGATAATTCGAACCCGATTGGTAGAGGTCAAGAAATTATGATAGATACCAAATATCAAAGCATTTAACCCTCTGCTTTCAGAGATAGAAAGAAGTTAGGAAACATGCTTCTTTGTAAAATAGGGCGCACTGAGAAGAGATACCCTTTATAAGTTAGTCAACCAAATGTTACGACCCTCTACCCTCTGGTTTCAGAAAAGACTATTTAGAAAAAGTGTTTTCATTTGAAATTGGTTACTCTCGGACACAGCACGAATCGATTGAACCGCAGAGGCATCATATGGACAAAACTGGTCAAGGGCTACATACCAGTATACAGCAAGCTCTCTGTTTTCTAGCTCCGATTTTTTTAAAGATATTTATAAATATTTTCATCATTTATGTTGCATTTGTAACAGGAGTTAAGAGGGTAACTTCGAAAATTCGATCAACTTTGATAGATCTTTGAAACTGAAGGCACATTGCGGCCAAGTTTCAACCTGATTTGCCTTATAGTTAAAGAGTAGAATTTAAAGAAATTGTTAATGAACATACTAAACCGCTGATGACGACGCTGGAATTCGCTCGATGACACAAATGTGTTGGGTTTAATAAACTATCGTATTTTAACCAACAATCATCCTACTAGGATATTCAGAAATATTTAATACATACTTAGTGTATTGTATGAAAAAAATGTCTCATGAGGTTGGGAGGATTGAAAATTGTCGAGGCTATGCCGAGTACGTATGCTAAGTACGTATTATATTTATCGTATAACCTCTATTTGTCTTCTTTTCGTCGATGTTTCTAACTGAAATGCAAGTTTCTAAAAATAACCGCATTATATCATTGTTCTAAAAATAAGAATGTGATATCATAAAAAATATCATACGGGTTGTTACCACACGGAAATTTGTATAGTTTTAAGATAAAATGCAATAACGATTAATGTTTATATTTTAATGCAGTTCTGTAACCCATTGAATTTGGTTTATGAAAGTATGTATGTTGGAAGGGAGGACAAGAGGACCATGATGGTCCTATATCGCTCACCTGAGTAAGTCAACTCATAACTTGTCAACAATGTTATAAATACCAGAAATTGTCTGATGTACATTTAGGGTAAATTTAAAAGAAACAGACTTTAATTTCCTCCTACTGCAATTTGATTTTCTTTTTAATTGCAAACAAAGTTATTGATGGAATTGAATTCAAGTTTAGTAGACCTAAACCTTAATAATATACCTGCCATGTTTAAGATATGCCAAATAGTTAAGGCGAAGATTAACCTTCTCTGATATTTTTGACAATATTTTGACATTTCCCATACCATGTAAACCAGAGATTTTGATAAAATAAAATTATTTTTACAATTTTGGTAGAGCTTCACCCAAAGAACATCCCTGCCATGTTTCAGCTTAATTAGCCCAGTGGTTTAGGAAGAGAAGAAGTTTTTCTAAGATTTTCAGCAATTTCCCCCCATTTTTCAGCCTTTCTGTTACCATGCAAACCAGAGTTTTTGATGAAATTAAATTTTTTCAACAACTATTGAAGAACTTCACGGAAGAAACATCCCTGCCCAGTTTCAGCTTGATTTGCCAAGTGGTTTAGGAGGAGAAGATTTTTTTCTAAGATTTTCAGCCATTTTCGGCCATTTTTCAACCTTTCCATTACCATGGAAACCAGAGTTTTTGATGAAATTGAATTCTTATTACAGCTTTTGAAGAGCTTCACCCAAGAAACACCTCTGCCAAGTTTCAACTAGATTGGCCTTGTGTTTTAGGAGGAGATGATTTTTTTTTTAAGATTTTTGGCCATTTAGGAGGAGAAGATGTTTTTCTCAGATTTTCAGCAATTTTCGACCATTTTTCAACCTTTCCATTACCATGGAAACCAGAGTTTTTGATGAAAATAAATTCCTTTTTACAACTTTTGAAGAGCTTCACCCAAGTTTCAGCTTGATTGGCCTTGTGGTTTAGGAGGAAAAGATTTCTTTCTAAGATTTTCAGCCATTTTCAGCCATTTTTCAACCTTTCTGTTACCATGGAAACCAGAGTTTTTTATGAAATTGAATTCTTTTAACAACTTTTGAAGAGCTTCACTCAAGAAACATCTCTGCCAAGTTTCAGCTTGATTGGCCTTGTTGTTTAGGAGAAGAAGATTTTTTTTTAAAGTTTTTTGTCCATTTTCGACCATTTTTCAACCTTTCCGTTACCATGGAAACCAAAATATTTGATGAAATAATTTTTTTTAACAACTTTTGAAGAGCTTCACCAAAGGAACATCTCTGCCAAGTTTCAGTTTAATTGGTCTAGTGGTTTAGGAAGAGAAGAATTCTTTCTTCGACTTTCGTGATTTAAACCTTTCTGTTGCCATGGCAACCAGAGTTATTCATAGAATTGATTTTTTTTAACAACTTTTGAAGAGCTTCACCCTAGGAACATCCCTGCCAAGTTTCAGCTTGATTTGCCCAGTGGTTTAGGAGGAGAAGATGTTTAAAGAAATTGTTGACGGACGGACAGACGGATGGACAGACAGGCGGACGGACGATGGACGGGCGACGGACGGTGAGTGATCACAATAGCTCACCTTGAGCACTTTGTGCTCAGGTGACCAAAAAAGTACTTGTGAATTTACCCAAATTTGAGATTTTATGTAGGGTATGCGCAAGCCTACGACAGTGTATCCGTTATCCTTCGAAATCTTAAGACCATCTTACTTACCTCTGTACAACAAAATCGAGTTCATTTCCAGCTCGAATGATCTCCATTTTCACCTGTTCGTGTGAGAGACTGTGTGTGGGGGCGTTACCAACTGCCAGAAGGCGGTCCTGGACCCGTAATCCTTGGCGATATGCCAAACTCTTCGGGTTTACCTGGAAAACAGCAGTGGAATAAACAAATAATTCTTAAATTCAGTTTTGATGATGATGGTGACAATCCTTTTCTATGATTAAAAAGCTATAAAATATTAGTTTAATTTAACCCCCCCCCCCCCCGATAAAGAAAAAAAAAGAAAAAAAAAGAGAGAAGAGCTAGGTTTGGGAGGGGGGAGTAGGTGTCAACTTGTCCGTCGGTCAGCCTGTCTATAGCTTTTTCTTGTCCACCCAGAGTCTTAAAAAATAATGGATATGTTTGATTAAAACTTTACAGATATGCTCAACATCTAGAAACAATGTGTATATTATATTTTGATTACGGTCAATTGCCTTTTGACAGAGTTATGACCCGTTCGTGAGTAATCGTGTCCGCTTAATTTCTCAGAAACTATTTAAGGAATTGGATTCAGCTTTATAGAGATTCGCTCTAAGTCAGACATGTAAAAACCCTATTTTGGTAACGGTCCATTGATACTTAAGGACCGGTCCCACTGCAAAATGGACACAAAACGTATGCTAAACGGACAAGACGGAAGAGTTAGAATTCCACCCGTTCTCATATGGTCGATTTAAACGGATAGAAGTGGCAAATATTTGCGGAAACAGAACGGAAAATGTCGGACGCGTAAAGTATGCAGCCGGGATGATGAGTGGATGTTCATCGGAAGCCTTGCGGGTAAGAGCGGATGACAGCTCAGAAGAGGTTATCGGGTGTAATTGTGACGTAATCTTTTAGCGGAAAGAGCGGATGCATAAAGCATTGGACGTATACATAACGTAATCTATGCTGAGCGGAAACAAAACGGTTACAGCGCGGATGCCTAACGGATGGTTTGAGAATACAGCGGAAGTAAAAAAGGATTCTATAGGGTACGTGGCGTTTGTTCCTCGTATTGTTTCGCATATACATCGTACACGGCGGAAAGTTTATCCGCTCTACAAGTTTTGTGCAGCACAAAACTTTCTGCGCGGATAAAATCACAATTGGCGGACGCTCGACGGACAGAGAGTATGCAAAGCGTATGTACAGGGTATAAAACAGATGCAAAGCGTCTATTCAACGGATGTAAAGATTTTCATACGTTTTACATCCCCAATGCATCCGAAGGTGCAGTAGGGCCGGGCCTTTAACTGGGTTATGTGCCTTTAATGATCACGTTTATTTTCTGTATGAAGCCTTTTGCTGAAGTTTTTGTGTCCGCTTAATTTCTCAGAAACGCTTGATTGGGTCTGATTCAGATCTTATAGGTATGCTCAGAATGAAGCAGAGGTATGTATATCTTTTTTGTAGCGGAGAATTGATCTTGGAAAAATTGTATGACAGGCGTCCGTTTGCCTGTCTGTCCGTATGTCTGCCAGCGAAAACTTGTCATGTGAACACTTTTCAAGTTGTTAAGCGATTTTTTGCATAACAGTACCTCTCATCAAAAAGCACCATTGATTGTCTAGGTAAAGGTCATCCGACAAGGTCAATGTCAAGTATCAAGTTCAAACTTTCTAAAAAACCCAAAAGAAACAAGGAGAAGAAAGAAAAGAAAAATGCCGAAGAAGTAGCCCAATTCAATATCAAGCCAATTTGTCGAAACTTCGACTTAGTACATTCAATGAAGCATTGGCTTTACACAGAACATGAGGCTCCATTGGTATTATCCTGGTTTTATAATATGACCGACGTCGCCGGAGTGAAATAATCCCGTTGATATTATTTTTGATATTACACGGGTGTTATTAAACTAGTGGAATAACTATGCAAATTAGCTCAGAGCGAATAGCAACGCTATTTTGTAACCGCGAAAATGACGTCATAATCTATGTTTTGTGACGTCATTTTTAAACGGCGTTATAAGTTTCGCGGAAAATTGAATCATTGAATTTCAATAATTTTGACGATTTTTCGCTAATATTTGGGTCATATCATAAACAGAATATAAAATTTGTGCTCATAAAATACAGAATTTATTAAACTCGTCATCTAAAACAAATAAAAACTCGCAAAGCCTCGTTTTTATCTGTTTATAGATGACTCGTTTAATAAATTCAGTATTCAATGACCACTCATTCAATATCCTCTATTTATCAAACTAAGTTATATTGATAACCTTTTTAGATTATTTAGAAATATGACAATAGTTTACTGGCCGGAATGGCACTCTACAGTACTGTTTACAAGTGCTTTGATCTCGTTCAGATAATTTTTGTTTCTGCAAGGTTCTTACTTATAAAACAAGAAAGCCGCTGAGATACATCGCCAAAAGGAATATTTTTTTTTAAACAAATGTCCTTTTTTCTGTAATGCTGCTTATATAGTTAGACATTGAAGGTATGCTAACATGTTAAAAAGATGAAGAATATCCTGTTAACTATCATGTAAGTCCATCCTCAATAAACAATGATTTGTTTTAGAAGAAAAGTCTTCATGCAAATTCATTAATAGATCGATAAATCCTATAACATTAGGAAGACTTGTGTTAACATGAAAATTGCCTTGAAGGGTATCTTGTGAAGCAGTATAATATCACCAAATGACGACTATTTGCGCATGTTTGTATGACGAGGAATATTTTGTGAAAGTTTCATGCAAATCCGCACGATTCATCTTAAACAAGAAATTAACATGACTGCCCCTTAATCCTTGTTGCAGCATACTGTCACAAAATGGAAACGATGCGCAAATAATCAGTTGATTAAGAAAATTCTGTGAAAATTTCATTGAAATTAGTCCGTAACTGTTGGATTAACATGCCCTGCGTTCAGGATGACAAAACGGTGCAAACAGTTTGCCAATTTTACTCCGCTTTGCACGGGCACTTGCGTGCAAAGCGGGGTAAAATTGGCTAACTGTTTGCACCGTTTTTTTCATCCTGAACGCAGGGTTGAAGTTTAAACGAAGGCCCGTTTTCTTTCATGAGGCATCATTGTAACACGAAATGGTGACAACATGCCTATTTATATGATGAAGATCAATTTGTGAAAATTTTACGTAAATGCGTACAGGATGATGCCATTCTTTAGTGATTTAGGTGGATTATAGAGAAATAAGGGTAGAGAATCACTTGACAAACTCGCTGCATATCCGGTGAAATTATCAAAACATTTTAACCCCCGTTCGTTCGTGTCACCCCATCTGACGTCACGTAAGCGAAGCAAACTAAGCAACGTCACCATCAATGTTGTATAGCAAATACGTGCAAAATGATGCGCTATAAGAAAATTTGTCTTAGGATTTTCACATTTTGTCTCAGTGTTGCTTTTAAGAAATAGAACTCTCGTTTGTTTTTCGAGTAAGGTCTATTCATATTTCATTGAGTGAACAACAAAAGCTATTTTCACTCCTGGCTCTGCCATTCGTGAAAAAAAAAGTTTGTTGTTCACTCAATGAAACATAAATCGATCTTACACTGAAACAAACGATTATCCTCTCTATATACGTCAACTAGGCTTGACAAATTTTTTTTTACTGCACAGTTGGGCTTAAACTTGAAAATATACTCTACCAGGTGAAAACTTGCAGGAAAGACTCTAATCGCTCATGTAATGTGATAAATCATCAGATTTGACAATGTTCCAAGATTTGTCACATTTTTCTCATAAAAAGTCAAGTTTTGTCAAAACAATAAATGCGTCATATTTTCTCTAGTCTCAATGTGAATGACAATACAAGTATGCGAGTAGATTGCAAATCTGGACATCAAAATACATTTAAGAACATCGTGAAATTGACAATCATTCCGATCAAACTCATTCTAAATCATTCACTCAGCGCTCCATTCGTTCATTCCAAACACTCACTAAAATCGATCAAAAACGCTCAAAAATCATTAGAAAACATTTCGAAATCGTCCAAGCCGATCAACATTTAGTTCAAATCGATCAATTTTTTCTACGTTTTTTATGGCTGGTGTAAAATTTAAAGTGTATGATTGGTTCATCAAGACGCTCAACAGAAAAATATGTATTTTTTATTAAAGGGAGGTAATAAATATCGCTAATTTTGTTCATCTTGGATAAAATTATCGATATAGGATTACGTCGCTTTAATTCAACACAAGACTCGCTCCACACACCCATTCAATATCGTTCCAGAGTCATTCTAAAATTATTCATCTTGCCAAAACACGAGCCCTGTAAACTTATCATTGTATCTTATCCAAGAGCAATTATTGCAATAACTGCATATTGAATATCGTGTATATCTGTAAGTAACAACATTCACAGCACTCAGTGTTCGATCGGACGTTGCACACCAATACCGCCATTACTCTAGTAGCAGTTGTCACAATAGTGCAGGATTATGAATTGGAGATACTAGTTCACTTATTCGGCGACCAAAATGATAATTCACACATGGTTTATGAGGTCAAAATCTGTCTTTGTTTAAAGTACTTTGACATCTACATGGTTTTGATGTTGCAATACTTTTTTTCCCTTGTGTATACAAAAACATTCCAAATGGAACAATTAAAACATGTGATACAACTCCAAGAAAATTCAATGGTTCGGCAAAAAAGCATTTTTTCATGGTAGCTGAAACAAATCTTAACACTGCAATATAGTTGTCTAAATCGCTTCAACCATTTACATTATTTTATCGATTGATATTATTATGCCTTAGTGTTAAGAATTAATTCAATCTTTTTTAAATGGAAACTTTGCCGAAATATCGAAAGACTAAGTGTTTTATTATATATTTAGGCAAAAGTCTTTTATTTCCAACGGGAAATCATTTAATTTATGCAACAATAATTCACAAGAAACCCTAAATCTGACCTTCATCTCTTTTCCTCGTTGATCACATATATAGATATATAAACTTTACCAGCGTTATCATTCGTACTAGAATGCATGAATCTAAATCGATTGAATAAAAATTTAATTCCATTTTAAATTTGGTATCAAAATCTTAATAAACCCTTCTCGTGTTATTTACGATATTCCATGCTGTGCTCAAAGTCTTTTGGTATACATTGTAGACTAAGATTTGACTGCACAGATGTACACTCTGACCTTGGCATACACTGCCTGTTTTCTTCTCAACTAGTGTGGAAAAAAACCAGACCGGTTTAAATGTAAAAAAAAGAAGATATTTTGCTTGGAAAAAAAATAAAAAAAATAAATTCGGCGGTACTGGGCTTGATTACTGATCTAAACTATTATGATAAATCAATGGCTCAGTGCTAAAGAGTTGTAACTGTCTATAAAGATATAGGCAGTTACAACTGTTTCGCACTGAGCCATCGATTAATGATAGTGGGTACAGTAAGAACATCGTGATGAATTATCTTGGATTGATTTTTAAATGAAATTGAATGGTGTGATGAGCAGGTTTTGCATGATTATCGAGGGAAGTGAAACGAAATCGGTAATTAGGACAATTATACGACATTAGCGATATTTCCCCGTCCCCTTTAAGGTAGATCTGATAGTTCCGCACTATTTCGGCACTCATGAGATTTCACATTGTTGACCGAGGTTTCCTAATGAAAATCATTAGGAAACCTCGGTTAACACTGTTAAAGTTCTTTACCTTCGAAACCTTGCGGAACTCGATTCTGCGTCTTCACAGGAAAATGAGACCCTAAAAAGTCAACACCAGTCAATACAATCATGCAATTATTTGATCGATTTGATTGAGACGATAAATTTGAATGGTTTCGACGCCTATTTGCAAAACAATTTTGGACCGTTTTAGAGTGATTGGAGTGAGTGTTTTGAATGAATGATTGGAGCGCTGAGCGAGTGATAATAAATGGTTTAGATCGAGATGAGCGTCAATTTCACGA
>OX411545.1:88537825-88699320 GCA_948146395.1 Fragum whitleyi
ATACAACATTTGCATGTAAAAACTTAACCAGTAATTTCTAGCTCAGAAAAGGGTTTAAATTCTATTAAATCCAATATCAGAGTAATGAAACTTTGTCTAGATGCTGATATTATGGATCTTATGACTGGCTATTTTAACCGCAGTTTACCCATGGTCTTTCCAAAACTTTCTAAGATTACACCTGACCATTACGTCCATGATTATATTATATGGTGGAAACATTATATCGTTTCTTATTCTAAACTCAAAATTTGATGCGTCTCTAAAATCGCCAAGCATATTTTGAGAAACGCACTTGTAAGCTCTTTCTTTAAAACAAGATTCGGTCTAAAATCCTAGTTTCTGACTAGATCATCAACTCGGCAATCCATTTGGACTATTCAATGCTCCACCAGACCGAAATTGTTTTTTTTTTCAAATCTCAATTTCGAGCTCTTTCCAGATTTGTTAATGTCAAACAGTTTTAAGCCCCGCCCCCTAATCCCGCCCACGTGTTCATGGCGACTTTAATAAACATAGGCTTCTACAGTGTCTACAAGGTACACGTTGACGAAACAAAACGAACACAACACAGTCATAGAAGGAAATAAAGTAAAACTGTGGGAAAATAAGTAAAAATCTTTTTCAGGAGGTTCTCAGATATAAGGACTAGTTGTTAAACATTTTGGTACTTAAGACGTGACCGTTGGTTCGGTATTTATATGAGAGACAACAAGGGAACTAAACTCCGAGAATATCTTTTATATGTTGCTATGTCAATTATGTTGTTAAACAAGATTTGTATCATATTTTCTTATCTTTTCACCAATAATGTTGTTTTGACGAGGGCAGCTATATACATCCACGACTACCTTAGTCGGTAACGTGTTGAACAGTCAATCCTTGGATCGTACGTTGGACTTCGGCCCTGCGTTCAGTATAAAAAACGTTTTCGATTTGAAACTTAACTATGCTCGAATGCGCACGTGCAAAGAGGGCTATCATATCAAAACGTCTGCAAAACAAGAGGACCAAGATGGTCCTAGATCGCTCACCGAGTCTCTTTGATCACTGGGACATCACATCGATCAAAAAGGCAGATGTCATAAAGAAGATAATTTCTACATAAAACCAAGTTTCACAAAGTTTGGCCACATTTGTGGCCATCGGAGTTATTTCAAGTAAATTATCATTAAGACTCCTTTTCCTGTGATATGGCACGAATCTTTCCCATATTCAAAAGAGTTCACCCTCAAACCACCCAAGGAATAATTCTGCCAAGTTTGGTTGATTTTGACTCAGAAGTTTAGGAGAAGATGTCGTTTAAAGAGATTGTTGACACCGTGACGGACAGACGGACAGATTGACAGACGGACGCAGGAAATTGATAGATCACAATAGCTCCCTTGAGCACTTCGTGCTCAGGTGAGCTAAAAAAAAAAGTCAACCAAGAGCTACAAAACGCTCTAATTGTAGTAATAAATGTGCTTTGTAATTTCTTTTTGATATTTTTAGAAACCATTGTAAGCAGACATTAAAAGCGATTATATAGGGTTTAAGAAAGGTCAGTTGTTTGGATAGTTTGTTTCTTAAATACATAATGCCATATCAGACAACCCTAAAGTCATAATTCACTGAAAAGATCGTCAGCTTAGAATTTGTTTCAAATTATCAACGAATTATTTTTTTTTCTTTATATTGATGTAATGATTTTACATCGAGTTGTATTAATATTGTATCAAAGAATTCTGAGCAACAAAGATAAGAATAAATCTTAAAATTAGAATCTCAATAGATCTATACACTATTATTAACACTGGGGTGTTGTTAGACACTCTAGCTATCTTGTTATAAGAACCAGAGTGAGAATCAACAACAAGGAGTTTACTTTAGGAATTACAAATTGCTGAACAGACATAACATCTACGTTTAATCCGTTTAAATTACATTATAATATGACCTACGTCGCCGGAGCGAAATAATCCCGTTGAATATTTTTGATATTACACGGTTGTTATAACACTAGTGCAAATGAGCTCAGAGCGAATAGCAACGCTATTTTGTAACCGCGAAAATGACGTCATTCTATGTCACAATCTATGTTTTATGACGTCATTTTTAAACGGTGTTGTTTTTTTTAAAGTTTCGCGGAAAATTGAAAAGTTGAATTTCAAGGATTTTGACGATTTTTCGCTAAAATTCGGGTCATATTATACACAAAATATCAAATTTGTGCTCATAAAATACAGAATTTATTAAACTCGTCATCTAAAACAGATAAAAAGTCGGCGCAGCCTCGTTTTTATCTGTTTATAGATGACTCGTTTATAAATTCAGTATTCAATGACCATTCATTCAATATCCTCTTTTTAGATCTACAACTATCAAAATAAGTCTACTAAAACGATATTGTAAGGTGTGTTGAAGGATGCCCTTGACCCTTGCACATCTTTGGACGTGGAAATTAAACAAACAAACAAACAAAACAAACAAAACAAACAAGAGACCCAAGAAGACCTGTACCGCTCCACTTGCTTTAACATCTCTAGACTTTCATTATACAAAGCTTACTTTGACTGAAAACAACACTTTTCAATCTCTTCAGAACTATTTTATAATGATTTACTGGGTCTGGCCCACATTGGACCAAAAACTCAATCACCATTAACCTGCAGACCATATAACTATTAGGCCTATATTACAAATATTAAGGTGATTGCAATTAGGAGACCATTCATTAGTAGAACAATTAAAGTAAAGGGTCATTAATGGAACATTTATACCAAGATTCATTGAAATTCGTTGATTCGGAGAAGAATTTTTGAGATTTAAAAAGAATATTGGCACCGCCCTGTCATCCCCCCATTTATGGACAAATCAAAATTTCATGCCCAATTTTAGTGAAGGTGAACCTGAGGAATATTCGTGCATAGTTTAATTAGAATTTATCTAAAGTGAGGGTAGGAGAAGAGTTTTAAAGATTTAAATGTGAAAAAGAGGGCCAGAATTGCCCTAAACCGCTCACCTAAATTTTACTGGTCCAGTGGATCTCATCCAAGTAATTTTCTGGCAAAGTTTCTTTCACATTTGCCTAATTGTTGAAGAAAAGATGTTATTCCAAGAATTTAAAGTCATGATAGACCCTGCCCTCCCATTCTTTACTGGGGAGACTCAAAACAAGCCCCGCCCTGCCACGCCCAAATTTATGGGCCAATCAAAATTTTTCAAATAATTTTTCAAGAAGATCACCCAAGGAACATTCTGGTAAAATTTCATTGAAATCAGCCAGGGGGTTCAGGAGGAGATGTCGTTCAAAGATTTGGGGATTAAAAAAATGCCCTGCCACGCCTATATTTATGGGTCAATCAAAATTTCGCGAAAGAGTCACCCAAGGAATATTGCGGATTTATTGAAATCCGACTAGTGCTTCAGGAGGAGATGTTGTTCAACGATTTCGGGCTCAAAATAAGCCCCGTTCTACCACACCCATATTTATGGGCCAAACTTAATCTCGCGAACAATTTTTGAAAAGGTTACCAAAGAAACATGCTGATAAAGTTTCATTGAAATCGGTCCAGTGACTCAGGAGGAGATGTCGTTCAAAGATTTCTAGTGAAAAAATGCCATGTCCTGTCACGTCTATATTTATTGACCAATCAAAATTTCGCGAACAGTTTTGAAAAGGGTCATCCAAGAAACATTCTGGTAAAGTTTCTTTGAAATCGGCCAAGTCGTTCAGGAGAAGAAGAAGCTTTTAAGATTCTTGACGACATACGACGGACGTCGACCGACGGACGACGCACGTCAGACGACGGACTTAGGGTGATCCTAAAAGCTCCCCTTGAGCACGTTGTTCTCAGGTGACCTAAAAACTAAGACGGCCGAAATCCGGTGGGGTCTGACCGTCCGCGGCCTAATGATGTTTAGATTGGACCCTTTCACTCGGGGCAACAAGAGGTTTTACGTCAGAGTATAAATCTATCTTTTAATGCACCAATATTTACGTAGAGATTGGAATGCAGGTGTGCCTTTTTTAAATAATATTTTCGGCAAATTTTAATGTGAAAGCCTCATAGAACTGAAAGGATTAATTATTAAAAAGATCAGTAAACATGTTATATACGATATAAAGCTAATGTGTTTCTTTTGTACGATTTGATAGGAAAATTGTCTTATCTATAATCTGCAAGCATTCCAAAACGCGTTATTTTTGTCATGAAAATTGGCACTGTTTCATCCTTTTTTTTCCTCAGGTGTTTGCATAAGTAAGAACTGGAAACCATAATATTATAACAGCTAATTAATTCATGATGTTGATACGATACTGTAGTCACTCATCGACTCTAGTCCATTTAAACTTTAACCCTTGGTAATTGATGAATCGCCGACAAGCCCCCTGGTCTCCGTCAAAGCCTACAGTTAGTAGGTATTACACTCATTTAAATCAAAGACATTCTAAATCGCTCACTCAGCGCTCCGTTCATCTATTTCAAACACTCACTCAAACCATTCAAAAACACTCGAAAATAATTTAAAAAGATAAGATCAACAACTACATTCAAAATAAATATAGCTAGAAAAATCGCGATTTCACAGACAAAAGTGAAATTTAAGCGTCTGGTTGGTTCTTGAAAAAATAGGAAGCTATTTACAGAACTTGTTTACCTTATTCATTAAAGGGAGGTAATAAATATCGCTAATTTGGTTCATCCTGAACAAAAATGGCGTTATTTGATTACCACCATCAAATTTCACTCAAAACTCGCTCATCGAATTCATTCAATTTCATTTAAAATCATTCTAAAATCAGTCACCTTGTCAAGTTCCCGATATTGTTAACTGTAGGTTAGAACAATGAGAAGAATACTTATATTATTAAAGGGAGGTAATAAATATCGCAAATTTGGTTCATCCTGCACAAAATTGGCAATATTTGATTACCTCCCTATAATTTCAATCAAATCTCAGTCATTAAATTTCATTCAAAATCATTCCAAAAGCATACACATTGTCAATTTCACGATGTTGCTAACTGTACCAATCAAATATTTATTTGCGCAATGTTATGATGTATATTACTAGTCAATTATTGGATTTCACAAACATTAAGTTATATTAAAAAGAAATTCGATTTGGACAAGTCTTAAGTTTTGTGTTGCTGTCATGGGCTAATACCTATTTGCGAACGAGCGTTACCATTATTTTGCTCATGAAAACGCTCGAATGTAGAATAAGGATATCTTTGTCCTATTCTTGATTGATATCTTTTATGCTTTTATGCAAATCTGATCATTATGAGAAAACAAATTCAATTGAGTGGTAGAGTAAACAGTCTAATCCTTCTAAATAATATGTGCGCTTTTTACACAGTGATTGCGCGGACCTGTTAGTTTGAAGTTCTCGAAAAGAGAGAGGGGACATTTAGCTATCTTTCAATACATTGGTGCATATAATAAAGCCTATACAAACGTATTTAGTATTAAGATTAATCTGGTAACATTGACGCCAAATGTATACTACCGAATTGTACCCAATTTACGCGTTCATGGATACTTTGGAATGTTGGTAGATAGTGAAAATGATTGAAATGACCACTGGCCATTGTTATCTCTGGTATCGATGGCTAAGCGCGAAACAGTTATAACTGCAAATATCATTATATACAATTACAATTTTTTAGCGTTGAGCTATTGATAGGCATATCTCTGTGTGATTCATTTGTATGAATATGATGATAAGTTAAGGTACATTCTATAAATGACTCAAAATTTTAGCGTCATAGTTAAGAAGTTGGCGAAAGTGTGACGACTGTACGAATTGGCACAAGTGTTCCGATGAAATTCGAAAATGCAAAACCGCGCTAAGATCCGATTACAGAAAGTTGTAAAATACAATTTTGTAATTTTATGTCGAAGCTTTGATAACGTAAATCAGCTTAGCTAGATTAGCAGCTTGGAAGTTGAATTGCGAAGTTTATCTATTCTTTATTTGAAAGTCAGTAAATGGAAATAAGAAAGCAATGTTTACATTTTATTTTTGAAGAGTTCGGGATAGATTTGCCCTGCGCTCGGTTTATTGAAACGGCTCGCATCAACCGAGTGACATATTAGCGTTGAGCTATTGATAGGCATATCTCTGTGTGATTCATTTGTATGAATATGATGATAAGTTAAGGTACATTCTATAAACGACTCAAAATTTTAGCGTCATAGTTAAGAAGTTGGCGAAAGTGTGACGACTGTACGAATTGGCACAAGTGTTCCGATGAAATTCGAAAATGCAAAACCGCGCTAAGATCCGATTACAGAAAGTTGTAAAATACAATTTTGTAATTTTATGTCGAAGCTTTGATAACGTAAATCAGCTTAGCTAAATTAGCAGCTTGGAAGTTGAATTGCGAAGTTTATCTATTCTTTATTTGAAAGTCAGTAAATGGAAATAAGAAAGCAATGTTTACATTTTATTTTTGAAGAGTTCGGGATAGATTTGCCCTGCGCTCGGTTTATTGAAACGGCCCGCATCAACCGAGTGACATATTGGGGGTACCGCGAGAGTTTGCAAAGGTAGCAAAGAAATTTCCATTACTTCCTACAGAAAATAATGTTTATCTGATATAGATTCGAGTAAGACATTTTTTTCTATTCTAATGTAACTAGAGCAAAGTAAAAAGAAACGCCGAGGGAATATTTCTATTCAGTCATGTTTGTTTCTGTGCAAAAACGCACACTATCTAATTTTTGAAACCATATAACCGTTCGATAACCATAGGCGTAACTAGGATTTTGGAATGCATACGCACTCAGAAGGCAACCACCAAAGAATATAAAGGATAAAGGCCATGTGGGTACTGTGACAAAAGATGAATGTCCTCCGTCTGCTGCCTTTTTTTATGATTTGACCGATGGTAAATAATCAAAACATCGACACTACAGCTTCAATAAGCTGTAGTTTCGATGTTATGATCCATTCATCAACGATATTTTTGAAAGAGGATTTATTTCTTTTATGCCCTTGCATTATATGCGTATTGGTAGTTACGCCCTTGATAACTTTGGCGATGACTTTTTCCATCCTGAAAGCAGATTTTGGATGTGTTGACTGACCACACGGTGGCACTCATTCTTTCCGACAATTTGTCTCCCGCCAATGTGTCGATAATCGTAGACCTATGCAGGATAGCAGCTGGAGGCTAGGAAAGGATGTAATGGTAGTACTGGTGCGAGAAATACCAGGAAACCATTGTGATGTGCTCCAGCCGCCGCGATATAACTGAAAAATTGTTGAAAGCGGCGTAAAACTCCATTAAAAAAAACCCAAATTGACTGACCACCATTTAAATTGGGAAAAATGTACCGGACGAGCAACTTCACTCATATGATTACTTATCTGATAAGTTTTGGCATTATATCTATTAATACCGTTTTATCTGTTACAGACGATATCCTCGGGTTTCGCATTGATGTTATATCGCTGGCAAATTAATCTTTAAATGATCTGATAAATCCTGTCCACTATGCCTTTAATATGTATTAGTTCGCCCGTCAGAAACCACAAAAATCCGAAGTTTAAATGAAACAAGGACTCTCAATACAGAAACGTATATATAAGGTCCGTCAACGAACCAATTAGGGAGTATTAAACAAGTAAAGTGGCAAACTAATGCTTGGTTATTCTTATTTATAGCAAAAATGTCCTCGAAAAGGCTATATGACTTGTACGAAAATAGAGTTGTTTTCTTAAGATTTCGAACAAGTTTCGAGCATTAAGGCTTGTTAACTTGAGGGTTGAAATAAAAACAATAAATAGAGGATATTAAATGAGTGGTCATGGAATACCGAATTTATTAAATGAGTCACCCATAAACAGATAAAAACAAGGCTACGCCGAGTTTTTATCTGTTTATAGATGACTCGTTAAATTAATTCGGTATGTGATGAGCACAAATTTGCTATTTTATATATAATATGACCCGAATTTTGGTGATAAAACGAGAAAATTATGATATATATCGATTCATATTATTCCGCGAAACGTATTATAAAACGCCGTTTGCAAAATGACGTCAGCAGATCCATTATGACGCCATTTTCCTAACAAAAATATAACGTTGTCCTTCGTTCTTAGCTCATTTGCATACTTATTTCACTAGTGTAATAACACCCGTGTAATATCAAAAGTATTCAACGGGGTTATTTCATTCCTGCGACGTAGGTCATATTATATATAAAGACAATCTACTCGGTAACCAAAACAGCGCCTACAATAGCAACGGACTTTTTCCACAATATTTCATACTTCGACATGGGTGAAGCTTGTGCCTAGTACGTATTTTAGCTACTTGTGTTTATGATTTATTATCATTAGTTACGTTACCATAGCAACCGAAAAGCTCGCATGATGAGACTAATTATTTCACGTCAGCAGACGGCAAATTATTGTATGTTAGACGACACAGAAAAAAGATCTTGTTTATACTTGACAACCGACATTAATAAATGAAAATGACCACGGAGAAGTTATACATGCAACAAAAAATTTATCTATAGAATAATGATTCTTTTATTATACCCCTACGGACAAGGCGGGAGTACACTGAATTGGAAATGAAACTTGGACTCACGTAAAAAGCGGCGTACAGGTAGTTACATCATGAAATTGACACTCATCACAATAAAAACATTCTTTAAATCGTTCACTCAGCGCTCATTTCATTCATTCCAAAACTCACCCAAACCGCTCGAACCGCTCAAACCGCTCGAAAACGCGCCCAAATCACTAACAAATATACAATTAAAAGCTACATTCATAATAAATATGAATAGAAAAAAATCGCGATTTCGCAGACGTAACTTAAATTATAAGCGTCTGATAGTTTCTTGAAGAATTGGGAAGCTTTTTATGGAAGTTGTATATTTAATTCTTAAAATTGAGGTAAAATGTAGTGATGTAGATATTGGTGTATAAGTAGAATTCGCTATTTTGACTCGTCGACTGTATACAAATCTGCCGTAATCACAAGTCACAATACCGTATGCGAATTATAAGGTCAGAGATCTGCAATGAAAATATACGAGGATCGAATCTCCTTCTCGGGTTTTCTTTCTCTTTCTTTCTTTTTTTTTTAAGTATTAAGTAGCTGATATATTTTCATGAAAAAATAGAACACCGAAAGGTTTATTTAAATCTAAATTCGAGGGGGTCAATGCAACACTATTGTAAGTGCCTATGAATATGTAAGCACTTACAATAGTGTTGCACTGACCCCTCAGTATGTAAGCGTACTAGTATCATTTCAATTTATATTCTTAATAAGAAATCAAATACTTGAAACTCGCAAGATCAAAGTTTAGACACTTTACTTAATCAAAGTACTGAAAGTACTGATAAGTTGGAATGCGTTCAAGAGATAGTGACCTCAATCCACTAACGAAGCTGACGCCCCCCCCCCCACCACCACAGTTGATCAAATAATACGTTTCGTCTTTTGATGGGCGTATATTAATCAATGTATTTGAACAACGAGGGTAGTTTAAAACCCCGAATCGCAATACAGGCCTGAATCTGATGAAAAATATGATAAAAAGGAAGAAATGAGAGAACATAATTCTGCAGTAGAAAACCAAGAAAATATACTGGTGCTTACTTTAAATCAATGCACATGTAGAAGATATGATTACCATGCGCGAATCGGAGAGAAAAAAGCATAATTGTTCATGAGTATTGTAGGTATTCCGGTGGGACCTGAGACCTCTTCCAAGAACAAAAGTCGTACGATTAATCTTATGATAATCGTACCATTATATTAAGGATGGTTGTAAATGGCTTCCACAAAAAATCTTTGAAAATCATAGACAATTTGGTCATCGTAAAATTGATCTTTTGAATCTGCACGTGCAGATCATCTGGTATAAACTTACACATTAGTTGTACATTTATGCCTAGATACAAATAATAGATTTTATTTCAATATTGGTTTGAACTAAAAAGTCCATCACCGTCATACAAAATTTACATATACATGTGCAAAGTAACAATAAAAGGATATCAATGCGGAAGATATAGGATATTGATGTTAAAACACAAAATTATGATGATATTTGTAAAATTAATTATCTATGAGAGTTTTTCTAAGTTCGAAAGCTTCTAAACAATAAGATGCAAGTCTGTTTAGTACTTTTGTGTTATCACTTGTTAAAAGGGAAATGAACTTATACATGCTCGGTCTTTGCGTAAAATATCGCTCGATATATTTTTCTCTGTGTGTTGTAAAGGATGTGCACACCATAATAAAATGGTACTCATCCTCCACCTCACCAGAGTCGCATACAGGACATATTCTATTATTTCGTTCGATCTTTCTATGTCGACCAGTTTCAATACTAAGTTGATGGGAAGAGGTTCGGAGTTTCGCCAAACTTTTTCTCTTTTTTATATTAGTGATTATAGTTAAATACTCGGAAATCTCAAATTAATGGCTTTAAACATTTGTAGAAAGCCAAAGATGATCTTTTATTTTTGTCTGAGAACCATTCTGTAATGTACGTATCTCTCAGTCTACTTTTTAATAGAGGTTTAAAAATATTTATGTTAACCGAAGCGGGAAAAAGCCAGACGTCAAAAAAAAAAACAAAAAAAACCCAAGTTTTGGAGCAACTGTTAAAACTTTTCCTGCCCAATTAGTAACAATCGGTTCCTTTTCTACTTGATTGCACTGGTAAGCGATCACCGATGACAAAATACAATTTTTACATTATTTTACATATAATGAATATGTCGCGCCGGATGTGTGGAGCATTACAAGACTAATTGAACCTGATACCTCCTGGTAAAATGAGCATGATCACATGTACCATGTTCCGGGTGAATGTTTCGAGGTCTTAAATTTTAATCTTTTTATCATTATCATTATATTCAATTATCATTGTGGTTTGTGTAAAAATGTTAACTTTTATTCTCATGCTGAATTCTAAAAAAGGATAGATGCAACAACAGAGACCCTAATTTTGTTTCTCAATGACTATTTCTTGTTTTCAATATTGGTTCATAATTACTTTTATCTGTGAAGCTTTGCGTATGAGTGGGACGTATTGTATCAAAATTCGGTTATCCCATTCTAACGCTTGCTGATAAAAGTATTTATTATCAATCTTTCATACGTAAGTTGTCGTTGTCGTACTTACGACATATATATACTTAATATAAAACTTTGAAGTTTCGTTTCTTTACTAAAGACGTATTCACTGTTTGAAAAAAAGGTTCACACTTTGCGTTTACCTAACAGGAAATACTCCCATTTTTATTGTTTGCGATTTTGAAGCTTTTTATATGATTGTAAATGATATTGTGTTGACCGAAAATACTGGAATTTTCAAATAAGTTTCGCCTGAAGAATGGAACAACGGAGTCTTTACTGAGCCAACTTTTTTATATAGATACGTATAATGAAACATTTCTAGATAATCTTTATTTTTTGCCTCCCTAAAACAAGTAAAGTTAAGCAATCGTTTTTAGCCATGATCAAAGAAGGGTTAGTTCCTACGATAGACATAACAATTTAATACTAAAGCTAAAGCTAAATCAAACTACAAAATGATTGTGCATCCATTCTTTCCAGTATATTTTTTTCACTATATTTTACTTGGAAAATTTGCGTGTTTAAAGCTTAATAATCGGAAAACCCTCTGCTAGAGTAACAAGAGTCCCATAGTCACAATATACGCCGCCACTCTGCTGCTGTTTCACAAAAATACTTGTAGACACTACCTATTTTGACAGAACCAAATTCAAAACAATTGCAGACTACATATTTAAATTGTCAAGTTCAAACTGTTAGTTATGATAGATTGATTGGATGGGGATTTCAAGCCTCTTTAAACTGCATTTCATAATGACAAAAACAAGATGAAGAATAAACTAAGAGCATACTGTGAAATTTTCATCAAAATCGGTCCGTAAATGAGGGAGGAGTTGCGTTCACAACTTTTTTGACATGAAGGCCCCTTTTTCCATGACACGGCTGAAATTCACCAAACCGTGACTTTATGCGCAAGGTCGGTTGACTAGGAACATTCTGTTTCATCCAAATCCAACCAGAAACTTTGGTGGAGTTGTGCTCATATGAAGAGTGGACGTACGTGCGTACGTACAGACGGACGGATGGGCGGACGGACGGACAGACGGAGATGAACACGCCAATATTCGACCGCCTCTAGCGGCGTATAAAAACGAAATTCGACAAAATATTATGCTTGCACAGTCAAAATCGCAAAGTTTACGACTAGCCTTAAGGTGTCGCAAATTTGATTTGTAAATTACACGATACGACATGTTTCTTGAAAGCCAAAAATGTTTCTTAAAGGCCAATTTTTATCGTACGATTGCGATACGATCAAATTTTGGACGAAGTACCTTTCATGAGAGTGGCCCCTGAAAGCAAAACACGTGGGGTTGGTAAACTCGTTCAGATATTTGATAAAAATAAAGGCTGTAGTTAACTTGTGATAATCTTCAATGATGTTTAAAGGCTTGTGCACGTGCGTATGTTTGCAAAAATGAATTTATATCTAAGCAAGTTTAAAGAAAATGGACAAAAGTAGAAAGAGAAGATAAATGTCTGCCTAAAGACCCGCAATTTAGAGTGATCATAGGTAAATTTTGTCTTTACTGGTATATAGACAAAATTGACCCTTGATCACGCACTTAAAGTTGTGGACCTATACCTTTATCGATCCTTGCTGCGTCCACCACCAAGTGGAATTGTCGCGTGATTTGGAAATGAGGTTCTGTTTTTATAGAGAAGTAAGAAAAAGAGAGTATTTACTGGATCGGATTTTTAATACAGATAGATAATCTGTACATCATGTCGCGCGTTTCTAATGATGGATTAAATTTGAATTATTGGGTTGAAGTGTGTAATAAGGTCGTTCAGAAAGAGAAACTAGGCATCTAAAAGAAGCTATGTCATAATTCTACGAAGAACAGGTCGCGACATTATACCAAATAAGCAGATCACGTGATTGGCTAGTGCTGTGAAATGCTGACTGACTTCATTGGACTTAACTTATCACATGATTTCCAAATATAGTAGTGCAAACATGTGATACTAGTAAATTCGTACGCGATTTTCAATAAATATCGTTCAAAAGATAAATTAGCGTATTAATAATTTACATAAAGTGATTGTTGTGTAATTGTACATCATTAATACTTCTTGATGAAATAAAATGTATGTCTATTTCAAGTTGAGATATACAAAATAGGCCGAAGTGTATTCACATCCTGTTCACGTGATATGTGTTATCAAAACATCCGAAATGAAATTATCTTGTGTTCATTTTGCGGTTTTGTTAAATCTAAGTTGGAATTGCTCCGCATTCCAACTTAAAAACATTGATTATAAAAATCTTAAAAGTAAATAATCCATTCTACTTAAAAATTCAATATGGATAATCAAAGAAATTGACTGAAAATAGACTACTTTGTGATACCGTTTCCTATTGAGAAGTATACTGCCAAAATACAAAAGATATTCGTATTCATTCTTCGCCATTGCATTGTTAATTTCTCTATTTTAATGCCATCTTTCCTTACCATCTAAAGTTATTTTATATTTTGAATTCAAATGTAAAATGGAGTTAAATGTCAATGTATTTGATTACTATGTCAAACAGCTGAGAAAACAAACTATTTAATGAACCCAGTCATCATTCAGTGTTTTGTGGCTTTAGAAAGTGATACCTAGCAAAACCCAATTATCATTCAGTATTTGTGGTAACTAGCGTAACCTAGCATAATGACTCCCGTATAGATATACTATCGGCTTAAAGTTAAACGTAACTTTCTGCAATCCAACCTTTCAAATTCGTGAAACGGCCTTTACACAAGTTTATCCGGAAGTTGAAAGTAATGGAATGCAAGAAGAATTGATATCGCACGAAATGATATACTTAAAATGTAAGCCAAAGCCAAGAAATCTGGAATATTTCATTAATGCTGTAGTGTTACTTTAAGAGTTTGGTGGATATGACAACCTACCTTTTTTTACTGTAAATTTTTGAAAATTGTAGTGGTAGAAATTCAAATACGCATATATTTAGTGCATACTTAAGTGAAAGTGTCGGTCAATGCACCCATGGAATGGTTACATTTTTCATTTTGAATGAAATTGGTATTCAAATTTTGTCACTGAAATTTGTCTTTTAGCCTCATACAGTTCATCGGTATTTTTAAATACGGATAACTTTATGCCAAGGCTATTTTAGTCAATTATTGCCGGATTACCACGTGTTCTCATGTCATATTATCGATCTATATTGTTATCATTAATATTGGAAATAATTTAGGATAAATGTTCACTTTCGCCAATACGCGATCTATCATATTGTCAATTTAAGGAATTGATAGTGTATTGGCGATGCTGAGGATTATAGGTTATTGAATTTATATGGGAATATATTGTGTCGGACGAGTTCTTTTGGCAGAGTGCCCGAGCTTGCGAGGGCAACTACGCCAAAAGAACGAGTCCGACACATTATATTCCCATTTAAATTCAATAACTTTTTTATTGTATACTTTGATATTGTTGGACGATGTTCACTTCTTATCTATTGAATTTTTACATCACCTATACTTCAAGAACGATTTTGTGTTTAAATTTAAACCGCTTTTTAATAACAGTTACGCCATACACCTTTTCCCGCAAAATCATTTCCGTTATATTTTTACGTTCGGATGAATACATCCGTTGCTATGAAGTAACAGTGTAAACAAAAAGGACGGCGGACATTTTTGTGTCGATTCGCATTTTCGATTTTTAAAAACGCGTTGATATCGACTTACATTGAATAAAAATAGAATAAATATATTTATAAAAACTTGTTCATTTGTTATTTTTACCAGTTACATGTTCTAGAAGTTACTCAATCGGCGTACTTGATATCGGACCAGACTAGCGATAGTCACGAAGGACGGGACGGAGTGAAAGACGAGATAAAAGAGAAAGATAGGGAGGAAGAGAGATAGATATCAGAATTATGATAGACACAAAGGGATGGGCATGAGTTAGTTTTGAAAAAGTTATGAAACACACATAAATAAAGGAGAAACAAAAACAGTAATTTGAAAGGAATTTGGGGGGAATTGGGGGGGGGGGGGACCTGAGGAAAGACCGATAGGGGGAGGGGATGAAGTGGTTGATTTCTCCGAAAATGTTTTCAAATAGATGAAAACAAACAATGATGTATTGCCCTTTAGGCATTCAAAGAACTTGAAACGTATTTCTTTACTCTGACAAAACTATTTCTCGAATATAGGACGCAAAAAGAAAGCATTGATCATGCGATTTTTATGTTGACTTATTGCGAGGTAGCAACCAGAAAGTAGTCCAGTCCATTTGTGCACGTGAAAATAATCTTAGTGCAATATCAAAGTATGCAATATCAAAAAATATTGCACACTTTCCCCCCGTTCAAATACATAGAGAAAATATCAAAGTATATAATAATATAGGTTATTGAATTTATATGGGAATATATTGTGTCGGACGAGTTCGTTTGGCAGAGTGCCCGAGCTTGCGAGGGCAACTACGCCAAAAGAACGAGTCCGACACAATATATTCCCATTTAAATCCAATAACCTTTTTATTGTATACTTTGATATTGTTGGACGATATTCACTTCTTATTTATTGATTTTTTACATCCCTAATACTTCAAGAACGAGTTTTTGTTTAAATTTAAACCTCTTTTTAATGACAGTTACGCAATAGACCTTTTCCCGCAAAATCCTTTCCGTTATATTTTTACGTTCGGATGAATACATTCGTTGCTACGAAGTGACAGTGTAAACAAAAAAGACGGCGGACATTTTTGTGTCGAATCGCATTTTAGATCTTTAAATACGCCTTGATTTCGAGTTACTTTGAATAAAATGAAATAAATATATTTATAAAAACTTGTTCATTTGTTATTCTTACCAGTTACATGTTCGAGAACTGACTAAATCGGCGTGCTTGATACCGGAGCAGACTAGCGATATTCATAAAGGACGGAACGGAGTGAAAGACGAGATAAAGAGAAATATAGGGAGGAAGAGAGATAGATACTAGAATTTTGATATTATGATAGATATTAAGGGATGGGCATGAATTAGTTTTGAAAGAGTTATAAAATAACATAGAAAAAGGAATAAAGGAGAAACAAATACAGTGATTTGGAAGAAATTTAAGACGGAGGGGGGGGGGGGGCATCTGAGTCGACGGAGAGGGGGAGGGGATG
This sequence comes from Fragum whitleyi, assembly GCA_948146395.1. Taxonomy (NCBI): domain Eukaryota; kingdom Metazoa; phylum Mollusca; class Bivalvia; order Cardiida; family Cardiidae; genus Fragum; species Fragum whitleyi. The sequence continues at coordinate 88,554,078 of OX411545.1, forward strand.
AAGTGGTTTATTTCTCGGAAAATGTTTCAAATAGATGAAAACAAACACTGGGGTATTACTCTTTAGGCACTCAAAGAACTAGAACGTATTTCTTTACTCTGACAAGGCTATTTTTGGAATATTGAACGCAAACAGAAAGCGTTGATAATGTGATTTTATGTTGACTTGGGGCGAGGTAGCAACCAGAAAGTAGTCCAGTCCATTTGTGCACGTGAAAATAATCTTAGTGCAATATCAAAGTATGCAATATCAAAAAATATTGCACACTTTCCTCCCGTTCAAATACATAGAGACAATATCAAAGTATATAATAATGGTCTATACTGCATGTAGTTGTTCAATATAATTGTCAATAAATGGATAGACTATTGACCGCTTTAGGTGTATGTGACCCGTCACGTGAAAAGGGGCCATCTAGGAATGGCGTAAAGTATCGACCCTAGTCAGACTACGTGATCTGCGTAGACTTATTAAGATAGAATCTTTACGCACTTCACTAATTTTCTGAATCTATAAGGATCACTCTTCCATCCTGTGAAATAATTTTTGAAATGTGACCTCTGCTTGACCTAAGCTGGACCCAATCTCTTTTTTAAATATTTATTTTACGGAGTTCCCCGGTGGACTCTTTTCGCGTGACGGGTCACATATATAAAATTTTGCCTTACCAGAATATAAAATACCAGTTGAAATAGCAATGATAATTTCATCTATGATATATTGACATTTCTTTGAATTTACTAGATAAGTTCGAATCTGCTCAATCCCGCGCAGTGTTTATCGAAAATGTAAAGTTATACTATAAGCCATGCGTTCCCCACAGAGAGATGCCCTTGAGATGGATGCTGTTAAAAGATAGATGATATTTTATGCAGATATTATCTTTCCGAGTGGATAAAATTTACAGGTGTTAAATCAGGTGGTTTGGATTTTCATTAGGATTTATTTTTATAACTTCTTCAGTCTTTTTGTCTTTTTTTTATTCGTAGTTATTTCCCCCAGTTTCAAATGTTTCTTTTTCCATTTTATTTTCTGTCTAATTTCACTCGTACAGCTCTGCTAAGATCCTAATCATTTATTCTAATTCCCTTTCTTCTACCCCTTATTTCGGCCTACATCGTGACTCCATATAAGAGCGGCGAATGATAACAATCTGAATCTGCTATCTTTTTAATCCAAACCCTATGGGTACTCATTGGAATCGTCTTCATTGGTAATTTGATCATCCTTAACGACACCGTTAAATACCTACAAAACTGCATTCAAGATGTAAAACGTTTGCCAAAGATTTGCGAAATTACCCCCACCCCTCCCCTCCCTTTCATGTCTCCTAAAAGATTTACAGAGGTAATTCCGAAACGCTTTCATTCTGCATTCATAACGAGATATGAAAACTGCTTCCCTACGTTCGGGATAAAAACATGTTTGCAAGTGGTGAAAATTTTGTTACGCTTTGCACGTGAGTACAAGCGAGGCACCGTATCGTTTCTCAAACGTTTCGCGAACGTTTTAATCATAGCATAGCTAAATTTCATTTCAATCAGAAGGCAGATACATATATCAGGATGAATACCTGTGTGTTTTGTTGCACATCTGGCAGTGGAGGCTGACATGACATTTACAAAACATCGCTCTCTCACCTGTTATATACTTGATTATATAAACACGCTGCAACAGGGATTATTTGGAGCGAGTTTAGGCTTTAATAAGGCCCATATGTTTGTTTATTTTCTACACTTTAGACTTATTGAAATCATTGAATATGCAGCTTGTTTAAAATAGATAGGGTCCTCTTATGCGTAAAAGAACCACGTTGACATTTCATCATTGCTAAGATGGTTCCTTCCTGCACCAGGAATCACAAATGGAAAGCCATATTTTATAAATGTAAACCGTCAATGAAGAATTAAAAAGAAATTATTCCAAGCAAAATCCACGCAAATGTCGATTCAAGTTACTGACATGAACATCTTCAGGTTTCAATTTATCGGTGAGGTATAATCGCATCTCTATGTCCAAAATAAAATGCCCATGCGTTCAGGGTGACAAAGCGGTGCAACCAGATTGCAAATTTTACCCCGCTTTGCACGCAAGTGGGTGTGCAAAGCGGGTTAAAATTTGCAACACTTTTGTTCCGTTTTGTCATCCTCAACGCATGGCAGGTAACGCGAGTTCACGTTGGTACTTGACTTAATTATTATTTTGGCTTGTGTGTAACAAATCCACCGATTTAAGATATACATAAATTCCAGGCGACCGATTTACTAAAAATCTTACGAAAAAAATTAATCGTAAGTCAAAATCATAAATCGTACCTGGTGTTTTCATTCATTGTCAGATTCTGCATTGCAAAATATCATTTGAATCGTCTTTAGAAGACAATTCCAACGAGATGCATGGCAGAATCCAATATTTAGTTACTACTGTAGATGCAACTGTAACTTTTGACTTACGCATAAAATTGTTCGTAAGATATTTAGTAAAACAGGCTTTAGACTCAGAGTCTGTCTGAATTTTAATTGTGCGCTTTATAGATTGACATTTTCTAACTCATCACTTTTTTTACACAATTGGTGAATAATTTTAATGCACAGTGTGGCTGTCCAGGATCCTCAATGTCCATGCATCACGCACATCTACTTCGATGATGAAACTGTTGGAAATGTCATGCACACGCTCACATTAGAGACTTACGTGACATTTCCAACAAGTTCATATATGTACATAGCAAAGGCTCTGACCAGCCTGTGCATCCGCACAGTCTGACCAGAGTCTTCACTATGCATTTAGTAGATAGATAAGGTCTTAAAGTACTCGCACACCATCAGGTATCGTTACATTACAATAAGTGCTTGTCTACGCTGCTCATTGTTTGCAAATTATGCACTTTTCAAATTATTGGAAATACCACGCATTGGCTCATTTTATACTATTTTAGAATGAAACTATCTGTCTGGTATAATAATCATGCGATAATAGTGTACAAACTGACTTACATGTTGTATGTGTATGGGCGTTCCGAACTCCGCACCCCCGTGCATTCGAAATCCCCAGGGGGTGCCCGTATTCTTCCTTCGCAGACGGACGGACAGAACTTGGTCATCCTGAGACATGTCTACTAGTAAATTCCAATCCTAAAATCACCCCACAGAAAATAAAGCACACAATAACAATCCAACAGGCCTATATGAGTGTTACACCGGGTGTTTAGAAGCAGGTATTTTCGTATCGCCCCTCACTCCCCCGTATTTTCACGTACACTGAAAATCTTACAGGTTCCTTCGATCAACAATCTCTGAGAGAGTAGGTGTATTACATCCAGATAGATACACCTTTACCAAGATGCCCGATTTTTCGGTACTTTTTCCCCTCCATTATTTACTTACTACACCCTTATCCTGCTAAGTCTGTGTTATTAATGAACTGGCAGGGCGGGGCTTTGCCGTGACGTAATTTGGCGAGTTGACTTAAAATATTTTGGGTTCATTGAAAAGTTAGTCGGCAATAAATGTGAACGCGTGCAAATAATTGTATCCTAAAAGCAAAAGGATTCACGTGCTTAGAGAAAGTGCACATATTTCATCGTTGGGTTACCAAAACCTCGTAACTTCAGCATGGAGTTATGACAGTTTGGTTACAAACCTACGTTTTGTAAACGGTTTCAAGTTAATTAGGTCGACTATCTTTAAAAGTAAATGATAATGAATAAATGCTGATTAACCTTAACCTTAAATGCATCGTCCCGTTACTTAAGCTCCGCCCTGCCAGGGAAAAAACATGGATAATACCTGGAAGTAATGCACTTTATAAGAGTTAACCGATGTTTCCTTATGATTTTTATCAGGAAACCTCGGTCAACATTGTGAAGGTTGAGTAGTTGAGTGGAAAGCAGGGGGTGAAGACTAAGATCAGCAGGTACATTAGTGCAGGCTGGTCTTAGTGTATACTGTTTGCCTAGGTTTAGTGTATATTAGGAATTCGTGAATTACATGAGAATGGTTAAACATAGATCTATCCACACTATCTTTAATTAGAACAAAATCCTTAAAAACATCTAGGGAAAAAGCTGGGAAAACACATAAAGTTAACGGAAAAGATTTTCTCTTTATCCTCTAATATTTTCTACCTGATAGGTTTGGCCGGTGAAGGGTTGAGTTATCCGTACTTAAAATTCAAGCAAATTTATAGAATGCAGTTTTGGAATGCAAAATCCCACTAATATAAAGTTTCAATTATGCGATATGCTATGCAACATAACTCTATTTTTGTAATATTGCATATTTTCGTGCACTATATGGGCCGGTGCATTCAAGCTAAGATGAATTCGAATAGATAAATCAGTCACATGTCAAGCATAATGGAAGTTATGGGCCAAAACTCACGTATCGACGCCGTTCAACAAATGACTTATTGTCATCATTTTCAATTTATTCTTGTAGAAATAAAATAGCAATAATGACTTCTGACCTTCTCCGACAATTTTTTCAAAATCTATATAATTTTTTTGCGATTTATAAAGTTGTTGACAGCAGCGATCTGTTAATAGTTTATTAAGTCTGTAGTTATGTGGTTTATAGTTACGCAATTTAGAGTGAGTGATCAAAGGTCAATTTTGTCCATACAGGTATAGACAAAATTGACCTTTGATCACTCACTTAAACTTATTGGTCTATAGTACATAATTCAAACCGTTTTTGTTTCAATATTTATCCTCTTTCTTTTGTACGAAAATGACACGTTTCATTGGCAGTGTAAAGGGTCGATACCATACTGGAATCATAGCACAATGATCGGTAATTGGTTTCTCCTAATTACAAGCGTTACTGAACAATAATAACTCCCAGACTACAAGCCTATATAGTCCCTCACTTTGTTACATACCACAATAATATGTATTTTTTCGCCAGCATGTATATAATGTAACTTATACAGTATAGCTACTGGGGTTATACCGTTTATCTTCACATGACAATTTATATAAACGCATTCCCACACTCATCCCAATTTTCGAAGTTTGGAAAAGATTGTGGAACATGAAACAAGTTCCAATTTCTTCGTTATCAATGATTTCTAGAAGATTCCATCACATTTCATGCATTCTGATCGACTGTAATATTGATTTTATTTCTCATTGAATACAATTTTGAGTATGTAGCTATTTTGGAAGATTCCACGTTTCATTATTGATAAATCTTGTCATTTTCAGAGCCAGAGCCAAAAAAAAAAAAAAAAAAAAAAAAAAAAATAAAAAAAATAAAAAAAAAAATTCCCAATCCCTAATGTATTTTTTGTCATTATGGCTGCTTGATTGTCAGTGGAACACAATTTTGTGTATCAAAAGTCTGAAAGCATAAAACGACAAGAAAGATGATAACAAATCGAACCAGCTACATTATAAATGAGATATTCTATGTGTAGCTTAAACAAAATTTTGAATTTTTATTGTCGCTAAAAGTAATGCACAAATGATATCTTATTTCAGGTAAACGCCCCAGAAACCCTGATTGCCGGATTGATTTTTGCTGGAGAATTGCTATTAAACAATAACTAAAGCAAGGTATACTAATTCTTGGGATGCTTCTTCTTTTTTTCTGAAAAAAATATCTAACCTTTGATTTGATTCTTCAGTCAAATCTTTACTTCTGGATTAATGATGGTAACATGAATGCTATACTCATAACTCTTTATGTCAGATACTTGGTAATAACATCTGACATTGTGATAAGTATATGCCGATTTTTTTTCTTATTAGTCCAGTCAAATTATGGTAGGACCCAAAACAAATTGCAACAAAAACAATATTGTGTTTTTTGACATCCATAGACATACCCATTTAACATATATAAAGTAGGACAAAATCGGAAGATACGTATTTTGATTTTTTTCGCGATTTTTATCGTAGATTTTCCCCAACTAAACCTGTAAAGACTTTTTGACTAAAAACATGTTTAGATCTTAAGTAGAACTTGCTGGTTTATCAAAAGCCAAGTAGTGGATTGTAAAAAGTTATTCGCTAATTGAAAATAGGATATTCTTTGTTATTTGGTCAATTTTAGAGATAATTTGTAAAACATCTTACCCCACCCACTCACTGTAACATTGCAAAATAGTAGTAAATGGTCGCTTTGGCAAAATGGAAAAAAAAAAGGTATTTGCTTCAAGAAATAGGTCTGAAACATTTATAACAGTCTAAAGTCTTTTCAATGTCAAAGTCAAAGTAGATTTGAACCTTTTTAATCCCCCCCCTCTTCTATTTACAAAATTTTAGTCGAGCAAGTGTAACTAAGAATAGTTGTAGATATATTCACCAGTCTTATTTAGCTCACCATGGAAAAATACTTTCAAAAATTTAGATTTATTTTTTTCTAAACCTTTAGATGTGGTCTTGGGTTGACTTGTTTTTAGAATATATAAAGAAATGACAAGAATGAAATACATGTATTTGATGGGTTGTCCGTCTGTTTTACAGAAGAGTTTAATTGCATGTTGAAAATAAATCAATTCTCTCTGAGAAAAAGTTTTACATAACCCATTGGCTTAGTTGTATCTTACCAAAGCCATGTATTTTCCTTATTGCCTCATTCTATTAAGGAATTAGAGCTACACACATATGAAGTTCTGAGGGGGAAGTAACTATATGATAAAAAATCCAAGTTTTCTTACCAAAAAGAGCCTAGTAGGGATAATGCTAGTATAATGTACAAACATGTTGCAAGAATACACTAGTTTGAACTTACGTTTAAAAACAATTGCTAGATTTGATATGAAGAAACTTAAGGTCTGAATGTTTTGGATGAGATATTTTTTTAGAATAATCTTATGTTGTTGTTTTTTCACAGATTTTACCCTTGAACCTGTTTTATATTTTCAAAAGCATAAGATTCACACAAATTTAATACTTTTCTTTAAATTCAAAGCCGATAAAAATCACCTGTTTTGTTTGGAAAGGATTTAACATCTGTATTAGCTATATCATCATGCTGCAAACAGAGCACCTAACCACCATGGTTTCTGGTATTTTTCTCATCGCTACTACCAGGAAATTCCTTTCCAGGCTTCATCTTTCTAATCCCAGATATTTCTTACGAGTATCTACCCCTTGGTTAGGACAAGTGTCAGACAGGGTGTGCTGCTGTCAGATCGAATCTTGAAACCCGTAACTTGAATCCCAACGGACAAAATCATCTGCGCTGTGATGACGGGGGAATTGTCTGGTACTGGTTCTTTCGAATGCAATGTGATATTGGCCCCATTCAATGCTTATATCAAAAGTTAATTAACAACTAATGTAAACTGTGAATGTCAAAAATTTGCGTTTAAGCTTTTGATTGATTGATTGAATGGGGTTTTACGCCGCTTTCAACATTATTTCAGTTATATCGCGGCGGCCGGAGCACCTAACAATGGATTCCTGGTATTTCTCACGCCAGTACTACCATTACATCCTTTCCTAGCCTCCGACTGCTATTTCACATAGGTTTACGATTATCTACCCATTGGTGAAAGACAAACGTCGGAAAGGATATTTGCCGCCACTTTAAGCTTTTGAGATTTTCATATTAGGCGTTAAGAAAGATTCAATTTAAAATTTCTAAACATGTGCTTACTTCAATGACTTAGGAAATAGGTTTTGTTTGTCATTTGACGAGTTTTAAATACATTTCTCATAAAATAAGATGTTAAATTGAAAAATGGCATAGGAATGAATTGGAAATAAAGTGATTTGATTGTCAATTCATTGGAAGTTTTCATTTTTATTTAAAACAAGACTCGATAACATAATTTTGATGTGGATAAGTATTCGTCATCAATTAAAATACTTATACGAAGAGACTACAATTTACTAGTAGTAAAAATATGAAATGATTCAAAACCTAGTGAGAATGTTATGCCAACCTTTCCTTCAAAAATGAATGAAGAACAAATGATATGCTTATGCTTCAAAGCTTAAAGCTTATGCTTAAAGCCTATGCTTCAAAAGGACCCTAACCTTAACAATGCTCGATAATCTACCGGCTTTGTTTATAAAGTTACTTTAATTTTATATTATGTTCTTGAAATAACTAATTGGTTGATAATCGTAGACCTATGTGGAATAGCAGCTGAAGGCTAGGAACGGATGTAACGGTGGTATTGGTGTGAGAATACCAGGAATCAATTGTAAAGTGCTGCCGCCGCGATATAAATGAAAGATTGTTGAAAACGGCGTAAACCCCCATTCAAACAAACAAGACTTGATATTATTTGTCTTGATATGAATGAAAAAATTGTTAATTAGGTGTTGTAAGAAACCATTTCCAATTTTACCATATTATTCTTTGATTTTAATTAATATAAGAAAAAAAGAGGGATAATTATGAATTTTTAAAATTTCAACTAAAAACCATTTAATTAGAGAACAATTTGAGTTAAACATTATTTGAATGCCATCCAAGACACACAGTTTAATATCTTTTTTAAGCTTCAATGGGTTAAAGTATAAGACATATTATTACAAAGATTAGAAAATTTTGTACAACCGATTTTTTTTTTTTTTTTTTTTTTTTTTTTATGTATCTGAAATTACAACCAAGCTTTCTATAAAATTTATTCGTAATGCAGCTGTGGAAGCCCCCTTTAAGGTTATCAAATGATCAGGGTTTAAGTGTCGTATCTTACTTTTGCAAAGCCTTTCTCGAAGTTTTAGGTAAGGTATTTTAGAATTTTAAAGTTTCTATGTGTCATTGTTATACTGAACAAAAAAGAAATGTAGCACTAGATTTGTTACATATATTCCTTCATTATGAATTGTTTGTAATTGAAGTTTCAGAAAATTATTCTTAGACAGACAGATCACAGGCAATTTCATAATCAAATTTTTGACAAATACACAAATGTGCGTTATTATATAAGACTAGGTGTCAAACTAGCCCTGTACCTCATCAACTCTCACCATTTCAGGCATGTTTTTCACAGTCTGATAACAATGAAAAGGAAAATGATCAAGAAAAAATAAGCTGATGACAATGTTGTCAAAATAGTTATTAGACTAAGGAAACAACAAAATTTAAATTCAGTGACTACTGAGAGAGTTTACATGAGCAGACGTTGGATAAATGGTTTTTTGTCATGAAACAATTGCCTCTGGGATATGCAGACATACAAATACATCAATCCAATACAACAATATTGTTTTGAACTTGTTGATAAGAGTATATATGAAAATATTTCAATACCAGAAGCTATTTTTCTATCCATTTTAATGTTAAATCAAGTGGGTGGGGTAAGATTAATTTGAATTTGTCTTTTTATGTTTAAAATGTCATACATTTTACTCAAACCATTAATAAAAGTTGTGGTTTTAATTTCTAGAGGTAATTCAAAGGATATTTGATGAGTATTGCTTGCATAAATCAGTTTTATTCCAGGTATATGACACAATATTCTCATTAAATTGGTTGTACTACAGGCATTACTAGTGGGTATCAAAATGTATTGAAAAATCAAAATACGTATCTTCCGATTTTGTCCTACTTTTAGTATGTCATCCAGGGAGGGTCACGCTACTCAAAAAAGTCAAGAATGCTTTTGTTGCAATTTGTTTTGGGTTGAGGCCATATTTCGCTATTTTGCCTGGACTATTATATGATCAATCTTGAAACATTAAATAGCGAAACTGAAAAATTAAACAAGAAAAGAATCAGCCGATATGCCCCATTATTTGTTCAGTTGACAGTTAGCTGTCGATAAAAATTCTTCATTGCCGGCAAATTACACTTTCGACCAGAAATATTCCCGTGCGGGGAATCGAACCCCGGCCGCCGCCGTGAGAGGGCGGAATCCTTACCACTAGACCACACGGGATGTTGTACGACAAGAGATTAATGAAGTATTTATCCACTTCCCTTCTGATCCAACCCAGACTTTCGAATCCATTGCCGATAAGCAGTCCCTTCACTTTATCAGCGTATTTTCTGTCTTGTTTCCCGACAATTCACTCATAAGTGACTTTGAATCTTATTAATCTAAATAAATCGTCTGTAAAAACATTTCTTTCATACGGGAGTTAGGCTAAGTAAATTTCGGAAATTGAAAATAACAATTTTATGATTCATTTCAGTTTTTCATTCTTCGAACGATAAATGAATCTTAAAAGGAAAAAGGGAAAAAGATTATCAGTAATAATAATAATAAAAACAATAAAACCCCTTATATATATCAGCATTTGGTATATTAAGACACGCCTTGAATTGTCAACGGCAAATTATTCATAGTTGGAAAAGGGTCAGCGAAAAAACAAAAATAAAAAAAAATTAAAAAAAAACATTTTCCTAATCTACAAGGACAAGTTCTAAAAGTATTTCACAGAAATTGGAAGGCATTCTCAGAAAATATCTCTAACGTTAAATTAGTTTCCTGCTTAAATAGAAATTGTCAATACAATACTTATTTGTTGTATTTTTCTTTCTTTTTTTAAACTCCAAGTTCTTAAATGCTCATAACTGACATGGCCTTTTACATCTCAGTATACCTTATACAATGTATATCCTTTTTGTGATTTATACCCGCTATCTACAGTTAAAGTTTTGTTTAATTCTCGAAATAACTCAACAACTCACAATTTCAAATCTCCAGAACCATAGCAAAAAAAAAAAAAAAAAAAAAAAAAAAGATTTTTCCCAATCCCTAATGTATTTTTTGTCATTATGGCTGCTTGTTTATCAGTGGAACACAATTTTTGTGTATCAAAAGACTGAAAGCATAAAACGACAAAAAAGATGATAACAAATCGAACCAGCTACATTATAAATGAGATATTCTATGCGTAGCTTAAACAAAATTTTGACTTTTAATGTTGCAAAAAGTAATGTACAAATGATATCTTATTTCAGATAAGCGCCCCAGAACCGCTTATTGCCGGATTGATTCTTACTGGAGAATTGCTATTAAACAATTATTAGGGCAAGATATACTTAATCTTCGGATGCTTCTTCTTTTTTCTGCAAGATATCTAATCTCTGATTTGATTCTTCAGTCAAATCTTTACTTCTGGGTTAATGATGGTAACATGAATGCTATACTCCGTACTCTTTATGAAGTGACCTCACTGGAATTTTTCTTCCGGAGGTCATCGTTTGGTATAAGTAGATCCTTTAGAAAAAGGAGTGCGACATTGAAACGTTATTTTTGATAGTAAAATAGTAACCAGTTTGATCATTTTTGTTCTTTTAACCTAGTCTCGCATCCATCTCTTCTTTCATTTAACGCTTGATTTAACTTTCTCTGTGTACGATTTCCTTTGCGAAAGGACGGATAACGGGTGGGGGTCGTATCTAAAGTAATTGTCCTCTTCATAGGTGGAAAAAAGACGGTACCTCTACTTAAGCTTTGGTACCCCAAAAGTTGAAGGGAGTTTCCCGAGTTTTTTTTTTACTTTAAGGTAGGACATTGAACGAAGATGAAGGGCTGAAAAGGTCAAAGGTCAAACCTTTCTGTGGAACCGACCACAGCACCGGAAAAGAGTGCAATTCTATATAGAACAAAGGAGTCCCAAAATCCGATTGGGTCACTCCTTATGTCAGATACTTGGTAATAACATCTGACATTGTGATAAGTATATGCCGATTTTTTTTCTTATATGATCAATCTTGAAACATTAAATAGCGAAACTGAAAAATAAAACAAGAAAAGAAACAGCCGATATGCCTCATTATTTGTTCAGTTGACAGATAGCTGTCGATAAAAATTCTTCATTGCCGGCAAATTACACTTTCGACCAGAAATATTCCCGTGCGGGGAATCGAACCCCGGCCGCCGCCGTGAGAGGGCGGAATCCTAACCACTAGACCACACGGGATCTTGTACGACAAGAGATTAATGAAGTATTTATCCACTTCACTTCTGATCCAACACAGACTTTCGAATCCATTGCCGATAAGCAGTCCCTTCACTTTATCAGCGTATTTTCTGTCTTGTTTCCCGATAATTCACTAATAAGTGACTTTGAAACTTATTAATCTAAATAAATCGTCTGTAAAAACATTTCTTTCATACGGGAGTTAGGCTAAGTAAATTTCGAAAATTGAAAATAACAATTTTATGATTCATTTCAGTTTTTTATTCTTCGAACGATAAATGAATCTAAAAAGGAAAGAATGGATAAGATTTTCAATAATGATAATAATAAAAACAATAAAAACTCTTATATATATCAGTATTTGGAATATTAAGACACGCCTTAAATTGTCAACCGCAAATTATTCCTAGTTGGAAAAGGGTCAGCGAAAAAAAAAATAAAATAAAAAACATTTTCCTCATCTATAAGGACAAGTTCTAAAAGTATTTCACAGAAATCGGAAGGCATTCTCAGAAAATATCTCTAACGTTGAATAAGTTTCCTGCTTAAATAGAAATTGTCAATACAATACTTATTTCTTGTATTTTTCTTTCTGTTTTTTTAAACTCCAAGTTCTTAAATGCTCATCACTGACATGGCATTTTATATCTCAGTATATCTAAAACAATGTATATCCTTTTTGTGATAAATGCCCGCTATCTACAGTTAAAGTTTTGTTTAATTCTCCAAATAACTCAACAACTCACAATTTCCAATCCCCAGAGCCATAGCAAAAAAAAAAAAAATAATAATAAAAAAATTTCCCAATCCCCAATGTATTTTTTGTCATTATGGCTGCTTGTTTATCAGTGGAACACATTTTTTGTGTATCAAAAGACTGAAAGCATAAAACGACAAAAAAGATGATAACAAATCGAACCAGCTACATTATAAATGAGATATTCTATGTGTAGCTTAAACAAAATTTTGACTTTCTAATGTTCCAAAAAGTTACGCACAAATAATATCTTATTTCAGATGAGCGCCCCAGAACCGCTTATTGCCGGATTGATTTTTACTGGAGAATTGCTATTAAACAATAATTAAGGCAATGTATACTAATTCTTTGGATGCTTCTTCTTTTTTCTGAAAAAAAAAATCTAATTTCTGATTTGATTCTTCAGTCAAATCTTTGCTTCTGGGTTAATGATGGTAACACGAATGCTATACTCCTAACTTTTTATGGAGTGACCTCACTGGGATTATCGTCCGGAGGTCATTGTATGGTAAAAGTAGATCCTTTAGAGAAAAGAGTGCGACATTGAAACGTTATTTTTGATAGTAAAATAGTAACCAGTTTTCTCATTTATGTTCTTTTAACCTAGTCTTGCATCCATCTCTTCTTTCATTGAACGCTTGATTTGACTTTCTCTGTGTACGATTTCCTTTGCGAAAGGACGGATAACGGGTGGGGGTCGTATCCAAAGTAATTGTCCTCTTCATAGGTGGAAAAAAGAGGGTACCTCTACTTAAGCTTTGGTACCCCAAAAGTTGAAGGGAGTTTCCCGAGTTTTTTTTTACTTTAAGGTAGGACATTGAACGAAGATGAAGGGCTGAAAAGGTCAAACCTTTCTGTGGAACCGACCACAGCACCGGAAAAGAGTACAATTTTATATAGAACAAAGGAGTCCCAAAATCCGATTGGGTCACTCCTTATGTCAGATACTTGGTAATAACATCTGACATTGTGATAAGTATATGCCGATTTTTTTTCATATATGATCAATCTTGAGACATTAAATTGCGAAAATGAAAAATAAAACAAGAAAAGAAACAGCCGATATGCCTCATTATTTGTTCAGTTGACAGATAGCTGTCGATAAAAATTCTTCATTGCCGGCAAATTACACTTTCGACCAGAAATATTCCCGTGCGGGGAATCGAACCCCGGCCGCCGCCGTGAGAGGGCGGAATCCTAACCACTAGACCACACGGGATCTTATAACAAGAGATTAATGAAGTATTTATCCACTTCACTTCTGATCCAACACAGACTTTCGAATCCATTGCCGATAAGCAGTCCCTTCACTTTATCAGCGTATTTTCTGTCTTGTTTCCCGATAATTCACTAATAAGTGACTTTGAAACTTATTAATCTAAATAAATCGTCTGTAAAAACATTTCTTTCATACGGGAGTTAGGCTAAGTAAATTTCGAAAATTGAAAATAACAATTTTATGATTCATTTCAGTTTTTTATTCTTCGAACGATAAATGAATCTAAAAAGGAAAGAAGGGATAAGATTTTCAATAATGATAATAATAAAAACAATAAAAACTCTTATATATATCAGTATTTGGAATATTAAGACACGCCTTAAATTGTCAACCGCAAATTATTCCTAGTTGGAAAAGGGTCAGCGAAAAAAAAAAAAAATAAAAAACATTTTCCTCATCTATAAGGACAAGTTCTAAATGTATTTCACAGAAATTGGAAGGCATTCTCAGAAAATATCTCTAACGTTGAATAAGTTTCCTGCTTAAATAGAAATTGTCAATACAATACTTATTTCTTGTATTTTTCTTTCTTTTTTTTTAAACTCCAAGTTCTTAAATGCTCATCACTGACATGGCATTTTATATCTCAGTATATCTAATACAATGTATATCCTTTTTGTGATAAATGCCCGCTATCTACAGTTAAAGTTTTGTTTAATTCTCCAAATGACTCAACAACTCACAATTTCCAATCCCCAGAGCCATAGCAAAAAAAAAAAAAAAAAGATTTTTCCCAATCCCTAATGTATTTTTTGTCATTATGGCTGCTTGTTTATCAGTGGAACACATTTTTTGTGTATCAAAAGACTGAAAGCATAAAACGACAAAAAAGATGATAACAAATCGAACCAGCTACATTATAAATGAGATATTCTATGTGTAGCTTAAACAAAATTTTGACTTTTTAATGTTCCAAAAAGTTATGCACAAATGATATCTTATTTCAGATAAGCGCCCCAGAACCGCTTATTGCCGGATTGATTTTTACTGGAGAATTGCTATTAAACAATAATTAAGGCAATGTATACTAATTCTTTGGATGCTTCTTTTTTTTTCTGAAAAAAATATCTAATCTCTGATTTGATTCTTCAGTCAAATCTTTGCTTCTGGGTTAATGATGGTAACATGAATGCTATACTCCTAACTTTTTATGGAGTGACCTCACTGGAATTATCTTCCGGAGGTCATTGTATGGTAAAAGTAGATCCTTTAGAGAAAAGAGTGCGACATTGAAACGTTATTTTTGATAGTAAAATAGTAACCAGTTTGCTCATTTTTGTTCTTTTAACCTAGTCTTGCATCCATCTCTTCTTTCGTTGAACGCTTGATTTGACTTTCTCTGTGTACGATTTCCTTTGCGAAAGGACGGATAACGGGTGGGGGTCGTATCCAAAGTAATTGTCCTCTTCATAGGTGGAAAAAAGACGGTACCTCTACTTAAGCATTGGTACCCCAAATGTTGAAGGGAGTTTCCCGAGTTTTTTTTTACTTTAAGGTAGGACATTGAACGAAGATGAAGGGCTGAAAAGGTCAAAGGTCAAACCTTTCTGTGGAACCGACCACAGCACCGGAAAAGAGTGCAATTTTATATAGAACAAAGGAGTCCCAAAATCCGATTGGGTCACTCCTTATGTCAGATACTTGGTAATAACATCTGACATTGTGATAAGTATATGCCGATTTTTTTTCAAATATGATCAATCTTGAGACATTAAATTGCGAAAATGAAAAATAAAACAAGAAAAGAAACAGCCGATATGCCTCATTATTTGTTCAGTTGACAGATAGCTGTCGATAAAAATTCTTCATTGCCGGCAAATTACACTTTCGACCAGAAATATTCCCGTGCGGGGAATCGAACCCCGGCCGCCGCCGTGAGATGGCGGAATCCTAACCACTAGACCACATGAGATCTTGTACGACAAGAGATTAATGAAGTATTTATCCACTTCACTTCTGATCCAACACAGACTTTCGAATCCATTGCCGATAAGCAGTCCCTTCACTTTATCAGCGTTTTTTCTGTCTTGTTTCCCGACAATTCACTAATAAGTGACTTTGAAACTTATTAATCTAAATAAATCGTCTGTAAAAACATTTCTTTCATACGGGAGTTAGGCTAAGTAAATTTCGAAAATTGAAAATAACAATTTTATGATTCATTTCAGTTTTTTATTCTTCGAACGATAAATGAATCTAAAAAGGAAAGAAGGAATAAGATTTTCAATAATGATAATGATAAAAACAATAAAAACTCTTATATATATATCAGTATTTGGAATATTAAGACACGCCTTAAATTGTCAACCGAAAATTATTCCTAGTTGGAAAAGGGTCAGCGAAAAAAAAAAAATAATAAAAACATTTTCCTCATCTATAAGGACAAGTTCTAAAAGTATTTCACAGAAATTGGAAGGCATTCTCAGAAAATATCTCTAACTTTAAATAAGTTTCCTGCTTAAATAGAAATTGTCAATACAATACTTATTTCTTGTATTTTTCTTTCTTTTTTTTTAAACTCCAAGTTCTTAAATGCTCATCACTGACATGGCATTTTATATCTCAGTATATCTAATACAATGTATATCCTTTTTGTGATAAATGCCCGCTATCTACAGTTAAAGTTTTGTTTAATTCTCCAAATAACTCAACAACTCACAATTTCCAATCCCCAGAGCCATAGCAAAAAAAAAAAAAAAAGATTTTTCCCAATCCCTAATGTATTTTTTGTCATTATGGCTGCTTGTTTATCAGTGGAACACATTTTTTGTGTATCAAAAGACTGAAAGCATAAAACGACAAAAAGATGATAACAAATCGAACCAGCTACATTATAAATGAGATATTCTATGTGTAGCTTAAACAAAATTTTGACTTTTTAATGTTCCAAAAAGTAATGCACAAATGATATCTTATTTCAGATAAGCGCCCCAGAACTGCTTATTGCCGGATTGATTTTTACTGGAGAATTGCTATTAAACAATAATTACGGCAATGTATACTAATTCTTTGGATGCTTCTTCTTTTTTCTGAAAAAAATATCTAATCTCTGATTTGATTCTTCAGTCAAATCTTTGCTTCTGGGTTAATGATGGTAACATGAATGCTATACTCCTAACTTTTTATGGAGTGACCTCACTGGATTATCTTCCGGAGGTCATTGTATGGTAAAAGTAGATCCTTTAGAGCAAGGAGTGCGACATTGAAACGTTATTTTTGATAGTAAAGTAGTAACCAGTTTGCTCATTTTTGTTCTTTTAACCTAGTCTTGCATCCATCTCTTCTTTCGTTGAACGCTTGATTTGACTTTCTCTGTGTACGATTTCCTTTGCGAAAGGACGGATAACGGGTGGGGGTCGTATCCAAAGTAATTGTCCTCTTCATAGGTGGAAAAAAGACGGTACCTCTACTTAAGCATTGGTACCCCAAATGTTGAAGGGAGTTTCCCGAGTTTTTTTTTACTTTAAGGTAGGACATTGAACGAAGATGAAGGGCTGAAAAGGTCAAAGGTCAAACCTTTCTGTGGAACCGACCACAGCACCGGAAAAGAGTACAATTTTATATAGAACAAAGGAGTCCCAAAATCCGATTGGGTCTCTCCTTATGTCAGATACTTGGTAATAACATCTGACATTGTGATAAGTATATGCCGATTTTTTTTTCATATATGACCAATCTTGAGACATTAAATTGCGAAAATGAAAAATAAAACAAGAAAAGAAACAGCCGATATGCTTCATTATTTGTTCAGTTGACAGATAGCTGTCGATAAAAATTCTTCATTGCCGGCAAATTACACTTTCGACCAGAAATATTTCCCGTGCGGGGAATCGAACCCCGGCCGCCGCCGTGAGAGGGCGGAATCCTAACCACTAGACCACACGGGATCTTGTACGACAAGAGATTAATGAAGTATTTATCCACTTCACTTCTGATCCAACACAGACTTTCAAATCCATTGCCGATAAGCAGTCTCTTCACTTTATCAGCGTATTTTCTGTCTTGTTTCCCGACAATTCACTAATAAGTGACTTTGAAACTTATTAATCTAAATAAATCGTCTGTAAAAACATTTCTTTCATACGGGAGTTAGGCTAAGTAAATTTCGAAAATTGAAAATAACAATTTTATGATTCATTTCAGTTTTTTATTCTTCGAACGATAAATGAATATAAAAAGGAAAAAAGGAATAAGATTATCAATAATAATAATAATAATAATAATAATAATAATAATAATAATAATAATAATAGTAATAATAATAATAATAATAAGACACCCCTTTAATTTTTAACCGCAATTTATTCCAAGTTGGAAAAGGGTCAGCGAAAAAAAATTAAAGAACATTTTCATTCATCTATTAGTTTCAAGCTTCTAAAAGTATTTCACAGAAATTGTAAGGTATTCTCAGAAAATTTCTCTAACGTTAAACATTGTTTTCATGCTTAAATAGGAATGACCTGCTCCGCTTGAAAATACAATACTTATTTGTCGAAGTTTTCTTTCTTTTTTAAAGTCCAAGTTCTTAAATGCTCATAACTGACTTGGCCTTTTACATCTCAGAATACCTAAAACAATGTATATCCTTTTTGAGATTAATACCCGCTATGTACAGTTTGATTTTTGTTTAATTCTACAAATAACGCAACAACTCACAATTTCCAATCTCCAGAGCCATAGCAAAAAAAAAAAAAAAAAAAAAGTTTTTTACCAATCCCTAATGTATATTTTGTCATTATGTCTGCTTGATTATCAGTGGAACACAATTTTTTGTATCAAAAGTCTGAAAGCATAAAACGAGAAAAAGATTGTAAACAAATCGAACCAGGTATATTATGAATGAGATATTCTATGTGTAGCTTTAACAAAATTTTGACTTTTTATTGTCGCAAAAAGTAATTTACAAATGATATCTTATTTCAGATAAGCGCCCCAGAACCGCTTATTGCCGGATTGATTTTTACTCGAGAATTGCTATTAAACAATAATTACGGCAAGGTATGCTTATTCTTTGGATGCTCTTCTTTTTTCTGAAAAAAATATCTAACCTTTGATTTGATTCTTCAGTCAAATCTTTACTTTCGGGTTAATGATGGAAACATGAGTGCTATACTCATAACTCTTTATGTCAGATACTTGGTAAAAACATCTGACACTGTGATAAGTATATGCCGATTTTTTTTATATGATCAATCTTGAGACATTAAATAGCGAAAGTAAAAAATAAAACAAGAAAAGAATCAGCCGATATGCCCCATTATTTGTTCAGTTGACAGCTAGCTGTCGATAAAAATTCTTCATTGCCGGCAAATTACACTTTCGACCAGAAATATTCCCGTGCGGGGAATCGAACCCCGGCCGCCGCCGTGAGAGGGCGGAATCCTAACCACTAGACCACATGAGATCTTGTACGACAAGAGATTAATGAAGTATTTATCCACTTCACTTCTGATCCAACACAGACTTTCGAATCCATTGCCGATAAGCAGTCCCTTCACTTTATCAGCGTTTTTTCTGTCTTGTTTCCCGACAATTCACTAATAAGTGACTTTGAAACTTATTAATCTAAATAAATCGTCTGTAAAAACATTTCTTTCATACGGGAGTTAGGCTAAGTAAATTTCGAAAATTGAAAATAACAATTTTATGATTCATTTCAGTTTTTTATTCTTCGAACGATAAATGAATCTAAAAAGGAAAGAAGGAATAAGATTTTCAATAATGATAATGATAAAAACAATAAAAACTCTTATATATATATCAGTATTTGGAATATTAAGACACGCCTTAAATTGTCAACCGAAAATTATTCCTAGTTGGAAAAGGGTCAGCGAAAAAAAAAAAATAATAAAAACATTTTCCTCATCTATAAGGACAAGTTCTAAAAGTATTTCACAGAAATTGGAAGGCATTCTCAGAAAATATCTCTAACTTTAAATAAGTTTCCTGCTTAAATAGAAATTGTCAATACAATACTTATTTCTTGTATTTTTCTTTCTTTTTTTTTAAACTCCAAGTTCTTAAATGCTCATCACTGACATGGCATTTTATATCTCAGTATATCTAATACAATGTATATCCTTTTTGTGATAAATGCCCGCTATCTACAGTTAAAGTTTTGTTTAATTCTCCAAATAACTCAACAACTCACAATTTCCAATCCCCAGAGCCATAGCAAAAAAAAAAAAAAAAAGATTTTTCCCAATCCCTAATGTATTTTTTGTCATTATGGCTGCTTGTTTATCAGTGGAACACATTTTTTGTGTATCAAAAGACTGAAAGCATAAAACGACAAAAAGATGATAACAAATCGAACCAGCTACATTATAAATGAGATATTCTATGTGTAGCTTAAACAAAATTTTGACTTTTTAATGTTCCAAAAAGTAATGCACAAATGATATCTTATTTCAGATAAGCGCCCCAGAACTGCTTATTGCCGGATTGATTTTTACTGGAGAATTGCTATTAAACAATAATTACGGCAATGTATACTAATTCTTTGGATGCTTCTTCTTTTTTCTGAAAAAAATATCTAATCTCTGATTTGATTCTTCAGTCAAATCTTTGCTTCTGGGTTAATGATGGTAACATGAATGCTATACTCCTAACTTTTTATGGAGTGACCTCACTGGATTATCTTCCGGAGGTCATTGTATGGTAAAAGTAGATCCTTTAGAGCAAGGAGTGCGACATTGAAACGTTATTTTTGATAGTAAAGTAGTAACCAGTTTGCTCATTTTTGTTCTTTTAACCTAGTCTTGCATCCATCTCTTCTTTCGTTGAACGCTTGATTTGACTTTCTCTGTGTACGATTTCCTTTGCGAAAGGACGGATAACGGGTGGGGGTCGTATCCAAAGTAATTGTCCTCTTCATAGGTGGAAAAAAGACGGTACCTCTACTTAAGCATTGGTACCCCAAATGTTGAAGGGAGTTTCCCGAGTTTTTTTTTACTTTAAGGTAGGACATTGAACGAAGATGAAGGGCTGAAAAGGTCAAAGGTCAAACCTTTCTGTGGAACCGACCACAGCACCGGAAAAGAGTACAATTTTATATAGAACAAAGGAGTCCCAAAATCCGATTGGGTCTCTCCTTATGTCAGATACTTGGTAATAACATCTGACATTGTGATAAGTATATGCCGATTTTTTTTTCATATATGACCAATCTTGAGACATTAAATTGCGAAAATGAAAAATAAAACAAGAAAAGAAACAGCCGATATGCTTCATTATTTGTTCAGTTGACAGATAGCTGTCGATAAAAATTCTTCATTGCCGGCAAATTACACTTTCGACCAGAAATATTTCCCGTGCGGGGAATCGAACCCCGGCCGCCGCCGTGAGAGGGCGGAATCCTAACCACTAGACCACACGGGATCTTGTACGACAAGAGATTAATGAAGTATTTATCCACTTCACTTCTGATCCAACACAGACTTTCAAATCCATTGCCGATAAGCAGTCTCTTCACTTTATCAGCGTATTTTCTGTCTTGTTTCCCGACAATTCACTAATAAGTGACTTTGAAACTTATTAATCTAAATAAATCGTCTGTAAAAACATTTCTTTCATACGGGAGTTAGGCTAAGTAAATTTCGAAAATTGAAAATAACAATTTTATGATTCATTTCAGTTTTTTATTCTTCGAACGATAAATGAATATAAAAAGGAAAAAAGGAATAAGATTATCAATAATAATAATAATAATAATAATAATAATAATAATAATAATAATAATAATAATAGTAATAATAATAATAATAATAAGACACCCCTTTAATTTTTAACCGCAATTTATTCCAAGTTGGAAAAGGGTCAGCGAAAAAAAATTAAAGAACATTTTCATTCATCTATTAGTTTCAAGCTTCTAAAAGTATTTCACAGAAATTGTAAGGTATTCTCAGAAAATTTCTCTAACGTTAAACATTGTTTTCATGCTTAAATAGGAATGACCTGCTCCGCTTGAAAATACAATACTTATTTGTCGAAGTTTTCTTTCTTTTTTAAAGTCCAAGTTCTTAAATGCTCATAACTGACTTGGCCTTTTACATCTCAGAATACCTAAAACAATGTATATCCTTTTTGAGATTAATACCCGCTATGTACAGTTTGATTTTTGTTTAATTCTACAAATAACGCAACAACTCACAATTTCCAATCTCCAGAGCCATAGCAAAAAAAAAAAAAAAAAAAAGTTTTTTACCAATCCCTAATGTATATTTTGTCATTATGTCTGCTTGATTATCAGTGGAACACAATTTTTTGTATCAAAAGTCTGAAAGCATAAAACGAGAAAAAGATTGTAAACAAATCGAACCAGTTATATTATGAATGAGATATTCTATGTGTAGCTTTAACAAAATTTTGACTTTTTATTGTCGCAAAAAGTAATTTACAAATGATATCTTATTTCAGATAAGCGCCCCAGAACCGCTTATTGCCGGATTGATTTTTACTCGAGAATTGCTATTAAACAATAATTACGGCAAGGTATGCTTATTCTTTGGATGCTCTTCTTTTTTCTGAAAAAAATATCTAACCTTTGATTTGATTCTTCAGTCAAATCTTTACTTTCGGGTTAATGATGGAAACATGAGTGCTATACTCATAACTCTTTATGTCAGATACTTGGTAAAAACATCTGACACTGTGATAAGTATATGCCGATTTTTTTTATATGATCAATCTTGAGACATTAAATAGCGAAAGTAAAAAATAAAACAAGAAAAGAATCAGCCGATATGCCCCATTATTTGTTCAGTTGACAGCTAGCTGTCGATAAAAATTCTTCATTGCCGGCAAATTACACTTTCGACCAGAAATATTCCCGTGCGGGGAATCGAACCCCGGCCGCCGCCGTGAGAGGGCGGAATCCTAACCACTAGACCACACGGGATCTTGTACAACAAGAGATTAATGAAGTATTTATCCATTTCACTTCTGATCCAACCCGGACTTTCAAATCCTTTGCCGATAAGCCGTCCCTTCACTTTATCAGCCTATTTTCTGTCTTGTTTTCCGACAATTCACTCATGAATGGCTTTGAATCTTATGAATCTAAACAAATCTTCTGTAGAAATATATCCTTCGTACGGGAGTTAGGATAAGTAAGTCTCGAAAATTGGAAATAACAATTTTATGATTCGTTTCAGTTTTTTATTTTTCGAAAGATAAATGAATCTAAATAGACAGGTAACTATTTTTCAGGAAACCTCTAGAAATCACTTTAGGGAGGCCCGAAATGTAATGCAAAGTTATATAGTGGAAACTGTTCATCAACCTTTGCTGAACAAAATCTGCCCTGTCTGCAGTCCAGGAAATGTCTATTATGCAAATTACGGAGGTCAAAGGTCATCAAGTGCATTTATGCTATTACGGAAATATATAACTCTTAGCTGACTGTTATGCAGCTTTGTTTGATGAAAAATTGACCTAAATTGTTTAATAATGATTCAATTCTATAAAAAAATGTTTACACAAACAAAAGTGACCATTTGAAGCCTTCGTTGAAATCAAAGTACTGAAAGTACTGACATTTTAGGCGCCAAACTTTGTTTGCATTTTATGTGTTACAAAACTGACTCCAGGCACATTTATTCATTATATTTACTGATAGTTTAAGTATTAAAGATGATTTGAATTTGTTTTTATCCAAATTTGTAATATAAACCTTACATTTTTACTTAATACATATGCTCTCATGTAAATGTTACAGTCCCTAAATATACATTGACATTGATTCCGAAGACGTCGGATTATCACCCTGAAAATATTTTTGAAACCTGTTGAGTAAAATTAATAATAATAATAAAAAAACAGAAATGTGTGACCCGTCATGCGATAAGGAACCATCTGGGATTTGTGTAAATTAGACATTTGAAGAAGAGATTGATTTTATTACAGGTCAACCAGAGCTTTGATTTCAAAAATTCTTTCACGGGAAGGTGGAGTGATCATTCTAGAATCAGAAAATAATTAGAGTGTGAAAAGTTTAAATCCTGGTCAGTCTGCTCAGTCTGCGCAGTCTGAATAGGATTGACACTTAACGCAATTCCTAGATGGTCAATTTACGCATGAAGGGTGACATATCATAATCAGGGTTTTTCTTCTTCTGACAAAGTATATAAATATCAATTGTACGCAAACAGTGTGTAGTTTAGATCATTTGCTTGAAACATGAATAACCTGAGCATTTTCGAAACTTAATATTTCTTCATCAGAAAGTCTCTTGTTGTAAATATACCTTCAAATGTAAAAGGTACCCCGGACTCCCTCCGTAAAATTGAATCAAAACCTATTATAGAGGTAACATTTTTGGTCACCATGGACGTGACATCACTCAACACCAATATATCATACAAAGTTGTCATTGCAGCTTGCATAGAAGTTTGAAGCACAAGGGATGCCAAAGATCAACCAATTTTAAAGTCGCATATTAAACACGTATTGTTATCTCGCAATCGCAGTTCGCTGGCAAAAAGTTTTACAAATTTGACACAAATAGACAACAATTCTTATAGTTCTAAAGGTATCTGTAATCAGATTTTTTTTACTGCCTATTACTGCTTCATTTTCAAAGGAAATCGGCTCGATCGAGCTAGGTTGAGAACCTTGCCTGATGATTTTCTTCGACTTGCTGTAAATCAGTTCTGTACCCTTCTAATCAAAGATTCTTTAACAGATATTTCAATTCTGAACTGATCAAACAGCGATGAAGTGTTATGAAAGGAGAACGAGGGATTTTTGAGTTCCCACAAAACTGGACTTGCAGATCGATGGTCTGGAGTTTTCCGAAATAGCTATAGCACTTTATACAGCAAAAATTGCAACGGAATTCCCAACTTGATGCGATTTAAACCAATCAAAATTCTTGATTGTATTGGATTGAAATTATTTCAAAGAGGAACATAATTCAGATTGTTCTAAAATTGACTGATATGATTGTGAAGCTTTACTGATTATTTCCCGCCAGCTTGACGTCATTATAGTTGCTACACGATATAGCAACGTTGCTTGGCAAAAAGGCGCACTTCTGCAGCTTAATGTAGATTTTAATAATATGACAGAGTCTTTTAGAAGTAAATGCTGTTGAAATTAGGCCTGCATGCTGATTCTTTTGTGAAATAGACTTTTAATCTATTAATCAATGAGTAAACGGTTAATGCTAATTGATTATGTAGTAAAGCAAGTCAATCTGAAGCAGGTTTGATGCTTACGCGTATAATTGAAGACCTATTTAGATGAAATTTATTTTAATTGTTGTTGTTATTGCTTGTTGTTTTTTTGGTTTTTGTTTTTTGTTTTTGCTATTTGAGACTTTGGTCTATTGGCCTAGCCTAACAGACCTTATGTTAGATGAATCGTAAGGTTTACGGTTACCGTAAAACCACGCGATGATCGCATTGAAATCATACTGTTATTAAGTGCATGGTGAAATTGACTCCACTCAAATTCATTCTTAATCGCTCGCTCAGTGCTTCATTCTTGGTATTCCAAACCATCTCATTACAAACGCCCCGAAATCATTCACACCGTTCCAGAATTGCCCCAATCAATTTAAAATGAGAAGCACTCATTTCATTCAATGATTCATGGCTAAATGGAAGGTCTATAATCAACTTGACCACCTTCAAAAGAGCGTATACAGACCGATATTTATTTATTAATTAATTCAATTTTATTATATTATCACCATTTTAAATTTTCGAAACCGTCAACTAAGAAAAAATGTGTGAAATACACACAATTACTGTTTTCCTGATGTCGGCAATATTATAGGCCTACCCCAATGAATTATTTTGTTACATCGTCTTCTGATGTCAAACCCTTGTTACCGCAGCCATGTGGAAGCTGTATTTCTAATGTATTGGTCGTCCTGTGACAAAATTATCCATGTTTCCCTGTTTTGCATGCTTAAATCCAGATCTATTTTCGCCTTTTTAAATTATCTGTATTTTATCTATAGTTCAAAGTGCAACTATTCTGATAAAATGAGTTAGAATTGTTACGTGCTTCTCACAAAATTGATCTTAAAGACAGCTATGTATACTATAACTGACATAAATAATCCCTACTTTACTTATTATCTGAAATTTCAAGAAAAAATCCATTCTTCTTTTTTTTAATTCGTAATTCTAACCATTCTACTCTGCCACATCCTCGTGCCTTGTTGGGACTAAACATATTGAAAGTGTCACAAACTTATTTTGCATGTTTGGATTTCTAAATATTAATATTTTTATTAAAAAAAAGTAAAAGTAGACATTTATCTTGCTTAAATATATTGCTTAGGTCTGTAAAATTCATTTTATAAAGGCGATACAAAGCTGCAAAAGTGTTACCGGTGTAAGCGCTATTGATGCAAATAAACACGAAACGATAAATTGTCAATTTCAGTTTCCTATGTAAGTATTTAGGATCCCTACAGTTGCCTCGAAATAAGGGAATTGCTGTAAAGTAAGCATAATGACACATACTTTTTATACGAACTAGATTGGATTTGAATGCACTAAAATGTGTGTGAAATTAAAAAGAAATTGTCGAGCAGGTTTTTTTTATCTTTAAAATTAAGTACAGAAACCTACACCAAATTTTGGAAAATTCATTTTTTCTAGGTTTGCTCGCAGGTTTTCTCATCGTTTCGTGGAGTAAAATTTAAAGAAAGCTTAAAGCTATCAAACGATACTGAAATTTCATCCTTAATGGTTTAGATTATTTGATTTAAAAATAATATTCAATCTCGTAGAAAACGTTGTATGAGGAAAATTCCTTGCAGCCGGAACGTTCGGATCCGTAGAATCTGTACACAACAGTGTGCCTTTGGACAACGCTTCAAAGAGTTATCACTCAATAAGTAATCCAATAAACTCAGAAAATCATTCCCTGTGAAACACTTGTAGCATACCGAATACCTAAGTCACTTCGAGACATTCTCGTTACAGCAAAATTAAGGGCTGCTGCAATCAATGACTCTCTCAGAAATTCTGGACGGTATTAAACACCGAGGTGTCAAGCGTTCATTATCATGGAAGGCACGCAGACTTTCAAATCGCATCTTGGTAATGTAACTACACTTTGACGTTCACACAATTGCAAAACTTCAAATGCTGTGCACCTTATCACATGTACGATATGCCACAAACATTTGTGAAACCTAACAGTATATCAACAAGCGCATGAATTCGCACCGTTCCGACTGGAAAACCTGTAGACTCAATAGGTCTCAAGTTGCAGAACCTTTTTAAGAAGTCTACCACTCATTTTACGATGTTGTCCTGTGTTGCATTGAAACCATCAACAAATGATGCTGATATCTGTGATATTAAAAAATCATCTTTTCAGATTGAAGTACGGTTTGTTTCATTGCTTGATTCCTAGCAAAAAATGTTGATTATGTTTTCCTACTGCCTAAAGTTCAAACTTATGTTCGAGCAGTAGACCAAGTGGACAGCCATATATTATATTTGAGTGTTAAACATAACTATGTAAGATGTATCACATGAATTTATCTGTATGCCAAAGTTATATTATATGTTCCTTTTTCCCAAACAATCTCCGCTTGCAACTAAAGTACTTTGAGTACTTTGATATTTTATTCTTGACTAATTTGCTGCAGTTTTGCAAGTATGCAATCATGTGAATATCATTTGCATATGTGCAGTTTAAAAATACCGAAAGCCTGGTTTTTATTTTGTTCATAGCACATAATATAGGTGCATTTATAACATTTTTTACTGTTTTGTACTCCATGACCTTTGACCTATGTAATGACCTACAGAAGGGATTGTGAACCTGCAGGCAAGCCTAGCGCTTCCTGGTCTCAAAATTTAAGATTGGATCACTAGTCTAAAAGGATAAAAGAAATAAGATTCTCAATAAAAATAATTATAATAATGATAATAAAAATAATAATAATAATAATAATAATAATGATTATGATAATAAAAACAATATATATATATCAGTATTTGGAATATTAAGACACCCCTTAAATTGTCAACAGCAATTTATTCCAAGTTGGAAAAGGGTCAGCGAAAAAAAATAAATTAAAAAAACAACATTTTCATTCATTTATTAGTTGCAAGCTTCTAAAAGTAGTTCACAGAAATTGTAAGGTATTCTCAGAAATTATCTGTAACGTTAAATATTGTTTCCTACTTAAATTGGATTGACCTGCACCGCTTGTCAATACAATACTTATTTGTCGTATTTTTTCTCTTTTTTTTATAAACTCCAAGTTCTTAAATGCTCATAACTGACATGTCCTATGATATCTCTGTATACCAAATACAATGTATATCCTTTTTGTGATTAAAATCCTTTATCTACAGTTAAATTTTTGTTTAATTCTCCAAATAGCTCAACAACTGACAATTTCCAATCTCAAGAGCAAAAAATATTTTTTTTCCCAATCCCTCATGTATTTTTTGTCATTATGTCTGCTTGATTATCACTGGACCACAATTTTGTGTATCAAAAGTCTGAAAGCATAAAACAACAAAAAAGGTGATAACAAATCGAACCAGCTACATTATAAATGAGATATTCTATGTGTAGCTTAAAAAAAATTTTGACTTCTTACTGTCGCTAAAAGTAATTTACCATTTGATATTTTATTTCAGATAAGTGCCCCAGAAACCCTGATTGCCGGATTGATTTTTGCTGGAAAATTGCTATTAAAAAATAATTAAAGCAAGGTATACTAATTCTTGGGATGCTTCTTCTTCTTTCTGAAAAAAATATCTAACCTTTGATTTGGTTCTTCAGTGAAATCTTTACTTCTGGGTTAATGATGGTAACATGAATGCTATACTCATAACTCTTTGTGTCAGATACTTGGTAATAACATCTGACATTGTGATAAGTATATGCCGATTTTTTTTTTCTTATATGATCAATCTTGAGACATTAAATAGCGAAAATGAAAAATAAAACAAGAAAAGAATCAGTCGATATGCCCCATTATTTGTTCAGTTGACAGTTAGCTGTCGATAAAAATTCTTCATTGTCGTCAAATTACACTTTCGACCAGAAATATTCCCGTGCGGGGAATCGAACCCCGGCCGCCGCCGTGAGAGGGCGGAATCCTAACCACTAGACCACACGGGATCTTGTACGACATGAGATTAATGAAGTATTTATCCACTTCACTTCTGATCCAACACAGACTTTCTAATCCATTGCCGATAAGCAGTCCCTTCACATTATCAGCGTATTTTCTGTCTTGTTTCCCGACAATTCACTCTTAAGTGGCTTTGAATCTTAATAATCTAAATAAATCGTCTGTAAAAACATTTCTTTCATACGGGAGCTAGGCTAAGTAAATTTCGAAAATTGAAAAAAAAATAAAATTTATGATTCATTTCTGTTTTTTATTCTTCGAGCGATAAATGAATCTAGGGAGGAAAAAAGGAATAAGATTATCAATAATAATAATAATAATTAAAACAATAAAAAATCTTATATATATATATATATATCAGTCCTTGGAATATTAAGACACGCCTTCAATTGTCAACCGCAAATTATTCCTAGTCGGAAAGGGTCAGCGAAAAAAACTAAAAAAAAAATAAAAAAACATTTTCCTCATCTATAAGGACAAGTTCTAAAAGTATTTCACAGAAATTGGAAGGCATTCTCAGAAAATATCTCTAACGTTTAACTAGTTTCCTGCTTAAAAAGAAATTGTCAATACAATACTTATTTGTTGTATTTTTCTTTCTTTTTTAACCCCAAGTTCTTCATCACTGACATGGCATTTTACATCTCAGTATAAATAATACAATGTATATCCTTTTTTGTGATGATGCCCGCTTTCTGCAGTTAAAGTTTTGTTTAATTCTCCAAATAACTCAACAACTCACAATTTCCAATCCCCAGAGCCATAGCAATAAAAAAAAAAAGATCTTTCCTAATTCCGAATGTATTTTTTATCATTATGGCTGCTTGTTGATCAGTGGAACACAATTTTTTTTTGTATCAAAAGTATGAAAGCATAAAACGACAAAAAAGATAACAAATCGAACCAGCTACATTATAAATGAGATATTCTATGTGTAGCTTAAACAAAATTTTGTCCTTTTAATGTTGCAAAAAGTAATGCACAAATTATATCTTATTTCAGATAAGCGCTCCAGAACCGCTTATTGCCGGATTGATTCTTACTGGAGAATTGCTATTAAACAATAATTAAGGCAAGATATACTTAATCTTCGGATGCTTCTTCTTTTTTTCTGGAAAAAATTTTATCTAATCTCTGATTTGATTCTTCAGTCAAATCATTACTTCTGGGTTAATGATGGTAACATGAATGCTATACTCCCAACTCTTTATGGAGTGACCTCATTGGAATTTTCTTCCGGAGGTCATTGTATGGTAAAAGGAGATCCTTTAGAAAAAGGAGAGCGACATTGAAACGTTATTTTTGATAGTAAAATAGTAACCAGTTTGCTCATTTTTTGTTCTTTTAACCTTGTCTTGCATCCATCTCTTCTTTCATTTAACGCTTGATTTGACTTTCTCTGTGTTCGATTTCCTTTACGTAAGGACGGATAACGGGTGGGGTCGTATCCAAAGTAACTGTCCTCTTCATAGGTGGAAAAAAGACGGTACCTCTACTTAAGCTTTGGTACCCCCAAAAGTTGAAGGGAGTTTCCCGAGTTTTTTTTTTTACTTTAAGGTAGGACATTGAACGAAGATGAAGGGCTAAAAAGGTCAAGGGTCAAACCTTTCTGTGGAACCGACCACAGCACCGGAAAAGAGTGCAATTTTATATAGAACAAAGGAGTCCCAAAATCCGATTGGGTCACTCCTTATGTCAGATACTTGGTAATAACATCTGACATTGTGATAAGTATATGCCGATTTTTTTTCTTATACGATCAATCTTGAGACATTAAATAGCGAAACTAAAAAATAAAACAAGAAAAGAATCAGCCGATATGTTATAAACCGCTTTGGAATATCGATCCGTTTTGGAATTTCTTGGTATTCCAAAGCGGTTCGATCCGTCTCAAGACGGTTCATCTATTTTTATCCTTATGTATTGCTTAGCAGACCCACTTAAATGATAAGCTTATTGTGTATCTCTTTATCCCCCTAGGGGGTTAATCACTATGTTTATTTCAAGTATGCCAGTTATCAATATTAGTCAACTTTACCCAATATACATTGCGCATATAAACTACTGTAAATAGGTTCTTCTGAATAACATTGAACGTTAAAAAATATCCGATTGATAAACTATCACATACACACACACATAAAAAAAGAGAAAATAATAATATATAAGTATTATAATTAAACAAATGGAAGGGGAATGTATATGCATAAAAACATTACTGCAGCAATTTGGAATTAAATAAAGTTGTGGGAAAAAGATCGACATGTTTTCCCTTTTGAAGTAGTTTGCTTTCACTATTGGAAAATTTTAATGGACTTTTATTTCGCAACAAAATTACCAAAGTTTTTTGTCTATAAGAAAGATCGTTCTATCTTTTATCAATGAGTTTTCTAGCAAGATAGAAATTTTAAGTAGTATTCCGAATGATTATTTCTTATGCTAAGTACTAATTTCAGATAAGTAAATATATCTTGACCTATCATTTCGAAATTGGTTAATTGTTAAAAAGCATTTTACAATCATAAATATTTTAAGATACGTTATGCAAAAAAGTTACCATGTCGGTTCATAGTTATTTAGATACATGTATCCAAATTTGTTGATTGGTTACCCAAAATGGTCATTCTAGATTAAAAAGACCAGCAATGTGCATTAAGTTTCGATCCCATTCAGTCTGCGCAGTACGCGTGGTTTAGCTAGGATAGACACTTAGGCATCGACCAAGGAAATCGAATGTAAAAGTCAATACAAACCTTTGCATGTATGCATCTAGCAATAAACATAAAATATACAATGTGATTAAGAAAGGGGCAATCAAGCAATTGATAACCAATTTATAATCTACTTCTTTTACCCTTTGTTATTTTTTTAACAGTTTCCTTTGAATTTTTTGTTAACAATTAATGTTCAAAACAATTGAAATGTCCCGAAAATCCAATTTGTACTATTTATGTATTTTTTTCTCTTCAATTAATCAAAATAGAAGAAAAAATCTACGTATTTAATTGGACAATTGCTTCCCGAGCGTATTATTGGATCGAAAATGAAAAAAAGAAATAAATTTCAGAATATTGAATAGCTTTAATTGGAGAACGGGTTCCTCACATTTGAAATGAAAAATTCGTTTGAGTTTCATGATGTCCCACATTAGTTGAATTTTTGAGCCCCCTTAGGTGAAAAGTATATGAGTATAATATGTTCCGTCTGTCTGTCTCGATGCCAGTAGACCCTACGTCTGTCCGTCCGTGCTATGGTATAAATGCAACTCCTCATACAATTAAGGACGGATTTTGCTGAAATTTTCACAGCGTTCCTTGACACATTACCTCGCACATATTGTCGAAATTTGGGGATATTCTACCGGAAAAATATTTTGGCAGCAAATTTGGTGACTTCATCTCGTTGGCCGAGTGGCTAACTCGCTCGACTCGTAACCTGGTGGTTACGGGTTCGAGCCCCACCGGAGGCGGGTAGTGTATTTGGGCAGGACACTTTACAGACGGGGGCCCCAGTCCACCCAGCTTTAAAAGTGGGTAGCCTCTCTCCCAATGTGAAGAATATGATCTGGAATGAGTTAGGACCACGATGGAAATAAGAGTCATTCGACCCTTTATTGTGTTATCTTCGAGTAAAAAAACCCTCTCTTTTCTTTCCCAAGAACTTTTGTTCGGTTTATAGCTCGAGCATCTACAGTTATCAACTTTAATGTTTAAAAAGGTTGCAGTTTTAATATAAACACATGCCTGGTTTCAAACATAACAAAACTGAGGAAAGTTAGCGAAAGAATGAGAGAGAAAGGGAAGAAAGAAAGGAAAATGAAAGATAGAAAGAAAGGGATAGAAAGAGAGACAGAGGGAGGGAGGGGGAGAGAAAGTGTGAGACAGACAGAGAGCGAGAGAGAGAGGGAGAGAGAGAGGAAAAGAAAGAGAGAGAAAGAGAGAGGGAGAGAGGGAGGAAGAGAGAGAGGGAGGGAGAGAGAGTGAGATAGAGAGGCAGACAGCGAGCGAGAGAGTAACGGAAAGAGAGAGAGAAAGAGGGAGGGGACAGTAAGAGAAGGAGGTAGAGAGAGAGAGAGAGAGAGAGAGAGAGAGAGAGAGAGAGAGAGAGAGAGAGAGAGAGAGAGAGAGAGAGAGAGAGAGAGAGAGAGAGAGAGAGAGAGAGAGAGAAAGAGAGAGTTCAGACTGAGCTTACTAGGCTCAGCATATATTATATTGTAGTCATTCTAGTGATAGCTACTACCGTTTAAAAAATTGATTTCAGCTCGATTTTTTTAAAATCACGCCTGATTTCAAATATAACAAAATGGAGGACGATGAGCGAGAGAGTGAGAAAGAAGAGGAGAAAGAAAGGAAAAGGAAAGGTAGAGAGAAAGAGAGAGAAATAGAGAGAGGGAGGGAGGGAGAGAGAGACAGAGATAAAGAGAGAGAGAGAAACATGATTCAGACTGAGCTTTCTAGGCTCAGCATATATTATATTGTAGTCATTCTAAAGATAGCTTCTACCTTTTTAAAAAATGATTTCAGTTCGGGAAAACCGGTATCGCTATTGCTTTCCTGGTTCGGTTGGTAGAGCTAAAAATCAACTTAATAGTGAAATAATATTTATTTTCTCTTTGCGTTTAGGAAATATTAAGGAAAGAAAATGGAAAGAATCCCTCTTTTGATGATTCGTGATGATAAAAGACGTAAAATTAAATAAAAATTTTTAGCACAATTGAGCTATTCGATAAAATCTTTTTAAAGACGTCAGTTAATGCAGTTGATAAGAAATGCCAAATCAACCGAAAATACCAAAACTTTTCAATTCAGAATTGACAAATTATCCTTTATTCAGTAGAATTTGGTAACTTTTAGTTGTCGTACTATGTGTCATTTTAATATTAAACATTCATTGACAAAATCCGTATTCTATTTATGATATTCGACGTTGAGACGTTTAATACATGTATATGTTCTTTTAATATCACTAAGCGAATGAACAAGGTGCTTTATTTTGACTCAAATGAAATTCAACTTTTGTTACGTAAATATAAATAATCATATACCTTTCAACATGTTTAAATGCTTCTTGTTGATTACAAATAAAGTAATGAACATTGTTTTCAAAATTGATTACCCCCCCCCCCCCCCCCCATTTTGAATTGAGAAAAGCAATGCTGATTCGAATAGTAATTATAAAATTCTCCTGTGTCCCAGACCCATTTCTATCAATTTGACAAGTATACGAATTAGAAGTAATAGCAATCTCCTTAAAATCAGATCCACCATATTACCTACCGCTACTCCCCTGCACGATTTTGCAATATAATCTCAGCATACATTGCGTACTTTCTGTTCAATTTTTGCTAAATCGTAAGCCAGACTGATTAAAATGTCCGAAAATATGTAATTGACAATATATTTGAAACACAATCTTAAATTCACTAGTTAGGAAAAGTGTATAGAAGAGTTTTTTTTTTCTAAATCCAAGTTGAAATAAGCAGATCATTTATTTTGAATTTAGCGTATTGAATTTAAAATATTTATCATTTAAATCATTTTGAAAAGAAAAGTAAAAGAGATAAACAGCATTTTCTAAATATCTAAATTATCTTAATTACGACTATTTGAGAAATTAACTTAAGTGTTTTACCTTGTGAGGAAAAATCTTTGGTTAAAGTACATTTATTACTAAGAATTATGGGTTAACTAATTGTATTTCTTTTTTTAAAACTAAAAGAGAAATTACAAGTTTCGTCAAGTTAATTTAAAAAAAAAATAAATAAATAAAAAACAAGAATAAATAGATATGATTAAAACACAAATCTTAGTTCATTATTTTTGAAAATCAACGCTCATTGTTCTTTACTGACTATAAATGTGATGAAATCAAATTCAAATAAATTCGTGAAATAAAAATAAAATAAAATGAAAATTAAGGAAATATATTTGTAGAAAATATGTTCTAAAGAAGGAGATCTATTGTAAAAATTAAAACACATAATCCCCTGCATGTGTATCTCTACAAGAAACATTGGATACACAAGTTACTTAGATAAGGGTCATTAAAATCATAACGCGTTGTCAATTGCATATCTCATGGGGGATTAACCTAGACGCTTTAAACTGACTGCTCCTTTAATGTGTTTAAGTCTAAAGTCATCGTCATTATTTAACTGACTGCTCATAATTCTGTCAACATTCTTATTTATACAGAGTATCCCGGCGTACAGAGTTTGCCATAAAATACAACATTTTTACTTATAAAAAATCATTATAATCATTTTTTTAAGATACTAACTAACTTGCACATTTTTATTAACATTTTTTTCCTAAGAAAATTATGTTATTTTTCATTTTTCTTTACAATATTCTCGTCAAACCGTCTCGAGACGGATCGATCGGGCTTGGAATTCCAAAACGGAGAGCGAGCCGTCTCGAGATGGTTAGTATTCAAAAACGGTTTAAAACACCGGGACCTCTACATCCCAAAGCGAGTGTTCTACCACGTCGCTATTAAGGCTAACTTGTACGACAAGGCAGTACAAACACCCCTTATACACATCCCGGCTACACCAGAAAAAAAAAATTCTTCCTAACCAACTTGAAAAATTTCTCATTACAGCCAAGCGAAAAATTCTTCACCCCAGTCTGATAAAAAAATTTCCTACCTGGCCAGATGAAGAAATTTCTTCACCCCAGTCTGATAAAAAAATAAATTCCTACCAGCCAAGCGAAAAATTCTTCACCCCAGTCTGATAAAAAAAAAATTCCTACCTGGCCAGATGAAAAAAATTCTTCCTAACCAACTTGAAAAATTTCTCATTACAGCCAAGCGAAAAATTCTTCACCCCAGTCAGGTAAAAAAAATTTCCTACCTGGCCAGATGAAAAAATTTCTTCCTAATCAAGGTGAAATATTTCTTATTACAGCCAAACGAAAACATTTTCAACCCAGTCAGGTAAAAAAAAAATCCTACATGGCCAGATGAAAAATAAAATATTCGACTCCAATGGGATTCGAACCCGGGACCTCTACATCCCAAAGCGAGTGTTCTACCACGTCGCTATTAAGGCTAACTTGTACGACAAGGCAGTACAAACACCCCATATACACATCCCGGCTACACCAGAAAAAAAAAAAATTTTCTTCCTAACCAACTTGAAAAATTTCTCATTACAGCCAAGCGAAAAATTCTTCACCCCAGTCTGATAAAAAAATTTCCTACCTGGCCAGATGAAGAAATTTCTTCACCCCAGTCTGATAAAAAAAAAATTCCTACCAGCCAAGCGAAAAATTCTTCACCCCAGTCTGATAAAAAAAAATTCCTACCTGGCCAGATGAAAAAAATTCTTCCTAACCAACTTGAAAAATTTCTCATTACAGCCAAGCGAAAAATTCTTCACCCCAGTCAGGTAAAAAAAATTTCCTACCTGGCCAGATGAAAAAATTTCTTCCTAATCAAGGTGAAATATTTCTTATTACAGCCAAACGAAAAAATTTTCAACCCAGTCAGGTAAAAAAAAAATCCTACATGGCCAGATGAAAAATAAAATATTCGACTCCAATGGGATTCGAACCCGGGACCTCTACATCCCAAAGCGAGTGTTCTACCACGTCGCTATTAAGGCTAACTTGTACGACAAGGCAGTACAAACACCCCATATACACATCCCGGCTACACCAGAAAAAAAAAATTTTTCTTCCTAACCAACTTGAAAAATT
Source organism: Fragum whitleyi (assembly GCA_948146395.1). Taxonomy (NCBI): domain Eukaryota; kingdom Metazoa; phylum Mollusca; class Bivalvia; order Cardiida; family Cardiidae; genus Fragum; species Fragum whitleyi. The sequence goes on from OX411545.1 coordinate 88,590,777, forward strand.
TCTCATTACAGCCAAGCGAAAAATTCTTCACCCCAGTCTGATAAAAAAATTTCCTACCTGGCCAGATGAAGAAATTTCTTCACCCCAGTCTGATAAAAAAAAAAATTCCTACCAGCCAAGCGAAAAATTCTTCACCCCAGTCTGATAAAAAAAAATTCCTACCTGGCCAGATGAAAAAAATTCTTCCTTACCAACTTGAAAAATTTCTCATTACAGCCAAGCGAAAAATTCTTCACCCCAGTCAGGTAAAAAAAATTTCCTACCTGGCCAGATGAAAAAATTTCTTCCTAATCAAGGTGAAATATTTCTTATTACAGCCAAACGAAAAAATTTTCAACCCAGTCAGGTAAAAAAAAAATCCTACATGGCCAGATGAAAAATAAAATATTCGACTCCAATGGGATTCGAACCCGGGACCTCTACATCCCAAAGCGAGTGTTCTACCACGTCGCTATTAAGGCTAACTTGTACGACAAGGCAGTACAAACACCCCATATACACATCCCGGCTACACCAGAAAAAAAAAATTTCTTCCTAACCAACTTGAAAAATTTCTCATTACAGCCAAGCGAAAAATTCTTCACCCCAGTCTGATAAAAAAATTTCCTACCTGGCCAGATGAAGAAATTTCTTCCTAACCAACGTGAAATATTTCTCATTACAGCCAAGCGAAAAATTCTTCACCCCAGTCTGATAAAAAAAAAATCCTACCTGGCCAGATGAAAAAAATTCTTCCTAACCAACTTGAAAAATTTCTCATTACAGCCAAGCGAAAAATTCTTCACCCCAGTCAGGTAAAAAAATTTCCTACCTGGCCAGATGAAAAAATTTCTTCCTAATCAAGGTGAAATATTTCTCATTACAGCCAAACGAAAAATTTTTCAACCCAGTCAGGTAAAAAAAAATTCCTACATGGCCAGATGAAAAATAAAATATTCGACTCCAATGGGATTCGAACCCGGGACCTCTACATCCCAAAGCGAGTGTTCTACCACGTCGCTATTAAGGCTAACTTGTACGACAAGGCAGTACAAACACCCCTTATACACATCCCGGCTGCACCAGAAAAAAAAAAATTTCTTCCTAACCAACTTGAAAAATTTCTCATTACAGCCAAGCGAAAAATTCTTCACCCCAGTCTGATAAAAAAATTCCTACCTGGCCAGATGAAAAAAATTCTTCCTAACCAACTTGAAAAATTTCTCATTACAGCCAAGCGAAAAATTCTTCACCCCAGTCTGATAAAAAAATTTCCTACCTGGCCAGATGAAGAAATTTCTTCCTAACCAACGTGAAATATTCCTCATTACAGCCAAGCGAAAAATTCTTCACCCCAGTCTGATAAAAAAAAATTCCTACCTGGCCAGATGAAAAAAATTCTTCCTAACCAACTTGAAAAATTTCTCATTACAGCCAAGCGAAAAATTCTTCACCCCAGTCAGGTAAAAAAATTTCCTACCTGGCCAGATGAAAAAATTTCTTCCTAATCAAGGTGAAATATTTCTCATTACAGCCAAACGAAAAATTTTTCAACCCAGTCAGGTAAAAAAAAATTCCTACATGGCCAGATGAAAAATAAAATATTCGACTCCAATGGGATTCGAACCCGGGACCTCTACATCCCAAAGCGAGTGTTCTACCACGTCGCTATTAAGGCTAACTTGTACGACAAGGCAGTACAAACACCCCATATACACATCCCGGCTACACCAGAAAAAAAAAAATTTTCTTCCTAACCAACTTGAAAAATTTCTCATTACAGCCAAGCGAAAAATTCTTCACCCCAGTCTGATAAAAAAATTTCCTACCTGGCCAGATGAAGAAATTTCTTCACCCCAGTCTGATAAAAAAAAAAATTCCTACCAGCCAAGCGAAAAATTCTTCACCCCAGTCTGATAAAAAAAAATTCCTACCTGGCCAGATGAAAAAAATTCTTCCTAACCAACTTGAAAAATTTCTCATTACAGCCAAGCGAAAAATTCTTCACCCCAGTCAGGTAAAAAAATTTCCTACCTGCCCAGATGAAAAAATTTCTTCCTAATCAAGGTGAAATATTTCTCATTACAGCCAAACGAAAAAATTTTCAACCAAGTCAGGTAAAAAAAAATTCCTACATGGCCAGATGAAAAATAAAATATTCGACTCCAATGGGATTCGAACCCGGGACCTCTACATCCCAAAGCGAGTGTTCTACCACGTCGCTATTAAGGCTAACTTGTACGACAAGGCAGTACAAACACCCCATATACACATCCCGGCTACACCAGAAAAAAAAAATTTCTTCCTAACCAACTTGAAAAATTTCTCATTACAGCCAAGCGAAAAATTCTTCACCCCAGTCTGATAAAAAAATTTCCTACCTGGCCAGATGAAGAAATTTCTTCCTAACCAACGTGAAATATTTCTCATTACAGCCAAGCGAGAAATTCTTCACCCCAGTCTGATAAAAAAAATTTCCTACCTGGCCAGATGAAAAAAATTCTTCCTAACTAACTTGAAAAATTTCTCATTACAGCCAAGCGAAAAATTCTTCACCCCAGTCAGGTAAAAAAAATTCCTACCTGGCCAGATGAAAAAATTTCTTCCTAATCAAGGTGAAATATTTCTCATTACAGCCAAACGAAAAATTTTTCAACCCAGTCAGGTAAAAAAAAAAATTCCTACATGGCCAGATGAAAAATAAAATATTCGGCTCCAATGGGATTCGAACCCGGGACCTCTACATCCCAAAGCGAGTGTTCTACCACGTCGCTATTAAGGCTAACTTGTACGACAAGGCAGTACAAACACCCCTTATACACATCCCGGCTACACCAGAAAAAAAAAAATTCTTCCTTACCAACTTGAAAAATTTCTCATTACAGCCAAGCGAAAAATTCTTCACCCCAGTCTGATAAAAAAATTTCCTACCTGGCCAGATGAAGAAATTTCTTCCTAACCAACGTGAAATATTTCTCATTACAGCCAAGCGAAAAATTCTTCACCCCAGTCTGATAAAAAAAAATTCCTACCTGGCCAGATGAAAAAAATTCTTCCTAACCAACTTGAAAAATTTCTCATTACAGCCAAGCGAAAAATTCTTCACCCCAGTCAGGTAAAAAAATTTCCTACCTGGCCAGATGAAAAAATTTCTTCCTAATCAAGGTGAAATATTTCTCATTACAGCCAAACGAAAAAATTTTCAACCCAGTCAGGTAAAAAAAATTTCCTACATGGCCAGATGAAAAATAAAATATTCGACTCCAATGGGATTCGAACCCGGGACCTCTACATCCCAAAGCGAGTGTTCTACCACGTCGCTATTAAGGCTAACTTGTACGACAAGGTAGTACAAACACCCCTTATACACATCCCGGCTACACCAGAAAAAAAAATTTTCTTCCTAACCAACTTGAAAAATTTCTCATTACAGCCAAGCGAAAAATTCTTCACCCCAGTCTGATAAAAAAATTTCCTACCTGGCCAGATGAAGAAATTTCTTCCTAACCAACGTGAAATATTTCTCATTACAGCCAAGCGAAAAATTCTTTACCCCAGTCTGATAAAAAAAATTTCCTACCTGGCCAGATGAAAAAAATTCTTCCTAACCAACTTGAAAAATTTCTCATTACAGCCAAGCGAAAAATTCTTCACCCCAGTCAGGTAAAAAAATTTCCTACCTGGCCAGATGAAAAAATTTCTTCCTAATCAAGGTGAAATATTTCTCATTACAGCCAAGCGAAAACATTTTCAACCCAGTCAGGTAAAAAAAAATTCCTACATGGCCAGATGAAAAATAAAATATTCAACTCCAATGGGATTCGAACCCGGGACCTCTACATCCCAAAGCGAGTGTTCTACCACGTCGCTATTAAGGCTAACTTGTACGACAAGGCAGTACAAACACCCCTTATACACATCCCGGCTAAACCAGAAAAAAAAAATTCTTCCGAACCAACTTGAAAAATTTCTCATTACAGCCAAGCGAAAAATTCTTCACCCCAGTCAGGTAAAAAAATTTCCTACCTGGCCAGATGAAAAAATTTCTTCCTAATCAAGGTGAAATATTTCTCATTACGGCCAAACGAAAATTTTTTCAACCCAGTCAGGTAAAAAAAAATTCCTACATGGCCAGATGAAAAATAAAGTATTCGACTCCAATGGGATTCGAACCCGGGACCTCTACATCCCAAAGCGAGTGTTCTACCACGTCGCTATTAAGGCTAACTTGTACGACAAGGCAGTACAAACACCCCTTATACACATCCCGGCTACACCAGAAAAAAAAATTCTTCCCAACCAACTTGAAAAATTTCTCATTACAGCCAAGCGAAAAATTCTTCACCCCAGTCTGAGAAAAAAATTTCCTACCTGGCCAGATGAAGAAATTTCTTCCTAACCAACGTGAAATATTTCTCATTACAGCCAAGCGAAAAATTCTTCACCCCAGTCTGATAAAAAAAATTTCCTACCTGGCCAGATGAAAAAAATTCTTCCTAACCAACTTGAAAAATTTCTCATTACAGCCAAGCGAAAAATTCTTCACCCCAGTCAGGTAAAAAAATTTCCTACCTGGCCAGATGAAAAAATTTCATCCTAATCAAGGTGAAATATTTCTCATTACAGCCAAACGAAAACATTTTCAACCCAGTCAGGTAAAAAAAAAATTCCTACATGGCCAGATGAAAAATAAAATATTCGACTCCAATGGGATTCGAACCCGGGACCTCTACATCCCAAAGCGAGTGTTCTACCACGTCGCTATTAAGGCTAACTTGTACGACAAGGCAGTACAAACACCCCTTATACACATCCCGGCTACACCAGAAAAAAAAAATTCTTCCGAACCAACTTGAAAAATTTCTCATTACAGCCAAGCGAAAAATTCTTCACCCCAGTCTGATAAAAAAATTTCCTACCTGGCCAGATGAAGAAATTTCTTCCTAACCAACGTGAAATATTTCTCATTACAGCCAAGCGAAAAATTCTTCACCCCAGTCTGATAAAAAAAAATTCCTACCTGGCCAGATGAAAAAAATTCTTCCTAACCAACTTGAAAAATTTCTCATTACAGCCAAGCGAAAAATTCTTCACCCCAGTCAGGTAAAAAAATTTCCTACCTGGCCAGATGAAAAAATTTCTTCCTAATCAAGGTGAAATATTTCTCATTACGGACAAACGAAAAATTTTTCAACCCAGTCAGGTAAAAAAAAATTCCTACATGGCCAGATGAAAAATAAAGTATTCGACTCCATTGGGATTCGAACCCGGGACCTCTACATCCCAAAGCGAGTGTTCTACCACGTCGCTATTAAGGCTAACTTGTACGACAAGGCAGTACAAACACCCCTTATACACATCCCGGCTACACCAGAAAAAAAAACTCTTCCCAACCAACTTGAAAAATTTCTCATTACAGCCAAGCGAAAAATTCTTCACCCCAGTCTGAGAAAAAAATTTCCTACCTGGCCAGATGAAGAAATTTCTTCCTAACCAACGTGAAATATTTCTCATTACAGCCAAGCGAAAAATTCTTCACCCCAGTCTGATAAAAAAAATTTCCTACCTGGCCAGATGAAAAAAAATTCTTCCTAACCAACTTGAAAAATTTCTCATTACAGCCAAGCGAAAAATTCTTCACCCCAGTCAGGTAAAAAAATTTCCTACCTGGCCAGATGAAAAAAATTCTTCCTAATCAAGGTGAAATATTTCTCATTACAGCCAAACGAAAAAATTTTCAACCCAGTCAGGTAAAAAAAAATTCCTACATGGCCAGATGAAAAATAAAATATTCGACTCCAATGGGATTCGAACCCGGGACCTCTACATCCCAAAGCGAGTGTTCTACCACGTCGCTATTAAGGCTCACTTGTACGACAAGGCAGTACAAACACCCCTTATACACATCCCGGCTACACCAGAAAAAAAATTCTTCCCAACCAACTTGAAAAATTTCTCATTACAGCCAAGCGAAAAATTCTTCACCCCAGTCTGATAAAAAAAATTCCTACCTGGCCAGATGAAGAAATTTCTTCCTAACCAACGTGAAATATTTCTCATTACAGCCAAGCGAAAAATTCTTCATCTCAGTCAGGTAAAAAAATTTCCTACCTGGCCAGATGAAAAAATTTCTTCCTAATCAAGGTGAAATATTTCTCATTACAGCCAAACGAAAAAAATTTCAACCCAGTCAGGTAAAAAAAAATTCCTACATGGCCAGATGAAAAATAAAATATTCGACTCCAATGGGATTCGAACCCGGGACCTCTACATCCCAAAGCGAGTGTTCCACCACGTCGCTATTAAGGCTAACTTGTACGACAAGGCAGTACAAACACCCCTTATACACATCCCGGCTACACCAGAAAAAAAAATTCTTCCGAACCAACTTGAAAATTTTCTCATTACAGCCAAGCGAAAAATTCTTCACCCCAGTCTGATAAAAAAATTTCTTACCTGGCCAGATGAAGAAATTTCTTCCTAACCAACGTGAAATATTTCTCATTACAGCCAAGCGAAAAATTCTTCACCCCAGTCTGATAAAAAAAAATTCCTACCTGGCCAGATGAAAAAAATTCTTCCTAACCAACTTGAAAAATTTCTCATTACAGCCAAGCGAAAAATTCTTCACCCCAGTCAGGTAAAAAAAAATTCCTACCTGGCCAGATGAAAAAATTTCTTCCTAATCAAGGTGAAATATTTCTCATTACGGACAAACGAAAAATTCTTCACCCCAGTCAGGTAAAAAAAAATTCCTACATGGCCAGATGAAAAATAAAGTATTCGACTCCAATGGGATTCGAACCCGGGACCTCTACATCCCAAAGCGAGTGTTCTACCACGTCGCTATTAAGGCTAACTTGTACGACAAGGCAGTACAAACACCCCTTATACACATCCCGGCTACACCAGAAAAAAAATTCTTCCCAACCAACGTGAAATATTTCTCATTACAGCCAAGCGAAAATTTCTTCACCCCAGTCTGATAAAAAAAATTTCCTACCTGGCCAGATGAAAAAATTTCTTCCTAACCAACTTGAAAAATTTCTCATTACAGCCAAGCGAAAAATCTTCACCCCAGTCAGGTAAAAAAATTTCCTACCTGGCCAGATGAAAAAAATTCTTCCTAATCAAGGTGAAATATTTCTCATTACAGCCAAACGAAAAAATTTTCAACCCAGTCAGGTAAAAAAAAAATTCCTACATGGCCAGATGAAAAATAAAATATTCGACTCCAATGGGATTCGAACCCGGGACCTCTACATCCCAAAGCGAGTGTTCCACCACGTCGCTATTAAGGCTCACTTGTACGACAAGGCAGTACAAACACCCCTTATACACATCCCGGCTACACCAGAAAAAAAAATTCTTCCCAACCAACTTGAAAAAATTCTCATTACAGCCAAGCGAAAAATTCTTCACCCCAGTCTGATAAAAAAAATTCCTACCTGGCCAGATGAAGAAATTTCTTCCTAACCAACGTGAAATATTTCTCATTACGGCCAAGCGAAAAATTCTTCACCCCAGTCTGATAAAAGAAATTTCCTACCTGGCCAGATGAAAAAAATTCTTCCTAACCAACTTGAAAAATTTCTCATTACAGCCAAGCGAAAAATTCTTCACCCCAGTCAGGTAAAAAAATTTCCTACCTGGCCAGATGGAAAGATTTCTTCCTAATCAAGGTGAAATATTTCTCATTACAGCCAAACGAAAAAATTTTCAACCCAGTCAGGTAAAAAAAAATTCCTACATGGCCAGATGAAAAATAAAATATTCGACTCCAATGGGATTCGAACCCGGGACCTCTACATCCCAAAGCGAGTGTTCTACCACGTCGCTATTAAGGCTAACTTGTACGACAAGGCAGTACAAACACCCCTTATACACATCCCGGCTACACCAGAAAAAAAAAATTCTTCCGAACCAACTTGAAAAATTTCTCATTACAGCCAAGCGAAAAATTCTTCACCCCAGTCTGATAAAAAAAAATTCCTACCTGGCCAGATGAAGAAATTTCTTCCTAACCAACGTGAAATATTTCTCATTACAGCCAAGCGAAAAATTCTTCACCCCAGTCTGATAAAAAAAATTTCCTACCTGGCCTGATGAAAAAAATTCTTCCTAACCAACTTGAAAAATTTCTCATTACAGCCAAGCGAAAAATTCTTCACCCCAGTCAGGCAAAAAAATTTCCTACCTGGCCAGATGAAAAAATTTCTTCCTAATCAAGGTGAAATATTTCTCATTACGGCCAAACGAAAAATTTTTCAACCCAGTTAGGTAAAAAAAAAATTCCTACATGGCCAGATGAAAAATAAAGTATTCCACTCCAATGGGATTCGAACCCGGGACCTCTACATCCCAAAGCGAGTGTTCTACCACGTCGCTATTAAGGCTAACTTGTACGACAAGGCAGTACAAACACCCCTTATACACATCCCGGCTACACCAGAAAAAAAAAATTCTTCCCAACCAACTTGAAAAATTTCTCATTACAGCCAAGCGAAAAATTCTTCACCCCAGTCTGAGAAAAAAAATTTCCTACCTGGCCAGATGAAGAAATTTCTTCCTAACCAACGTGAAATATTTCTCATTGCAGCCAAGCGAGAAATTCTTTACCCCAGTCTGATAAAAAAAAATTTCCTACCTGGCCAGATGAAAAAAATTCTTCCTAACCAACTTGAAAAATTTCTCATTACAGCCAAGCGAAAAATTCTTCACCCCAGTCAGGTAAAAAAATTTCCTACCTGGCCAGATGAAAAAAATTCTTCCTAATCAAGGTGAAATATTTCTCATTACAGCCAAACGAAAAAATTTTCAACCCAGTCAGGTAAAAAAAAATTCCTACATGGCCAGATGAAAAATAAAATATTCGACTCCAATGGGATTCGAACCCGGGACCTCTACATCCCAAAGCGAGTGTTCTACCACGTCGCTATTAAGGCTTACTTGTACGACAAGGCAGTACAAACACCCCTTATACACATCCCGGCTACACCAGAAAAAAAAATTCTTCCCAACCAACTTGAAAAATTTCTCATTACAGCCAAGCGAAAAATTCTTCACCCCAGTCTGATAAAAAAAATTCCTACCTGGCCAGATGAAGAAATTTCTTCCTAACCAACGTGAAATATTTCTCATTACAGCCAAGCGAAAAATTCTTCACCCCAGTCTGATAAAAAAATTTCCTACCTGGCCAGATGAAGAAATTTCTTCCTAACAAACGTGAAATATTTCTCATTACAGCCAAGCGAAAAATTCTTCACCCCAGTCTGATAAAAAAAAATTCCCACCTGGCCAGATGAAAAAAATTCTTCCTTACCAACTTGAAAAATTTCTCATTACAGCCAAGCGAAAAATTCTTCACCACAGTCAGGTAAAAAAAATTCCTACCTGGCCAGATGAAAAAATTTCTTCCTAATCAACGTGAAATATTTCTCATTACAGCCAAACGAAAAATTTTTCAACCAAGTGAGGTAAAAAAAAATTCCTACATGGCCAGATGAAAAATAAAATATTCGACTCCAATGGGATTCGAACCTGGGACCTCTACTTCCCAAAGCGAGTGTTCTACCACGTCGCTATTAAGGCTAACTTGTACGACAAGGCAGTACAAACACCCCTTATACACATCCCGGCTACACCAGAAAAAAAAAATTTCTTCCTAACCAACTTGAAAAATTTCTCATTACAGCCAAGCGAAAAATTCTTCACCCCAGTCTGATAAAAAAATTTCCTACCTGTCCAGATGAAGAAATTTCTTCCTAACCAACGTGAAATATTTCTCATTACAGCCAAGCGAAAAATTCTTCACCCCAGTCTGATAAAAAAAATTTCCTACCTGGCCAGATGAAAAAAATTCTTCCTAACCAACTTGAAAAATTTCTCATTACAGCCAAGCGAAAAATTCTTCACCCCAGTCAGGTAAAAAAAATTCCTACCTGGCCAGATGAAAAAATTTCTTCCTAATCAAGGTGAAATATTTCTCATTACAGCCAAACGAAAAATTTTTCAACCCAGTCAGGTAAAAAAAAATTCCTACATGGCCAGATGAAAAATAAAATATTCGACTCCAATGGGATTCGAACCCGGGACCTCTACATCCCAAAGCGAGTGTTCTACCACGTCGCTATTAAGGCTAACTTGTACGACAAGGCAGTACAAACACCCCTTATACACATCCCGGCTACACCAGAAAAAAAAATTCTTCCCAACCAACTTGAAAAATTTCTCATTACAGCCAAGCGAAAAATTCTTTACCCCAGTCTGATAAAAAAATTTCCTACCTGGCCAAATGAAGAAATTTCTTCCTAACCAACGTGAAATATTTCTCATTACAGCCAAGCGAAAAATTCTTCACCCCAGTCTGATAAAAAAAAATTTCCTACCTGGCCAGATGAAAAAAATTCTTCCTAACCAACTTGAAAATTTTCTCATTACAGCCAAGCGAAAAATTCTTCACCCCAGTCAGGTAAAAAAAATTCCTACCTGGCCAGATGAAAAAATTTCTTCCTAATCAAGGTGAAATATTTCTCATTACAGCCAAACGAAAAAATTTTCAACCCAGTCAGGTAAAAAAAAATTCCTACATGGCCAGATGAAAAATAAAATATTCGACTCCAATGGGATTCGAACCCGGGACCTCTACATCCCAAAGCGAGTGTTCTACCACGTCGCTATTAAGGCTAACTTGTACGACAAGGCAGTACAAACACCCCTTATACACATCCCGGCTACACCAGAAAAAAAAATTTTCTTCCTAACCAACTTGAAAAATTTCTCATTACAGCCAAGCGAAAAATTCTTCACCCCAGTCTGATAAAAAAATTTCCTACCTGGCCAAATGAAGAAATTTCTTCCTAACCAACGTGAAATATTTCTCATTACAGCCAAGCGAAAAATTCTTCACCCCAGTCTGATAAAAAAATTTCCTACCTGGCCAGATGAAAAAAAATTCTTCCTAACCAACTTGAAAAATTTCTCATTACAGCCAAGCGAAAAATTCTTCACCCCAGTCAGGTAAAAAAAATTCCTACCTGGCCAGATGAAAAAATTTCTTCCTAATCAAGGTGAAATATTTCTCATTACAGCCAAACGAAAAATTTTTCAACCCAGTCAGGTAAAAAAAAATTCCTACATGGCCAGATGAAAAATAAAATATTCGACTCCAATGGGATTCGAACCCGGGACCTTTACATCCCAAAGCGAGTGTTCTACCACGTGGCTATTAAGGCTTACTTGTACGACAAGGCAGTACAAACACCCCTTATACACATCCCGGCTACACCAGAAAAAAATTTTTTTTCTTCCTAACCAACTTGAAAAATTTCTCATTACAGCCAAGCGAAAAATTCTTCACCCCAGTCTGATAAAAAAATTTCCTACCTGGCCAGATGAAGAAATTTCTTCCTAACCAACGTGAAATATTTCTCATTACAGCCAAGCGAAAAATTCTTCACCCCAGTCTGATAAAAAAAATTTCCTACCTGGCCAGATGAAAAAAATTCTTCCTAACCAACTTAAAAAAATTCTCATTACAGCCAAGCGAAAAATTCTTCACCCCAGTCAGGTAAAAAAATTTCCTACCTGGCCAGTATGGCGTGTGATGTGTTGCAAAATTGTATGAAAAATATTTGTTCAATAAAAAAAATACTTATGGTATAAAAGGTAAATATATTTATCAAATTAAATAAATATATTTGATAAAAAAAATATTTATGTGGTAAAAAATATATATTTATGCAATAAAAAAATATTTTTACTAAAAAAAAATATTTATTCTATAAAAGATATTTATTTGTTTGAAAAAATATATATATATTTTTAAAAAGAAATATTTATTATGTAAAAAGACACCTTATGTGTGGTAAAAAAAATATATTTTTTTTTTAAGAAAAAATATTTATGGTATAAAAAAATATATTTTATGTAACACAAAATATATATGGACTATAATTAGGATTGTGGGATAGCTTATTGAGTAAGTAAGAGCAATTCTGATTGGATAGCGTGTTTCAATGCGTAAACCTAAAAATCCAAAACTTTTTGGTCGTTAAAATGCTAAAAAAAATTGTCAAAGTAGTTCCGGCCGAAAATGTACCCGCATCTCTGGCGATCGCTAGGCAGGTTACCGGCCCTAGAGCGAGGATTTTGGACGGCTCAGTAGCCGTCGTTAGGCCGGCAGCAGGCCGATAGCGTTAAGGCAATATGTTCACGGGATTGAGACACCCGATGCAGGGCTCGAACCAATGCACCGATCCCTATGTTATAGTTACCGTCGTGTTGTTCTAGTCAAGAACAAAATAGTGGCGAGTTTTGTTGGGCTGCAACGAAAAGCAGCGGAGCTAGAGTGATTCGCGCCGGAGCCGCGGTCGAGCGGCGATTTCAGCGGCACGAATGCACCTCTGCTCTCGAAGCGTCGTTTTGCTCCCAGCACCTAGAATTTGCCCCGCATCACTATCGCTCGCTAAGCAGGATAACGACCTTCGAGCAGCTCAGCGGCTCAGTAGCCGTCGTTAGGCCGGTAGTAGGCCGATCGCGCTAAGGCAAAATATTCACGGGATTGAGACACTGGATGCGGGGCTCGAACCAATGCACCAATCCCTATTCTGTAGGTACTGCCGTGTTGCTATATTCAAGCCCCACAATCGTGGCGAGATTGGTTGGGCTGTGGCGAAAAGCGGCGGAGCTAGAGCGATTCGCGCTTGTTCCGCGTCTCAACGCGGTCTAGCCGCGATTTTAGCGGCGAAGCGAATGCAGCTCTGCACTCGAAGCATCGTTTTGCTACTAGCACCCAGAGTTTGCCCCGCATCTGTGTCGATCGCTAGGCAGGTTACTTGCCCTCGAGCGGCGATTTTGGACGGCTCAGTTATCTGTCACTTACAATAATAAATATTGCTAGAATTTTTTCTCAGCCACGAATGAATGTGAGTACGAAACCATGTTGAAATATACGAACCAATCAGATACGCTGTTACATACTCAGGTAGCTATCCCACAATCCTAATTATAGTCCATATATATTTTTTTTTATAAAAAATATATAAATTTTTACCCCATAAATATTTTTTTTTTAAACAAATATTTTTTTTATGAATAAATATATTTTTATACCAAAAAATATTTTTTTTTTAAACAAATATTTTTTTCATACAAAACAAAATATTTTTTTCAGTAAAATAAATATTCTTTTTTGAATATAATTAATTTATTTTAGTCCATATATATAATTTTTACACCAAAGTTATTTTTTATTGAACAAATATTTCTTTATATAATTTTGCAACACATCACACGCCATAGGCCAGATGAAAAAAATTCTTCCTAATCAAGGTGAAATATTTCTCATTACAGCCAAACGAACAATTTTTCAACCCAGTCAGGTAAAAAAAATCCCTACATGGCCAGATGAAAAAATGAAATATTCGACTCCAATGGGATTCGAACCTGGGACCTCTACATCCCAAAGCGAGTGTTCTACCACGTCGCTATTAAGGCTAACTTGTACGACAAGGCAGTACAAACACCCCTTATACACATCCCGGCTACACCAGAAAAAAAAAAATTTCTTCCTAACCAACTTGAAAAATTTCTCATTACAGCCAAGCGAAAAATTCTTCACCCCAATCTGATAAAAAAATTTCCTACCTGGCCAGATGAAGAAATTTCTTCCTAACCAACGTGAAATATTTCTCATTACAGCCAAGCGAAAAATTCTTCACCCCAGTCTGATAAAAAAAAATTCCTACCTGGCCAGATGAAGAAAATTCTTCCTAACCAACTTGAAAAATTTCTCATTACAGCCAAGCGAAAAATTCTTCACCCCAGTCAGGTAAAAAAAATTCCTACCTGGCCAGATAAAAAATTTCTTCCTAATCAAGGTGAAATATTTCTCATTACAGCCAAACGAAAAATTTTTCAACCCAGTCAGGTAAAAAAAAAAATCCTACATGGCCAGATGAAAAATAAAATATTGGACTCCAATGGGATTCGAACCCGGGACCTCTACATCCCAAAGCGAGTGTTCTACCACGTCGCTATTAAGGCTAACTTGTACGACAAGGCAGTACAAACACCCCTTATACACATCCCGGCTACACCAGAAAAAAAATTCTTCCTAACCAACTTGAAAAATTTCTCATTACAGCCAAGCGAAAAATTCTTCACCCCAGTCTGATAAAAAAATTTCCTACCTGGCCAGATGAAGAAATTCCTTCCTAACCAACGTGAAATATTTCTCATTACAGCCAAGCGAAAAATTCTTCACCCCAGTCTGATAAAAAAAATTTCCTACCTGGCCAGATGAAAAAAATTCTTCCTAACCAACTTGAAAAATTTCTCATTACAGCCAAGCGAAAAATACTTCACCCCAGTCAGGTAAAAAAATTTCCTACCTGGCCAGATGAAAAAATTTCTTCCTAATCAAGGTGAAATATTTCTCATTACAGCCAAACGAAAAATTTTTCAACCCAGTCAGGTAAAAAAAAATTCCTACATGGCCAGATGAAAAATAAAATATTCGACTCCAATGGGATTCGAACCCGGGACCTCTACATCCCAAAGCGAGTGTTCTACCACGTCGCTATTAAGGCTAACTTGTACGACAAGGCAGTACAAACACCCCTTATACACATCCCGGCTACACCAGAAAAAAAATTCTTTCCAACCAACTTGAAAAATTTCTCATTACAGCCAAGCGAAAAATTCTTCACCCCAGTCTGATAAAAAAATTTCCTACCTGGCCAGATGAAGAAATTTCTTCCTAACCAACGTGAAATATTTCTCATTACAGCCAAGCGAAAAATTCTTCACCCCAGTCTAATAAAAAAAAAATCCCACCTGGCCAGATGAAAAAAATTCTTCCTAACCAACTTGAAAAATTTCTCATTACAGCCAAGCGAAAAATTCTTCACCACAGTCAGGTAAAAAAAATTTCCTACCCGGCCAGATGAAAAAATTTCTTCCTAATCAACGTGAAATATTTCTCATTACAGCCAAACGAAAAATTTTTCAACCAAGTGAGGTAAAAAAAAATTCCTACATGGCCAGATGAAAAATAAAATATTCGACTCCAATGGGATTCGAACCTGGGACCTCTACTTCTCAAAGCGAGTGTTCTACCACGTCGCCATTAAGGCTAACTTGTACGACAAGGCAGTACAAACACCCCTTATACACATCCCGGCTACACCAGAAAAAAAATTTCTTCCTAACCAACTTGAAAAATTTCTCATTACAGCCAAGCGAAAAATTCTTCACCCCAGTCTGATAAAAAAATTTCCTACCTGGCCAGATGAAGAAATTTCTTCCTAACCAACGTGAAATATTTCTCATTACAGCCAAGCGAAAAATTCTTCACCCCAGTCTGATAAAAAAAAATTTCCTACCTGGCCAGATGAAAAAAAATCTTCCTAACCAACTTGAAAAATTTCTAATTACAGCCAAGCGAAAAATTCTTCACCCCAGTCAGGTAAAAAAAATTCCTACCTGGCCAGATGAAAAAATTTCTTCCTAATCAACGTGAAATATTTCTCATTACAGCCAAACGAAAAATTTTTCAACCCAGTCAGGTAACAAAAAAATTCCTACATGGCCAGATGAAAAATAAAATATTCGACTCCAATGGGATTCGAACCCGGGACCTCTACATCCCAAAGCGAGTGTTCTACCACGTCGCTATTAAGGCTAACTTGTACGACAAGGCAGTACAAACACCCCTTATACACATCCCGGCTACACCAGAAAAGAAATTCTTTCCAACCAACTTGAAAAATTTCTCATTACAGCCAAGCGAAAAATTCTTCACCCCAGTCTGATAAAAAAAAATTCCTACCTGGCCAGATGAAGAAATTTCTTCCTAACCAACGTGAAATATTTCTCATTACAGCCAAGCGAAAAATTCTTCACCCCAGTCTGATAAAAAAAAATTCCCACCTGGCCAGATGAAAAAAATTCTTCCTAACCAACTTGAAAAATTTCTCATTACAGCCAAGCGAAAAATTCTTCACCCCAGTCAGGTAAAAAAAATTCCTACCTGGCCAGATGAAAAAATTTCTTCCTAATCAAGGTGAAATATTTCTCATTACAGCCAAACGAAAAAATTTTCAAACCAGTCAGGTAAAAAAAAATTCCTACATGGCCAGATGAAAAATAAAATATTCGACTCCAATGGGATTCGAACCCGGGACCTCTACATCCCAAAGCGAGTGTTCTACCACGTCGCTATTAAGGCTAACTTGTACGACAAGGCAGTACAAACACCCCTTATACACATCCCGGCTACACCAGAAAAAAAAAATTTTCTTCCTAACCAACTTGAAAAATTTCTCATTACAGCCAAGCGAAAAATTCTTACCCCAGTCTGATACAAAAATTTCCTACCAGGCCAGATGAAGAAATTTCTTCCTAACCAACGTGAAATATTTCTCATTACAGCCAAGCGAAAAATTCTTCACCCCAGTCTGATAAAAAAAATTCCTACCTGGCCAGATGAAGAAATTTCTTCCTAACCAACGTGAAATATTTCTCATTACAGCCAAGCGAAAAATTCTTCACCCCAGTCTGATAAAAAAAAATTCCTACCTGGCCAGATGAAAAAAAATCTTCCTAACCAACTTGAAAAATTTCTCATTACAGCCAAGCGAAAAATTCTTCACCCCAGTCAGGTAAAAAAAATTCCTACCTGGCCAGATGAAAAATTTCTTCCTAATCAAATTGAAATATTTCTCATTACAGCCAAACGAAAAATTTTTCAACCCAGTCAGGTAAAAAAAAATTCCTACATGGCCAGATGAAAAATAAAATATTCGACTCCAATGGGATTCGAACCCGGGACCTCTACATCCCAAAGCGAGTGTTCTACCACGTCGCTATTAAGGCTAACTTGTACGACAAGGCAGTACAAACACCCCTTATACACATCCCGGCTACACCAGAAAAAAAATCTTCCCAACCAACTTGAAAAATTTCTCATTACAGCCAAGCGAAAAATTCTTCACCCCAGTCTGATAAAAAAATTTCCTACCTGGCCAGATGAAGAAATTTCTTCCTAACCAACGTGAAATATTTCTCATTACAGCCAAGCGAAAAATTCTTCACCCCAGTCTGATAAAAAAAAATTTCCTACCTGGCCAGATGAAAAAAATTCTTCCTAACCAACTTGAAAAATTTCTCATTACAGCCAAGCGAAAATTCCTCACCCCAGTCAGGTAAATAAATTTCCTACCTGGCCAGATGAAAAAAATCTTCCTAATCAAGGTGAAATATTTCTCATTACAGCCAAACGAAAAATTTTTCAACCCAGTCAGGTAAAAAAAAATTCCTACATGGCCAGATGAAAAATAAAATGTTCGACTCCAATGGGATTCGAACCCGGGACCTCTATATCCCAAAGCGAGTGTTCTACCACGTCGCTATTAAGGCTAACTTGTACGACAAGGCAGTACAAACACCCCTTATACACATCCCGGCTACACCAGAAAAAAAAATTCTTCCCAACCAACTTGAAAAATTTCTCATTACAGCCAAGCGAAAAATTCTTCACCCCAGTCTGATAAAAAAATTTCCTACCTGGCCAGATGAAGAAATTTCTTCCTAACCAACGTGAAATATTTCCCATTACAGCCAAGCGAAAAATTCTTCACCCCAGTCTGATAAAAAAAATTTCCTACCTGGCCAGATGAAAAAAATTCTTCCTAACCAACTTAAAAAATTTCTCATTACAGCCAAGCGAAAAATTCTTCACCCCAGTCAGGTAAAAAAATTTCCTACCTGGCCAGATGAAAAAATTTCTTCCTAATCAAGGTGAAATATTTCTCATTACAGCCAAACGAAAAAATTTTCAACCCAGTCAGGTAAAAAAAAATTCCTACATGGCCAGATGAAAAATAAAATATTCGACTCCAATGGGATTCGAACCCGGGACCTCTACATCCCAAAGCGAGTGTTCTACCACGTCGCTATTAAGGCTAACTTGTACGACAAGGCAGTACAAACACCCCTTATACACATCCCGGCTACACCAGAAAAAAAAATTCTTCCTAACCAACTTGAAAAATTTCTCATTACAGCCAAGCGAAAAATTCTTCACCCCAGTCTGATAAAAAAAATTCCTACCTGGCCAGATGAAGAAATTTCTTCCTAACCAACGTGAAATATTTCTCATTACAGCCGAGCGAAAAATTCTTCACCCCAGTCTGATAAAAAAAATTTCCTACCTGGCCAGATGAAAAAAATTCTTCCTAACCAACTTGAAAAATTTCTCATTACAGCCAAGCGAAAAATTCTTCACCCCAGTCAGGTAAAAAAATTTCCTACCTGGCCAGATGAAAAAATTTCTTCCTATTCAACGTGAAATATTTCTCATTACAGCCAAACGAAAAATTTTTCAACCCAGTCAGGTAAAAAAAAAAATTCCTACATGGCCAGATGAAAAATAAAATATTCGACTCCAATGGGATTCGAACCCGGGACCTCTACATCCCAAAGCGAGTGTTCTACCACGTCGCTATTAAGGCTAACTTGTACGACAAGGCAGTACAAACACCCCTTATACACATCCCGGCTACACCAGAAAAAAAAAAAATTCTTCCTAACCAACTTGAAAAATTTCTCATTACAGCCAAGCGAAAAATTCTTCACCCCAGTCTGATAAAAAAAAATTCCTACCTGGCCAGATGAAGAAATTTCTTCCTAACCAACGTGAAATATTTCTCATTACAGCCAAGCGAAAAATTCTTCACCCCAGTCTGATAAAAAAAAATTCCTACCTGGCCAGATGAAAAAAATTCTTCCTAACCAACTTGAAAAATTTCTCATTACAGCCAAGCGAAAAATTCTCCACCCCAGTCAGGTAAAAAAATGTCCTACCTGGCCAGATGAAAAAATTTCTTCCTAATCAAGGTGAAATATTTCTCATTACAGCCAAACGAAAAATATTTCAACCCAGTCAGGTAAAAAAAAATTCCTACATGGCCAGATGAAAAATAAAATATTCGACTCCAATGGGATTCAAACCCGGGACCTCTACATCCCAAAGCGAGTGTTCTACCACGTCGCTATTAAGGCTAACTTGTACGACAAGGCAGTACAAACACCCCTTATACACATCCCGGCAACACCAAAAAAAAAAAAATTCTTCCTAACCAACTTGAAAAATTTCTCATTACAGCCAAGCGAAAAATTTACCCCAGTCTGATAAAAAAATTTCCTACCTGGCCAGATGAAGAAATTTCTTCCTAACCAACGTGAAATATTTCTCATTACAGCCAAGCGAAAAATTCTTCACCCCAGTCTGATAAAAAAAAATTCCTACCTGGCCAGATGAAAAAAATTCTTCCTAACCAAATTGAAAAATTTCTCATTACAGCCAAGCGAAAAATTCTTCACCCCAGTCAGGTAAAAAAATTTCCTACCTGGCCAGATGAAAAAATTTCTTCCTAATCAAGGTGAAATATTTCTCATTACAGCCAAACGAAAAATTTTTCAACCCAGTCAGGTAAAAAAAAATTCCTACATGGCCAGATGAAAAATAAAATATTCGACTCCAATGGGATTCGAACCCGGGACCTCTACATCCCAAAGCGAGTGTTCTACCACGTCGCTATTAAGGCTAACTTGTACGACAAGGCAGTACAAACACCCCTTATACACATCCCGGCTACACCAGAAAAAAGAATTCTTCCCAACCAACTTGAAAAATTTCTCATAACAGCAAAGCGAAAAATTCTTCACCCCAGTCTGATAAAAAATTTCCTACCTGGCCAGATGAAGAAATTTCTTCCTAACCAACGTGAAATATTTCTCATTACAGCCAAGCGAAAAATTCTTCACCCCAGTCTGACAAAAAAAAAAAAATCCCACCTGGCCAGATGAAAAAAATTCTTCCTAACCAACTTGAAAAATTTCTCATTACAGCCAAGCGAAAAATTCTTCACCCCAGTCAGGTAAAAAAAATTCCTACCTGGCCAGATGAAAAAATTTCTTCCTAATCAAGGTGAAATATTTCTCATTACAGCCAAACGAAAAAATTTTCAACCCAGTCAGGTAAAAAAAAAATCCTACATGGCCAGATGAAAAATAAAATATTCGACTCCAATGGGATTCGAACCCGGGACCTCTACATCCCAAAGCGAGTGTTCTACCACGTCGCTATTAAGGCTAACTTGTACGACAAGGCAGTACAAACACCCCTTATACACATCCCAGCTACACCAGAAAAAAAAAATTCTTCCTAACCAACTTGAAAAATTTCTCATTACAGCCAAGCGAAAAATTCTTCACCCCAGTCTGATAAAAAAATTTCCTACCTGGCCAGATGAAGAAATTTCTTCCTAACCAACGTGAAATATTTCTCATTACAGCCAAGCGAAAAATTCTTCACCCCAGTCTGATAAAAAAAATTCCTACCTCGCCAGATGAAAAAAATTCTTCCTAACCAACTTGAAAAATTTCTCATTACAGCCAAGCGAAAAATTCTTCACCCCAGTCAGGTAAAAAAATTTCTACCTGGCCAGATGAAAAAATTTCTTCCTAATCAAGGTGAAATATTTCTCATTACAGCCAAACGAAAAATTTTTCAACCCAGTCAGGTAAAAAAAAAAATCCTACATGGCCAGATGAAAAATAAAATATTCGACTCCAATGGGATTCGAACCCGGGACCTCTACATCCCAAAGCGAGTGTTCTACCACGTCGCTATTAAGGCTAACTTGTACGACAAGGCAGTACAAACACCCCTTATACACATCCCGGCTACACCAGAAAAAAAAAATCTTCCCAACCAACTTGAAAAATTTCTCATTACAGCCAAGCGAAAAATTCTTCACCCCAGTCAGGTAAAAAAATTTCCTACCTGGCCAGATGAAAAAATTTCTTCCTAATCAACGTGAAATATTTCTCATTACAGCCAAAGGAAAAATTTTTCAACCCAGTCAGGTTAAAAAAAAATTCCTACATGGCAAGATGAAAAATAAAATATTTGACTCCAATGGGATTCAAACCCGGGACCTCTACATCCCAAAGCGAGTGTTCTACCACGTCGCTATTAAGGCTAACTTGTACGACAAGGCAGTACAAACACCCCTTATACACATCCCGGCAACACCAAAAAAAAAAATTCTTCCTAACCAACTTGAAAAATTTCTCATTACAGCCAAGCGAAAAATTCTTCACCCCAGTCTGATAAAAAAAATTCCTACCTGGCCAGATGAAGAAATTTCTTCCTAACCAACGTGAAATATTTCTCATTACAGCCAAGCGAAAAATTCTTCACCCCAGTCTGATAAAAAAAATTCCTACCTGGCCAGATGAAGAAATTTCTTCCTAACCAACGTGAAATATTTCTCATTACAGCCAAGCGAAAAATTCTTCACCCCAGTCTGATAAAAAAAAATTCCTACCTGGCCAGATGAAAAAAATTCTTCCTAACCAACTTGAAAAATTTCTCATTACAGCCAAGCGAAAAATTCTTCACCCCAGTCAGGTAAAAAAATTTCCTACCTGGCCAGATGAAAAAATTTCTTCCTAATCAAGGTGAAATATTTCTCATTACAGCCAAACGAAAAATTTTTCAACCCAGTCAGGTAAAAAAAAAATTCCTACATGGCCAGATGAAAAATAAAATATTCGACTCCAATGGGATTCGAAGCCGGGACCTCTATATCCCAAAGCGAGGGTTCTACCACGTCGCTATTAAGGCTAACTTGTACGACAAGGCAGTACAAACACCCCTTATACACATCCCGGCTACACCAGAAAAAAAATTCTTCCTAACCAACTTGAAAAATTTCTCATTACAGCCAAGCGAAAAATTCTTCATCCCCAGTCTGATAAAAAAATTTCCTACCTGGCCAGATGAAGAAATTTCTTCCTAACCAACGTGAAATATTTCTCATTACAGCCAAGCGAAACATTCTTCACCCCAGTCTGATAAAAAAAATTTCCTACCTGGCCAGATGAAAAAAATTCTTCCTAACCAACTTGAAAAATTTCTCATTACAGCCAAGCGAAAAATTCTTCACCCCAGTCAGGTAAAAAAATTTCCTACCTGGCCAGATGAAAAAATTTCTTCCTAATCAAGGTGAAATATTTCTCATTACAGCCAAACGAAAAAATTTTCAACCAAGTCAGGTAAAAAAAAATTCCTACATGGCCAGATGAAAAATAAAATATTCGACTCCAATGGGATTCGAACCCGGGACCTCTACATCCCAAAGCGAGTGTTCTACCACGTCGCTATTAAGGCTAACTTGTACGACAAGGCAGTACAAACACCCCTTATACACATCCCGGCTACACCAGAAAAAAATTTTTTTCTGCCTAACCAACTTGAAAAATTTCTCATTACAGCCAAGCGAAAAATTCTTCACCCCAGTCTGATAAAAAAATTTCCTACCTGGCCAGATGAAGAAATTTCTTCCTAACCAACGTGAAATATTTCTCATTACAGCCAAGCGAAAAATTCTTCACCCCAGTCTGATAAAAAAAATTTCCTACCTGGTCAGATGAAAAAAATTCTTCCTAACCAACTTGAAAAATTTCTCATTACAGCCAAGCGAAAAATTCTTCACCCCAGTTAGGTAAAAAAATTTCCTACCTGGCCAGATGAAAAGATTTCTTCCTAATCAAGGTGAAATATTTCTCATTACAGCCAAACGAAAAATTTTTCAACCAAGTCAGGTAAAAAAAAAATTCCTACCTGGCCAGATGAAAAATAAAATATTCGACTCCAATGGGATTCGAACCGGGACCTCTACATCCCAAAGCGAGTGTTCTACCACGTCGCTATTAAGGCTAACTTGTACGACAAGGCAGTACAAACACCCCTTATACACATCCCGGCTACACCAGAAAAAAAATTCTTCCCAACCAACTTGAAAAATTTCTCATTACAGCCAAGCGAAAAATTCTTCACCCCAGTCTGATAAAAAAATTTCCTACCTGGCCAGATGAAGAAATTTCTTCCTAACCAACGTGAAATATTTCTCATTACGAGGGTTGATCCAAAAGTTCGTATAATGAGGTTATAAATCTATAGAAAAGCTTACTATCAAAATAAGAATTATACAGTCTTTTAAAACATCATCTGTGTGATAAACATTCAAAATTTTATATGCTTACATTCAATAGCGGCTGTAAAGGGTATATATCAAGACAGAGACCCTGCATGTAGGCGGGGGAGCAAGAACGTCAAATGCGACGTCATAATTAACACTCTTCTTCATAGCCTCTGCTAACTCTTATTCCTTTCTGTAACTGATAAATCAACTTACTGAAATAATCCACATAACATATGGAACCAATTAGTTTACATTTTCTATATGAATGGTATTTCTAGTAAAGTTGAGATCCAGATACAGGGCCTTTATTTTGGAAAATAATGAGAATCGTTTGGGATAAGTTCGTTCGTTCAAACTCACTTACACCATTCTAAATCCTTCTACGAAGCCTGACCCTCTTTTAATATCCAGAATAGCTTTACGAAAAATTCTCTTCCGCACTTTTTTTTTATCAATTTTCTGAAATATCTGAAATGTTAGGGTTGGTGAAAAACATAGATCACGAGAAAAAATTCGAAAAAAACCGGCATCTTTATTTTGGTTTTGACGTCTTGTCATTTTTTTCCCTAACTGTCTGTGTAATTAAAATATTCTGTGTCCGTAAAAATCTCCCAACAAGCTTTTAAAAATAACCAATAGTTTTCTTTTAACGTCTTATTTAATCTAGTCAAGGATTTTCAAGTACAGTTTCAGAAAACTTACAGAAAACTTGATTTATTTAACAGATTTTCAATATTTTTTCCTGCTCCCCCGCCTAAGCATACATGTGTTTCTATGGTAACGCATTCGTAGGCCGCTAGGGAAGATTCTGCAAAAATAACATTATACATGAACTCCGCAGTTTCTAAACTGCACAATCACCAAATCATATACTGAACAAGCCAGAAATGCGAAAGTTATTAGCCCATTTTACAAACTTCTGGATCATCCCTCGTACAGCCAAGCGAAAAATTCTTCACCCCAGTCTGATAAAAAAAATTTCCTACCTGGCCAGATGAAAAAAATTTCTCATTACAGCCAAGCGAAAAATTCTTCACCCCTGTCAGGTAAAAAAATTTCCTACCTGGCCAGATGAAAAAATTTCTTCCTAATCAAGGTGAAATATTTCTCA
Source organism: Fragum whitleyi (assembly GCA_948146395.1). Taxonomy (NCBI): domain Eukaryota; kingdom Metazoa; phylum Mollusca; class Bivalvia; order Cardiida; family Cardiidae; genus Fragum; species Fragum whitleyi. The sequence goes on from OX411545.1 coordinate 88,614,924, forward strand.
TTACAGCCAAACGAAAAAATTTTCAACCCAGTCAGGTAAAAAAAAAAATTCCTACATGGCCAGATGAAAAATAAAATATTCGACTCCAATGGGATTCGAAGCCGGGACCTCTATATCCCAAAGCGAGGGTTCTACCACGTCGCTATTAAGGCTAACTTGTACGACAAGGCAGTACAAACACCCCTTATACACATCCCGGCTACACCAGAAAAAAAAATTCTTCCTAACCAACTTGAAAAATTTCTCATTACAGCCAAGCGAAAAATTCTTCATCCCCAGTCTGATAAAAAAATTTCCTACCTGGCCAGATGAAGAAATTTCTTCCTAACCAACGTGAAATATTTCTCATTACAGCCAAGCGAAAAATTCTTCATCCCCAGTCTGATAAAAAAAATTTCCTACCTGGCCAGATGAAGAAATTTCTTCCTAACCAACGTGAAATATTTCTCATTACAGCCAAGCGAAAAATTCTTCACCTCAGTCTGATAAAAAAAATTCCTACCTGGTCAGATGAAAAAAATTCTTCCTAACCAACTTGAAAAATTTCTCATTACAGCCAAGCGAAAAATTCTTCACCACAGTCAGGTAAAAAAATTTCCTACCTGGCCAGATGAAAAAATTTCTTCCTAATCAAGGTGAAATATTTCTCATTACAGCCAAACGAAAAATTTTTCAACCAAGTCAGGTAAAAAAAAAATTCCTACATGGCCAGATGAAAAATAAAATATTCGACTCCAATGGGATTCGAACCCGGGACCTCTACATCCCAAAGCGAGTGTTCTACCACGTCGCTATTAAGGCTAACTTGTACGACAAGGCAGTACAAACACCCCTTATACACATCCCGGCTACACCAGAAAAATTTTTTTTTCTTCCTAACCAACTTGAAAAATTTCTCATTACAGCCAAGCGAAAAATTCTTCACCCCAGTCTGATAAAAAAATTTCCTACCTGGCCAGATGAAGAAATTTCTTCCTAACCAACGTGAAATATTTCTCATTACAGCCAAGCGAAAAATTCTTCACCCCAGTCTGATAAAAAAATTTCCTACCTGGCCAAATGAAGAAATTTCTTCCTAACCAACGTGAAAAATTTCTCATTACAGCCAAGCGAAAAATTCTTCACCCCAGTCTGATAAAAAAATTCCTACCTGGCCAGATGAAAAAAATTCTTCCTAACCAACTTGAAAAATTTCTCATTACAGCCAAGCGAAAAATTCTTCACCCCAGTCAGGTAAAAAAAATTCCTACCTGGCCAGATGAAAAAGTTTCTTCCTAATCAAGGTGAAATATTTCTCATTACAGCCAAACGAAAAATTTTTCAACCCAGTCAGGTAAAAAAAATAATCCTACATGGCCAGATGAAAAATAAAATATTCGACTCCAATGGGATTCGAACCCGGGACCTTTACATCCCAATGCGAGTGTTCTACCACGTCGCTATTAAGGTTAACTTGTACGACAAGGCAGTACAAACACCCCTTATACACATCCCGGCTACACCAGAAAAAATTTTTTTTTCTTCCTAACCAACTTGAAAAATTTCTCATTACAGCCAAGCGAAAAATTCTTCACCCCAGTCTGATAAAAAAATTTCCTACCTGGCCAAATGAAGAAATTTCTTCCTAACCAACGTGAAATATTTCTCATTACAGCCAAGCGAAAAATTCTTCACCCCAGTCTGATAAAAAAATTCCTACCTGGCCAGATGAAAAAAATTCTTCCTAACCAACTTGAAAAATTTCTCATTACAGCCAAGCGAAAAATTCTTCACCCCAGTCAGGTAAAAAAAATTCCTACCTGGCCAGATGAAAAAGTTTCTTCCTAATCAAGGTGAAATATTTCTCATTACAGCCAAACGAAAAATTTTTCAACCCAGTCAGGTAAAAAAAATAATCCTACATGGCCAGATGAAAAATAAAATATTCGACTCCAATGGGATTCGAACCCGGGACCTTTACATCCCAATGCGAGTGTTCTACCACGTCGCTATTAAGGTTAACTTGTACGACAAGGCAGTACAAACACCCCTTATACACATCCCGGCTACACCAGAAAAAAATTTTTTTTCTTCCTAACCAACTTGAAAAATTTCTCATTACAGCCAAGCGAAAAATTCTTCACCCCAGTCTGATAAAAAAATTTCCTACCTGGCCAGATGAAGAAATTTCTTCCTAACCAACGTGAAATATTTCTCATTACAGCCAAGCGAAAAATTCTTCACCCCAGTCTGATAAAAAAATTTCCTACCTGGCCAAATGAAGAAATTTCTTCCTAACCAACGTGAAATATTTCTCATTACAGCCAAGCGAAAAATTCTTCACCCCAGTCTGATAAAAAAAATTCCTACCTGGCCAGATGAAAAAATTCTTCCTAACCAACTTGAAAAATTTCTCATTACAGCCAAGCGAAAAATTCTTCACCCCAGTCAGGTAAAAAAAATTCCTACCTGGCCAGATGAAAAAGTTTCTTCCTAATCAAGATGAAATATTTCTCATTACAGCCAAACGAAAAATTTTTCAACCCAGTCAGGTAAAAAAAATAATCCTACATGGCCAGATGAAAAATAAAATATTCGACTCCAATGGGATTCGAACCCGGGACCTTTACATCCCAATGCGAGTGTTCTACCACGTCGCTATTAAGGTTAACTTGTACGACAAGGCAGTACAAACACCCCTTATACACATCCCGGCTACACCAGAAAAAAAATTTTTTTCTTCCTAACCAACTTGAAAAATTTCTCATTACAGCCAAGCGAAAAATTCTTCACCCCAGTCTGATAAAAAAATTTCCTACCTGGCCAGATGAAGAAATTTCTTCCTAACCAACGTGAAATATTTCTCATTACAGCCAAGCGAAAAAATTTTCACCCCAGTCTGATAAAAAAAATTTCCTACCTGTACAGATGAAAAAAATTCTTCCTAACCAACTTGAAAAATTTCTCATTACAGCCAAGCGAAAAAATCTTCACCCCAGTCAGGTAAAAAAAATTCCTACCTGGCCAGATGAAAAATTTCTTCCTAATCAAGGTGAAATATTTCTCATTACAGCCAAACGAAAATTTTTTCAACCCAGTCTGGTAAAAAAAAATTCCTACATGGCCAGATGAAAAATAAAATATTCGACTCCAATGGGATTCGAACCCGGGACCTCTACATCCCAAAGCGAGTGTTCTACCACGTCGCTATTAAGGCTAACTTGTACGACAAGGCAGTACAAACACCCCTTATACACATCCCGGCTACACCAGAAAAAAAAATCTTCCTAACCAACTTGAAAAATTTCTCATTACAGCCAAGCGAAAAATTCTTCACCCCAGTCTGATAAAAAAATTTCCTACCTGGCCAGATGAAGAAATTTCTTCCTAACCAACGTGAAATATTTCTCATTACAGCCAAGCGAAAAATTCTTCACCCCAGTCTGATAAAAAAAAATTCCTATCTGGCCAGATGAAAAAAATTCTTCCTAACCAACTTGAAAAATTTCTCATTACAGCCAAGCGAAAAAGTCTTCACCCCAGTCAGGTAAAAAAATTTCCTACCTGGCCAGATGAAAAAATTTCTTCCTAATCAAGGTGAAATATTTCTCATTACAGCCAAACGAAAAATTTTTCAACCCAGTCAGGTAAAAAAAAATTCCTACATGGCCAGATGAAAAATAAAATATTCGACTCCAATGGGATTCGAACCCGGGACCTCTACATCCCAAAGCGAGTGTTCTACCACGTCGCTATTAAGGCTAACTTGTACGACAAGGCAGTACAAACACCCCTTATACACATCCCGGCTACACCAGAAAAAAATTCTTCCTAACCAACTTGAAAAATTTCTCATTACAGCCAAGCGAAAAATTCTTCATCCCCAGTCTGATAAAAAAATTTCCTACCTGGCCAGATGAAGAAATTTCTTCCTAACCAACGTGAAATATTTCTCATTACAGCCAAGCGAAAAATTCTTCACCCCAGTCTGATAAAAAAAATTTCCTACCTGGCCAGATGAAAAAAATTCTTCCTAACCAACTTGAAAAATTTCTCATTACAGCCAAGCGAAAAATTCTTCACCCCAGTCAGGTAAAAAAAAATTCCTACCTGGCCAGATGAAAAAATTTCTTCCTAATCAAGGTGAAATATTTCTCATTACAGCCAAACGAAAAAATTTTCAACCAAGTCAGGTAAAAAAAAATTCCTACATGGCCAGATGAAAAATAAAATATTCGACTCTAATGGGATTCGAACCCGGGACCTCTACATCCCAAAGCGAGTGTTCTACCACGTCGCTATTAAGGCTAACTTGTACGACAAGGCAGTACAAACACCCCTTATACACATCCCGGCTACACCAAAAAAAAATTTTTTTCTGCCTAACCAACTTGAAAAATTTCTCATTACAGCCAAGCGAAAAATTCTTCACCCCAGTCTGATAAAAAAATTTCCTACCTGGCCAGATGAAGAAATTTCTTCCTAACCAACGTGAAATATTTCTCATTACAGCCAAGCGAAAAATTCTTCACCCCAGTCTGATAAAAAAAAATTCCTACCTGGTCAGATGAAAAAAATTCTTCCTAACCAACTTGAAAAATTTCTCATTACAGCCAAGCGAAAAAATCTTCACCCCAGTTAGGTAAAAAAATTTCCTACCTGGCCAGATGAAAAAATTTCTTCCTAATCAAGGTGAAATATTTCTCATTACAGCCAAACGAAAAATTTTTCAACCAAGTCAGGTAAAAAAAAAATCCTATATGGCCAGATGAAAAATAAAATATTCGACTCCAATGGGATTCGAACCCGGGACCTCTACATCCCAAAGCGAGTGTTCTACCACGTCGCTATTAAGGCTAACTTGTACGACAAGGCAGTACAAACACCCCTTATACACATCCCGGCTACACCAGAAAAAAAAATTCTTCCCAACCAACTTGAAAAATTTCTCATTACAGCCAAGCGAAAAATTCTTCACCCCAGTCTGATAAAAAAATTTCCTACCTGGCCAGATGAAGAAATTTCTTCCTAACCAACGTGAAATATTTCTCATTACAGCCAAGCGAAAAACTCTTCACCCCAGTCTGATAAAAAAAATTTCCTACCTGGCCAGATGAAAAAAATTCTTCCTAACCAACTTGAAAAATTTCTCATTACAGCCAAGCGAAAAATTCTTCACCCCAGTCAGGTAAAAAAATTTCCTACCTGGCCAGATGAAAAAATTTCTTCCTAATCAAGGTGAAATATTTCTCATTACAGCCAAACGAAAAATTTTTCAACCCAGTCAGGTAAAAAAAATAATCCTACATGGCCAGATGAAAAATAAAATATTCGACTCCAATGGGATTCGAACCCGGGACCTTTACATCCCAATGCGAGTGTTCTACCACGTCGCTATTAAGGTTAACTTGTACGACAAGGCAGTACAAACACCCCTTATACACATCCCGGCTACACCAGAAAAAATTTTTTTTTCTTCCTAACCAACTTGAAAAATTTCTCATTACAGCCAAGCGAAAAATTCTTCACCCCAGTCTGATAAAAAAATTTCCTACCTGGCCAGATGAAGAAATTTCTTCCTAACCAACGTGAAATATTTCTCATTACAGCCAAGCGAAAAAATTTTCACCCCAGTCTGATAAAAAAAATTTCCTACCTGTACAGATGAAAAAAATTCTTCCTAACCAACTTGAAAAATTTCTCATTACAGCCAAGCGAAAAATTTTTCAACCCAGTCAGGTAAAAAAAATAATCCTACATGGCCAGATGAAAAATAAAATATTCGACTCCAATGGGATTCGAACCCGGGACCTTTACATCCCAATGCGAGTGTTCTACCACGTCGCTATTAAGGCTAACTTGTACGACAAGGCAGTACAAACACCCCTTATACACACCCCGGCTACACCAGAAAAAAAAATTCTTTCCAACCAACTTGAAAAATTTCTCATTACAGCCAAGCGAAAAATTCTTCACCCCAGTCTGATAAAAAAATTTCCTACCTGGCCAGATGAAGAAATTTCTTCCTAACCAACGTGAAATATTTCTCATTACAGCCAAGCGAAAAATTCTTCACCCCAGTCTGATAAAAAAAAATTCCCACCTGGCCAGATGAAAAAAATTCTTCCTTACCAACTTGAAAAATTTCTCATTACAGCCAAGCGAAAAATTCTTCACCCCAGTCAGGTAAAAAAAATTCCTACCTGGCCAGATGAAAAAAATTCTTCCTAATCAAGTTGAAATATTTCTCATTACAGCCAAACGAAAAATTTTTCAACCAAGTGAGGTAAAAAAAAATTCCTACATGGCCAGATGAAAAATAAAATATTCGACTCCAATGGGATTCGAACCCGGGACCTCTACATCCCAAAGCGAGTGTTCTACCACGTCGCTATTAAGGCTAACTTGTACGACAAGGCAGTACAAACACCCCTTATACACATCCCGGCTACACCAGAAAAAAAAAAAATTCTTCCTAACCAACTTGAAAAATTTCTCATTACAGCCAAGCGAAAAATTCTTCACCCCAGTCTGATAAAAAAATTTCCTACCTGGCCAGATGAAGAAATTTCTTCCTAACCAACGTGAAATATTTCTCATTACAGCCAAGCGAAAAATTCTTCACCCCAGTCTGATAAAAAAAATTTCCTACCTGGCCAGATGAAAAAAATTCTTCCTAACCAACTTGAAAAATTTCTCATTACAGCCAAGCGAAAAATTCTTCACCCCAGTCAGGAAAAAAAAATTCCTACCTGGCCAGATGAAAAAATTTCTTCCTAATCAAGGTGAAATATTTCTCATTACAGCCAAACGAAAAATTTTTCAACCCAGTCAGGTAAAAAAAAATTCCTACATGGCCAGATGAAAAATAAAATATTCGACTCCAATGGGATTCGAACCCGGGACCTCTACATCCCAAAGCGAGTGTTCTACCACGTCGCTATTAAGGCTAACTTGTACGACAAGGCAGTACAAACACCCCTTATACACATCCCGGCTACACCAGAAAAAAAATTCTTTCCAACCAACTTGAAAAATTTCTCATTACAGCCAAGCGAAAAATTCTTCACCCCAGTCTGATAAAAAAATTTCCTACCTGGCCAGATGAAGAAATTTCTTCCTAACCAACGTGAAATATTTCTCATTACAGCCAAGCGAAAAATTCTTCACCCCAGTCTGATAAAAAAAAATTCCCACCTGGCCAGATGAAAAAAATTCTTCCTAACCAACTTGAAAAATATCTCATTACAGCCAAGCGAAAAATTCTTCAGCCCAGTCAGGTAAAAAAAATTCCTACCTGGCCAGATGAAAAAATTTCTTCCTAATCAAGGTGAAATATTTCTCATTACAGCCAAACGAAAAATTTTTCAACCCAGTCAGGTTAAAAAAAATTCCTACATGGCCAGATGAAAAATAAAATATTCGACTCCAATGGGATTCGAACCCGGGACCTCTACATCCCAAAGCGAGTGTTCTACCACGTCGCTATTAAGGCTAACTTGTACGACAAGGCAGTACAAACACCCCTTATACACATCCCGGCTACACCAGAAAAAAAAAATTTTCTTCCTAACCAACTTGAAAAATTTCTCATTACGGCCAAGCGAAAAATTCTTACCCCAGTCTGATACAAAAATTTCCTACCTGGCCAGATGAAGAAATTTCTTCCTAACCAACGTGAAATATTTCTCATTACAGCCAAGCGAAAAATTCTTCACCCCAGTCTGATAAAAAAAATTCCTACCTGGCCAGATGAAGAAATTTCTTCCTAACCAACGTGAAATATTTCTCATTACAGCCAAGCGAAAAATTCTTCACCCCAGTCTGATAAAAAAAAAATTCCTACCTGGCCAGATGAAAAAAATTCTTCCTTACCAACTTGAAAAATTTCTCATTACAGCCAAGCGAAAAATTCTTCACCCCAGTCAGGTAAAAAAAATTCCTACCTGGCCAGATGAAAAAATTTCTTCCTAATCAAGGTGAAATATTTCTCATTACAGCCAAACGAAAAATTTTTCAACCCAGTCAGGTAAAAAAAAATTCCTACATGGCCAGATGAAAAATAAAATATTCGACTCCAATGGGATTCGAACCCGGGACCTCTACATCCCAAAGCGAGTGTTCTACCACGTCGCTATTAAGGCTAACTTGTACGACAAGGCAGTACAAACACCCCTTATACACATCCCGGCTACACCATAAAAAAAATCTTCCCAACCAACTTAAAAAATTTCTCATTACAGCCAAGCGAAAAATTCTTCACCCCAGTCTGATAAAAAAATTTCCTTCCTGGCCAGATGAAGAAATTTCTTCCTAACCAACGTGAAATATTTCTCATTACAGCCAAGCGAAAAATTCTTCACCCCAGTCTGATAAAAAAAAATTCCTACCTGGCCAGATGAAAAAAATTCTTCCTAACCAACTTGAAAAATTTCTCATTACAGCCAAGCGAAAAATTCTTCACCCCAGTCAGGTAAAAAAATTTCCTACCTGGCCAGATGAAAAAAATTCTTCCTAATCAAGGTGAAATATTTCTCATTACAGACAAACGAAAAAATTTTCAACCCAGTCAGGTAAAAAAAAATTCCTACATGGCCAGATGAAAAATAAAATATTCGACTCCAATGGGATTCGAACCCGGGACCTCTATATCCCAAAGCGAGTGTTCTACCACGTCGCTATTTAGGCTAACTTGTACGACAAGGCAGTACAAACACCCCTTATACACATCCCGGCTACACCAGAAAAAAAAATTTTTCTTCCTAACCAACTTGAAAAATTTCTCATTACAGCCAAGCGAAAAATTCTTCACCCCAGTCTGATAAAAAAATTTCCTACCTGGCCAGATGAAGAAATTTCATCCTAACCAACGTGGAATATTTCTCATTGCAGCCAAGCGAAAAATTCTTCACCCCAGTCTGATAAAAACAATTTCCTACCTGGCCAGATGAAAAAAATTCTTCCTAACCAACTTGAAAAATTTCTCATTACAGCCAAGCGAAAAATTCTTCACCCCAGTCAGGTAAAAAAATTTCCTACCTGGCCAGATGAAAAAATTTCTTCCTAATCAAGGTGAAATATTTCTCATTACAGCCAAACGAAAACATTTTCAACCCAGTCAGGTAAAAAAAAAATTCCTACATGGCCAGATGAAAAATAAAATATTCGACTCCAATGGGATTCGAACCCGGGACCTCTACATCCCAAAGCGAGTGTTCTACCACGTCGCTATTAAGGCTAACTTGTACGACAAGGCAGTACAAACACCCCTTATACACATCCCGGCTACACCAGAAAAAAAAATTCTTCCCAACCAACTTGAAAAATTTCTCATTACAGCCAAGCGAAAAATTCTTCACCCCAGTCTGATAAAAAAAAATTCCTACCTGGCCAGATGAAGAAATTTCTTCCTAACCAACGTGAAATATTTCTCATTACAGCCAAGCGAAAAATTCTTCACCCCAGTCTGATAAAAAAAAAATTCCTACCTGGCCAGATGAAAAAAATTCTTCCTAACCAACTTGAAAATTTTCTCATTACAGCCAAGCGAAAAATTCTTCACCCCAGTCAGGTAAAAAAAAATCCTACCTGGCCAGATGAAAAAATTTCTTCCTAATCAAGGTGAAATATTTCTCATTACAGCCAAACGAAAAAATTTTCAACCCAGTCAGGTAAAAAAAAATTCCTACATGGCCAGATGAAAAATAAAATATTCGACTCCAATGGGATTCGAACCCGGGACCTCTACATCCCAAAGCGAGTGTTCTACCACGTCGCTATTAAGGCTAACTTGTACGACAAGGCAGTACAAACACCCCTTATACACATCCCGGCTACACCAGAAAAAAAATTTTTTTCTTCCTAACCAACTTGAAAAATTTCTCATTACAGCCAAGCGAAAAATTCTTCACCCCAGTCTGATAAAAAAATTTCCTACCTGGCCAGATGAAGAAATTTCTTCCTAACCAACGTGAAATATTTCCCATTACAGCCAAGCGAAAAATTCTTCACCCCAGTCTGATAAAAAAAATTTCCTACCTGGCCAGATGAAAAAAATTCTTCCTAACCAACTTAAAAAATTTCTCATTACAGCCAAGCGAAAAATTCTTCCCCCAGTCAGGTAAAAAAAATCCTACCTGGCCAGATGAAAAAATTTCTTCCTAATCAAGGTGAAATATTTCTCATTACAGCCAAACGAAAAAATTTTCAACCCAGTCAGGTAAAAAAAAATTCCTACATGGCCAGATGAAAAATAAAATATTCGACTCCAATGGCATTCGAACCCGGGACCTCTACATCCCAAAGCGAGTGTTCTACCACGTCGCTATTAAGGCTAACTTGTACGACAAGGCAGTACAAACACCCCTTAACCACATCCCGGCTACACCAGAAAAAAAAATCTTCCTAACCAACTTGAAAAATTTCTCATTACAGCCAAGCGAAAAATTCTTCACCCCAGTCTGATAAAAAAAATTCCTACCTGGCCAGATGAAGAAATTTCTTCCTAACCAACGTGAAATATTTCTCATTACAGCCAAGCGAAAAATTCTTCACCCCAGTCTGATAAAAAAAATTTCCTACCTGGCCAGATGAAAAAAATTCTTCCTAACCAACTTAAAAAATTTCTCATTACAGCCAAGCGAAAAATTTTTCACCCCAGTCTGATAAAAAAAAATGTCCTACCTGGCCAGATGAAAAAAATTCTTCCTAACCAACTTGAAAAATTTCTCATTACAGCCAAGCGAAAAATTCTTCACCCCAGTCTGATAAAAAAAATTCCTACCTGGCCAGATGAAGAAATTTCTTCCTAACCAACGTGAAATATTTCTCATTACAGCCAAGCGAAAAATTCTTCACCCCAGTCTGATAAAAAAAATTTCCTACCTGGCCAGATGAAAAAAATTCTTCCTAACCAACGTGAAATATTTCTCATTACAGCCAAGCGAAAAATTCTTCACCCCAGTCTGATAAAAAAAAAATTCCTACCTGGCCAGATGAAAAAAATTCTTCCTAACCAACTTGAAAATTTTCTCATTACAGCCAAGCGAAAAATTCTTCACCCCAGTCTGATAAAAAAAAAATTCCTACCTGGCCAGATGAAAAAAATTCTTCCTAACCAAGGTGAAATATTTCTCATTACAGCCAAACGAAAAATTTTTCAACCCAGTCAGGTAAAAAAAATTCCTACATGGCCAGATGAAAAATAAAATATTCGACTCCAATGGGATTCAAACCCGGGACCTCTACATCCCAAAGCGAGTGTTCTACCACGTCGCTATTAAGGCTAACTTGTACGACAAGGCAGTACAAACACCCCTTATACACATCCCGGCAACACCAAAAAAAAAAAAAAAAAAAAAATCTTCCTAACCAACTTGAAAAATTTCTCATTACAGCCAAGCGAAAAATTCTTCACCCCAGTCTGATAAAAAATTTCCTACCTGGCCAGATGAAGAAATTTCTTCCTAACCAACGTGAAATATTTCTCATTACAGCCAAGCGAAAAATTCTTCACCCCAGTCTGATAAAAAAAAATTTCCTACCTGGCCAGATGAAAAAAATTCTTCCTAACCAAACTGAAAAATTTCTCATTACAGCCAAGCGAAAAATTCTTCACCCCAGTCAGGTAAAAAAATTTCCTACCTGGCCAGATGAAAAAATTTCTTCCTAATCAAGGTGAAATATTTCTCATTACAGCCAAACGAAAAATTTTTCAACCCAGTCAGGTAAAAAGAAATTCCTACATGGCCAGATGAAAAATAAAATATTCGACTCCAATGGGATTCGAACCCGGGACCTCTACATCCCAAAGCGAGTGTTCTACCACGTCGCTATTAAGGCTAACTTGTACGACAAGGCAGTACAAACACCCCTTATACACATCCCGGCTACACCAGAAAAAAAAATTCTTCCTAACCAACTTGAAAAATTTCTCATTACAGCCAAGCGAAAAATTCTTCACCCCAGTCTGATAAAAAAATTTCCTACCTGGCCAGATGAAGAAATTTCTTCCTAACCAACGTGAAATATTTCATATTACAGCCAAGCGAAAAATTCTTCACCCCAGTCTGATAAAAAAATTTCCTACCTGGCCAGATGAAGAAATTTCTTCCTAACCAACGTGAAATATTTCTCATTACAGCCAAGCGAAAAATTCTTCACCCCAGTCTGATAAAAAAAATTCCTACCTGGCCAGATGAAAAAAATTCTTCCTAACCAACTTGAAAAATTTCTCATTACAGCCAAGCGAAAAATTCTTCACCCCAGTCTGATAAAAAAATTCCTACCTGGCCAGATGAAGAAATTTCTTCCTAACCAACGTGAAATATTTCTCATTACAGCCAAGCGAAAAATTCTTCACCCCAGTCTGATAAAAAAAAAATTCCTACCTGGCCAGATGAAAAAAATTCTTCCTTACCAACTTGAAAAATTTCTCATTACAGCCAAGCGAAAAATTCTTCACCCCAGTCAGGTAAAAAAAATTCCTACCTGGCCAGATGAAAAAATTTCTTCCTAATCAAGGTGAAATATTTCTCATTACAGCCAAACGAAAAATTTTTCAACCCAGTCAGGTAAAAAAAAATTCCTACATGGCCAGATGAAAAATAAAATATTCGACTCCAATGGGATTCGAACCCGGGACCTCTACATCCCAAAGCGAGTGTTCTACCACGTCGCTATTAAGGCTAACTTGTACGACAAGGCAGTACAAACACCCCTTATACACATCCCGGCTACACCATAAAAAAAAATCTTCCCAACCAACTTGAAAAATTTCTCATTACAGCCAAGCGAAAAATTCTTCACCCCAGTCTGATAAAAAAATTTCCTTCCTGGCCAGATGAAGAAATTGCTTCCTAACCAACGTGAAATATTTCTCATTACAGCCAAGCGAAAAATTCTTCACCCCAGTCTGATAAAAAAAAATTCCTACCTGGCCAGATGAAAAAAATTCTTCCTAACCAACTTGAAAAATTTCTCATTACAGCCAAGCGAAAAATTCTTCACCCCAGTCAGGTAAAAAAATTTCCTACCTGGCCAGATGAAAAAAATTCTTCCTAATCAAGGTGAAATATTTCTCATTACAGACAAACGAAAAAATTTTCAACCCAGTCAGGTAAAAAAAAATTCCTACATGGCCAGATGAAAAATAAAATATTCGACTCCAATGGGATTCGAACCCGGGACCTCTATATCCCAAAGCGAGTGTTCTACCACGTCGCTATTTAGGCTAACTTGTACGACAAGGCAGTACAAACACCCCTTATACACATCCCGGCTACACCAGAAAAAAAAATTTTTCTTCCTAACCAACTTGAAAAATTTCTCATTACAGCCAAGCGAAAAATTCTTCACCCCAGTCTGATAAAAAAATTTCCTACCTGGCCAGATGAAGAAATTTCATCCTAACCAACGTGGAATATTTCTCATTGCAGCCAAGCGAAAAATTCTTCACCCCAGTCTGATAAAAACAATTTCCTACCTGGCCAGATGAAAAAAATTCTTCCTAACCAACTTGAAAAATTTCTCATTACAGCCAAGCGAAAAATTCTTCACCCCAGTCAGGTAAAAAAATTTCCTACCTGGCCAGATGAAAAAATTTCTTCCTAATCAAGGTGAAATATTTCTCATTACAGCCAAACGAAAACATTTTCAACCCAGTCAGGTAAAAAAAAAATTCCTACATGGCCAGATGAAAAATAAAATATTCGACTCCAATGGGATTCGAACCCGGGACCTCTACATCCCAAAGCGAGTGTTCTACCACGTCGCTATTAAGGCTAACTTGTACGACAAAGCAGTACAAACACCCCTTATACACATCCCGGCTACACCAGAAAAAAAAATTCTTCCCAACCAACTTGAAAAATTTCTCATTACAGCCAAGCGAAAAATTCTTCACCCCAGTCTGATAAAAAAAAATTCCTACCTGGCCAGATGAAGAAATTTCTTCCTAACCAACGTGAAATATTTCTCATTACAGCCAAGCGAAAAATTCTTCACCCCAGTCTGATAAAAAAAAAATTCCTACCTGGCCAGATGAAAAAAATTCTTCCTAACCAACTTGAAAATTTTCTCATTACAGCCAAGCGAAAAATTCTTCACCCCAGTCAGGTAAAAAAAAATCCTACCTGGCCAGATGAAAAAATTTCTTCCTAATCAAGGTGAAATATTTCTCATTACAGCCAAACGAAAAAATTTTCAACCCAGTCAGGTAAAAAAAAATTCCTACATGGCCAGATGAAAAATAAAATATTCGACTCCAATGGGATTCGAACCCGGGACCTCTACATCCCAAAGCGAGTGTTCTACCACGTCGCTATTAAGGCTAACTTGTACGACAAGGCAGTACAAACACCCCTTATACACATCCCGGCTACACCAGAAAAAAAATTTTTTTCTTCCTAACCAACTTGAAAAATTTCTCATTACAGCCAAGCGAAAAATTCTTCACCCCAGTCTGATAAAAAAATTTCCTACCTGGCCAGATGAAGAAATTTCTTCCTAACCAACGTGAAATATTTCCCATTACAGCCAAGCGAAAAATTCTTCACCCCAGTCTGATAAAAAAAATTTCCTACCTGGCCAGATGAAAAAAATTCTTCCTAACCAACTTAAAAAATTTCTCATTACAGCCAAGCGAAAAATTCTTCCCCCCAGTCAGGTAAAAAAAAATCCTACCTGGCCAGATGAAAAAATTTCTTCCTAATCAAGGTGAAATATTTCTCATTACAGCCAAACGAAAGAATTTTCAACCCAGTCAGGTAAAAAAAAATTCCTACATGGCCAGATGAAAAATAAAATATTCGACTCCAATGGCATTCGAACCCGGGACCTCTACATCCCAAAGCGAGTGTTCTACCACGTCGCTATTAAGGCTAACTTGTACGACAAGGCAGTACAAACACCCCTTAACCACATCCCGGCTACACCAGAAAAAAAAATCTTCCTAACCAACTTGAAAAATTTCTCATTACAGCCAAGCGAAAAATTCTTCACCCCAGTCTGATAAAAAAAATTCCTACCTGGCCAGATGAAGAAATTTCTTCCTAACCAACGTGAAATATTTCTCATTACAGCCAAGCGAAAAATTCTTCACCCCAGTCTGATAAAAAAAATTTCCTACCTGGCCAGATGAAAAAAATTCTTCCTAACCAACGTGAAATATTTCTCATTACAGCCAAGCGAAAAATTTTTCACCCCAGTCTGATAAAAAAAAATGTCCTACCTGGCCAGATGAAAAAAAATTCTTCCTAACCAACTTGAAAAATTTCTCATTACAGCCAAGCGAAAAATTCTTCACCCCAGTCTGATAAAAAAAATTCCTACCTGGCCAGATGAAGAAATTTCTTCCTAACCAACGTGAAATATTTCTCATTACAGCCAAGCGAAAAATTCTTCACCCCAGTCTGATAAAAAAAATTTCCTACCTGGCCAGATGAAAAAAATTCTTCCTAACCAACGTGAAATATTTCTCATTACAGCCAAGCGAAAAATTCTTCACCCCAGTCTGATAAAAAAAAATTCCTACCTGGCCAGATGAAAAAAATTCTTCCTAACCAACTTGAAAATTTTCTCATTACAGCCAAGCGAAAAATTCTTCACCCCAGTCTGATAAAAAAAAATTCCTACCTGGCCAGATGAAAAAAATTCTTCCTAACCAAGGTGAAATATTTCTCATTACAGCCAAACGAAAAATTTTTCAACCCAGTCAGGTAAAAAAAATTCCTACATGGCCAGATGAAAAATAAAATATTCGACTCCAATGGGATTCAAACCCGGGACCTCTACATCCCAAAGCGAGTGTTCTACCACGTCGCTATTAAGGCTAACTTGTACGACAAGGCAGTACAAACACCCCTTATACACATCCCGGCAACACCAAAAAAAAAAAAAAAAATCTTCCTAACCAACTTGAAAAATTTCTCATTACAGCCAAGCGAAAAATTCTTCACCCCAGTCTGATAAAAAATTTCCTACCTGGCCAGATTAAGAAATTTCTTCCTAACCAACGTGAAATATTTCTCATTACAGCCAAGCGAAAAATTCTTCACCCCAGTCTGATAAAAAAAAATTTCCTACCTGGCCAGATGAAAAAAATTCTTCCTAACCAAACTGAAAAATTTCTCATTACAGCCAAGCGAAAAATTCTTCACCCCAGTCAGGTAAAAAAATTTCCTACCTGGCCAGATGAAAAAATTTCTTCCTAATCAAGGTGAAATATTTCTCATTACAGCCAAACGAAAAATTTTTCAACCCAGTCAGGTAAAAAAAAATTCCTACATGGCCAGATGAAAAATAAAATATTCGACTCCAATGGGATTCGAACCCGGGACCTCTACATCCCAAAGCGAGTGTTCTACCACGTCGCTATTAAGGCTAACTTGTACGACAAGGCAGTACAAACACCCCTTATACACATCCCGGCTACACCAGAAAAAAAAATTCTTCCTAACCAACTTGAAAAATTTCTCATTACAGCCAAGCGAAAAATTCTTCACCCCAGTCTGATAAAAAAATTTCCTACCTGGCCAGATGAAGAAATTTCTTCCTAACCAACGTGAAATATTTCATATTACAGCCAAGCGAAAAATTCTTCACCCCAGTCTGATAAAAAAATTTCCTACCTGGCCAGATGAAGAAATTTCTTCCTAACCAACGTGAAATATTTCTCATTACAGCCAAGCGAAAAATTCTTCACCCCAGTCTGATAAAAAAAATTCCTACCTGGCCAGATGAAAAAAATTCTTCCTAACCAACTTGAAAAATTTCTCATTACAGCCAAGCGAAAAATTCTTCACCCCAGTCAGGTAAAAAAATTTCTACCTGGCCAGATGAAAAAATTTCTTCCTAATCAAGGTGAAATATTTCTCATTACAGCCAAACGAAAAATTTTTCAACCCAGTCAGGTAAAAAAAATAATCCTACATGGCCAGATGAAAAATAAAATATTCGACTCCAATGGGATTCGAACCCGGGACCTCTACATCCCAAAGCGAGTGTTCTACCACTTCGCTATTAAGGCTAACTTGTACGACAAGGCAGTACAAACACCCCTTATACACATCCCGGCTACACCAGAAAAAAAATTCTTTCCAACCAACTTGAAAAATTTCTCATTACAGCCAAGCGAAAAATTCTTCACCCCAGTCTGATAAAAAAATTTCCTACCTGGCCAGATGAAGAAATTTCTTCCTAACCAACGTGAAATATTTCTCATTACAGCCAAGCGAAAAATTCTTCACCCCAGTCTGATAAAAAAAAATTCCCACCTGGCCAGATGAAAAAAATTCTTCCTAACCAACTTGAAAAATTTCTCATTACAGCCAAGCGAAAAATTCTTCACCCCAGTCAGGTAAAAAAAATTCCTACCTGGCCAGATGAAAAAATTTCTTCCTAATCAAGGTGAAATATTTCTCATTACAGCCAAACGAAAAATTTTTCAACCCAGTCAGGTTAAAAAAAATTCCTACATGGCCAGATGAAAAATAAAATATTCGACTCCAATGGGATTCGAACCCGGGACCTCTACATCCCAAAGCGAGTGTTCTACCACGTCGCTATTAAGGCTAACTTGTACGACAAGGCAGTACAAACACCCCTTATACACATCCCGGCTACACCAGAAAAAAAAAATTTTTCTTCCTAACCAACTTGAAAAATTTCTCATTACAGCCAAGCGAAAAATTCTTACCCCAGTCTGATACAAAAATTTCCTACCTGGCCAGATGAAGAAATTTCTTCCTAACCAACGTGAAATATTTCTCATTACAGCCAAGCGAAAAATTCTTCACCCCAGTCTGATAAAAAAAATTTCTACCTGGCCAGATGAAGAAATTTCTTCCTAACCAACGTGAAATATTTCTCATTACAGCCAAGCGAAAAATTCTTCACCCCAGTCTGATAAAAAAAAAATTCCTACCTGGCCAGATGAAAAAAATTCTTCCTTACCAACTTGAAAAATTTCTCATTACAGCCAAGCGAAAAATTCTTCACCCCAGTCAGGTAAAAAAAATTCCTACCTGGCCAGATGAAAAAATTTCTTCCTAATCAAGGTGAAATATTTCTCATTACAGCCAAACGAAAAATTTTTCAACCCAGTCAGGTAAAAAAAAATTCCTACATGGCCAGATGAAAAATAAAATATTCGACTCCAATGGGATTCGAACCCGGGACCTCTACATCCCAAAGCGAGTGTTCTACCACGTCGCTATTTAGGCTAACTTGTACGACAAGGCAGTACAAACACCCCTTATACACATCCCGGCTACACCAGAAAAAAAAAAATCTTCCCAACCAACTTGAAAAATTTCTCATTACAGCCAAGCGAAAAATTCTTCACCCCAGTCTGATAAAAAAATTTCCTTCCTGGCCAGATGAAGAAATTTCTTCCTAACCAACGTGAAATATTTCTCATTACAGCCAAGCGAAAAATTCTTCACCCCAGTCTGATAAAAAAAATTCCTACCTGGCCAGATGAAAAAAATTCTTCCTAACCAACTTGAAAAATTTCTCATTACAGCCAAGCGAAAAATTCTTCACCCCAGTCAGGTAAAAAAATTTCCTACCTGGCCAGATGAAAAAAATTCTTCCTAATCAAGGTGAAATATTTCTCATTACAGCCAAACGAAAAAATTTTCAACCCAGTCAGGTAAAAAAAAATTCCTACATGGCCAGATGAAAAATAAAATATTCGACTCCAATGGGATTCGAACCCGGGACCTCTATATCCTAAAGCGAGTGTTCTACCACGTCGCTATTAAGGCTAACTTGTACGACAAGGCAGTACAAACACCCCTTATACACATCCCGGCTACACCAGAAAAAAAAATTTTTCTTCCTAACCAACTTGAAAAATTTCTCATTACAGCCAAGCGAAAAATTCTTCACCCCAGTCTGATAAAAAAATTTCCTACCTGGCCAGATGAAGAAATTTCATCCTAACCAACGTGGAATATTTCTCATTGCAGCCAAGCGAAAAATTCTTCACCCCAGTCTGATAAAAACAATTTCCTACCTGGCCAGATGAAAAAAATTCTTCCTAACCAACTTGAAAAATTTCTCATTACAGCCAAGCGAAAAATTCTTCACCCCAGTCAGGTAAAAAAATTTCCTACCTGGCCAGATGAAAAAATTTCTTCCTAATCAAGGTGAAATATTT
The DNA here is from genome assembly GCA_948146395.1 of Fragum whitleyi. Lineage (NCBI taxonomy): Eukaryota > Metazoa > Mollusca > Bivalvia > Cardiida > Cardiidae > Fragum > Fragum whitleyi. The sequence goes on from OX411545.1 coordinate 88,634,065, forward strand.
CTCATTACAGCCAAACGAAAACATTTTCAACCCAGTCAGGTAAAAAAAAAATTCCTACATGGCCAGATGAAAAATAAAATATTCGACTCCAATGGGATTCGAACCCGGGACCTCTACATCCCAAAGCGAGTGTTCTACCACGTCGCTATTAAGGCTAACTTGTACGACAAGGCAGTACAAACACCCCTTATACACATCCCGGCTACACCAGAAAAAAAAAATTCTTCCCAACCAACTTGAAAAATTTCTCATTACAGCCAAGCGAAAAATTCTTCACCCCAGTCTGATAAAAAAAATGTCCTACCTGGCCAGATGAAGAAATTTCTTCCTAACCAACGTGAAATATTTCTCATTACAGCCAAGCGAAAAATTCTTCACCCCAGTCTGATAAAAAAAAATTTCCTACCTGGCCAGATGAAAAAAATTCTTCCTAACCAACTTGAAAATTTTCTCATTACAGCCAAGCGAAAAATTCTTCACCCCAGTCAGGTAAAAAAAAATCCTACCTGGCCAGATGAAAAAATTTCTTCCTAATCAAGGTGAAATATTTCTCATTACAGCCAAACGAAAAAATTTTCAACCCAGTCAGGTAAAAAAAAATTCCTACATGGCCAGATGAAAAATAAAATATTCGACTCCAATGGGATTCGAACCCGGGACCTCTACATCCCAAAGCGAGTGTTCTACCACGTCGCTATTAAGGCTAACTTGTACGACAAGGCAGTACAAACACCCCTTATACACATCCCGGCTATACCAGAAAAAAAAATTTTTTCTTCCTAACCAACTTGAAAAATTTCTCATTACAGCCAAGCGAAAAATTCTTCACCCCAGTCTGATAAAAAAATTTCCTACCTGGCCAGATGAAGAAATTTCTTCCTAACCAACGTGAAATATTTCCCATTACAGCCAAGCGAAAAATTCTTCACCCCAGTCTGATAAAAAAAATTTCCTACCTGGCCAGATGAAAAAAATTCTTCCTAACCAACGTGAAATATTTCTCATTACAGCCAAGCGAAAAATTCTTCACCCCAGTCTGATAAAAAAAAAAATTCCTACCTGGCCAGATGAAAAAAATTCTTCCTAACCAACTTGAAAATTTTCTCATTACAGCCAAGCGAAAAATTCTTCACCCCAGTCTGATAAAAAAAAAATTCCTACCTGGCCAGATGAAAAAAATTCTTCCTAACCAAGGTGAAATATTTCTCATTACAGCCAAACGAAAAATTTTTCAACCCAGTCAGGTAAAAAAAATTCCTACATGGCCAGATGAAAAATAAAATATTCGACTCCAATGGGATTCAAACCCGGGACCTCTACATCCCAAAGCGAGTGTTCTACCACGTCGCTATTAAGGCTAACTTGTACGACAAGGCAGTACAAACACCCCTTATACACATCCCGGCAACACCAAAAAAAAAAAAAAAAAAATCTTCCTAACCAACTTGAAAAATTTCTCATTACAGCCAAGCGAAAAATTCTTCACCCCAGTCTGATAAAAAATTTCCTACCTGGCCAGATGAAGAAATTTCTTCCTAACCAACGTGAAATATTTCTCATTACAGCCAAGCGAAAAATTCTTCACCCCAGTCTGATAAAAAAAAATTTCCTACCTGGCCAGATGAAAAAAATTCTTCCTAACCAAACTGAAAAATTTCTCATTACAGCCAAGCGAAAAATTCTTCACCCCAGTCAGGTAAAAAAATTTCCTACCTGGCCAGATGAAAAAATTTCTTCCTAATCAAGGTGAAATATTTCTCATTACAGCCAAACGAAAAATTTTTCAACCCAGTCAGGTAAAAAAAAATTCCTACATGGCCAGATGAAAAATAAAATATTCGACTCCAATGGGATTCGAACCCGGGACCTCTACATCCCAAAGCGAGTGTTCTACCACGTCGCTATTAAGGCTAACTTGTACGACAAGGCAGTACAAACACCCCTTATACACATCCCGGCTACACCAGAAAAAAAATTCTTCCTAACCAACTTGAAAAATTTCTCATTACAGCCAAGCGAAAAATTCTTCACCCCAGTCTGATAAAAAAATTTCCTACCTGGCCAGATGAAGAAATTTCTTCCTAACCAACGTGAAATATTTCATATTACAGCCAAGCGAAAAATTCTTCACCCCAGTCTGATAAAAAAATTTCCTACCTGGCCAGATGAAGAAATTTCTTCCTAACCAACGTGAAATATTTCTCATTACAGCCAAGCGAAAAATTCTTCACCCCAGTCTGATAAAAAAAATTCCTACCTGGCCAGATGAAAAAAATTCTTCCTAACCAACTTGAAAAATTTCTCATTACAGCCAAGCGAAAAATTCTTCACCCCAGTCAGGTAAAAAAATTTCTACCTGGCCAGATGAAAAAATTTCTTCCTAATCAAGGTGAAATATTTCTCATTACAGCCAAACGAAAAAATTTTCAACCCAGTCAGGTAAAAAAAATAATCCTACGTGGCCAGATGAAAAATAAAATATTCGACTCCAATGGGATTCGAACCCGGGACCTCTACATCCCAAAGCGAGTGTTCTACCACGTCGCTATTAAGGCTAACTTGTACGACAAGGCAGTACAAACACCCCTTATACACATCCCGGCTATACCAGAAAAAAAAATTTTTTCTTCCTAACCAACTTGAAAAATTTCTCATTACAGCCAAGCGAAAAATTCTTCACCCCAGTCTGATAAAAAAATTTCCTACCTGGCCAGATGAAGAAATTTCTTCCTAACCAACGTGAAATATTTCCCATTACAGCCAAGCGAAAAATTCTTCACCCCAGTCTGATAAAAAAAATTTCCTACCTGGCCAGATGAAAAAAATTCTTCCTAACCAACGTGAAATATTTCTCATTACAGCCAAGCGAAAAATTCTTCACCCCAGTCTGATAAAAAAAAAATTCCTACCTGGCCAGATGAAAAAAATTCTTCCTAACCAACTTGAAAATTTTCTCATTACAGCCAAGCGAAAAATTCTTCACCCCAGTCTGATAAAAAAAAAATTCCTACCTGGCCAGATGAAAAAAATTCTTCCTAACCAAGGTGAAATATTTCTCATTACAGCCAAACGAAAAATTTTTCAACCCAGTCAGGTAAAAAAAATTCCTACATGGCCAGATGAAAAATAAAATATTCGACTCCAATGGGATTCAAACCCGGGACCTCTACATCCCAAAGCGAGTGTTCTACCACGTCGCTATTAAGGCTAACTTGTACGACAAGGCAGTACAAACACCCCTTATACACATCCCGGCAACACCAAAAAAAAAAAAAAAAAAAATCTTCCTAACCAACTTGAAAAATTTCTCATTACAGCCAAGCGAAAAATTCTTCACCCCAGTCTGATAAAAAATTTCCTACCTGGCCAGATGAAGAAATTTCTTCCTAACCAACGTGAAATATTTCTCATTACAGCCAAGCGAAAAATTCTTCACCCCAGTCTGATAAAAAAAAATTTCCTACCTGGCCAGATGAAAAAAATTCTTCCTAACCAAACTGAAAAATTTCTCATTACAGCCAAGCGAAAAATTCTTCACCCCAGTCAGGTAAAAAAATTTCCTACCTGGCCAGATGAAAAAATTTCTTCCTAATCAAGGTGAAATATTTCTCATTACAGCCAAACGAAAAATTTTTCAACCCAGTCAGGTAAAAAAAAATTCCTACATGGCCAGATGAAAAATAAAATATTCGACTCCAATGGGATTCGAACCCGGGACCTCTACATCCCAAAGCGAGTGTTCTACCACGTCGCTATTAAGGCTAACTTGTACGACAAGGCAGTACAAACACCCCTTATACACATCCCGGCTACACCAGAAAAAAAAATTCTTCCTAACCAACTTGAAAAATTTCTCATTACAGCCAAGCGAAAAATTCTTCACCCCAGTCTGATAAAAAAATTTCCTACCTGGCCAGATGAAGAAATTTCTTCCTAACCAACGTGAAATATTTCATATTACAGCCAAGCGAAAAATTCTTCACCCCAGTCTGATAAAAAAATTTCCTACCTGGCCAGATGAAGAAATTTCTTCCTAACCAACGTGAAATATTTCTCATTACAGCCAAGCGAAAAATTCTTCACCCCAGTCTGATAAAAAAAATTCCTACCTGGCCAGATGAAAAAAATTCTTCCTAACCAACTTGAAAAATTTCTCATTACAGCCAAGCGAAAAATTCTTCACCCCAGTCAGGTAAAAAAATTTCTACCTGGCCAGATGAAAAAATTTCTTCCTAATCAAGGTGAAATATTTCTCATTACAGCCAAACGAAAAATTTTTCAACCCAGTCAGGTAAAAAAAATAATCCTACATGGCCAGATGAAAAATAAAATATTCGACTCCAATGGGATTCGAACCCGGGACCTCTACATCCCAAAGCGAGTGTTCTACCACGTCGCTATTAAGGCTAACTTGTACGACAAGGCAGTACAAACACCCCTTATACACATCCCGGCTACACCAGAAAAAAAATTCTTTCCAACCAACTTGAAAAATTTCTCATTACAGCCAAGCGAAAAATTCTTCACCCCAGTCTGATAAAAAAATTTCCTACCTGGCCAGATGAAGAAATTTCTTCCTAACCAACGTGAAATATTTCTCATTACAGCCAAGCGAAAAATTCTTCACCCCAGTCTGATAAAAAAAAATTCCCACCTGGCCAGATGAAAAAAATTCTTCCTAACCAACTTGAAAAATTTCTCATTACAGCCAAGCGAAAAATTCTTCACCCCAGTCAGGTAAAAAAAATTCCTACCTGGCCAGATGAAAAAATTTCTTCCTAATCAAGGTGAAATATTTCTCATTACAGCCAAACGAAAAATTTTTCAACCCAGTCAGGTTAAAAAAAATTCCTACATGGCCAGATGAAAAATAAAATATTCGACTCCAATGGGATTCGAACCCGGGACCTCTACATCCCAAAGCGAGTGTTCTACCACGTCGCTATTAAGGCTAACTTGTACGACAAGGCAGTACAAACACCCCTTATACACATCCCGGCTACACCAGAAAAAAAAATTTTTCTTCCTAACCAACTTGAAAAATTTCTCATTACAGCCAAGCGAAAAATTCTTACCCCAGTCTGATACAAAAATTTCCTACCTGGCCAGATGAAGAAATTTCTTCCTAACCAACGTGAAATATTTCTCATTACAGCCAAGCGAAAAATTCTTCACCCCAGTCTGATAAAAAAAATTTCTACCTGGCCAGATGAAGAAATTTCTTCCTAACCAACGTGAAATATTTCTCATTACAGCCAAGCGAAAAATTCTTCACCCCAGTCTGATAAAAAAAAAATTCCTACCTGGCCAGATGAAAAAAATTCTTCCTTACCAACTTGAAAAATTTCTCATTACAGCCAAGCGAAAAATTCTTCACCCCAGTCAGGTAAAAAAAATTCCTACCTGGCCAGATGAAAAAATTTCTTCCTAATCAAGGTGAAATATTTCTCATTACAGCCAAACGAAAAATTTTTCAACCCAGTCAGGTAAAAAAAAATTCCTACATGGCCAGATGAAAAATAAAATATTCGACTCCAATGGGATTCGAACCCGGGACCTCTACATCCCAAAGCGAGTGTTCTACCACGTCGCTATTTAGGCTAACTTGTACGACAAGGCAGTACAAACACCCCTTATACACATCCCGGCTACACCAGAAAAAAAAATCTTCCCAACCAACTTGAAAAATTTCTCATTACAGCCAAGCGAAAAATTCTTCACCCCAGTCTGATAAAAAAATTTCCTTCCTGGCCAGATGAAGAAATTTCTTCCTAACCAACGTGAAATATTTCTCATTACAGCCAAGCGAAAAATTCTTCACCCCAGTCTGATAAAAAAAAATTCCTACCTGGCCAGATGAAAAAAATTCTTCCTAACCAACTTGAAAAATTTCTCATTACAGCCAAGCGAAAAATTCTTCACCCCAGTCAGGTAAAAAAATTTCCTACCTGGCCAGATGAAAAAAATTCTTCCTAATCAAGGTGAAATATTTCTCATTACAGCCAAACGAAAAAATTTTCAACCCAGTCAGGTAAAAAAAAATTCCTACATGGCCAGATGAAAAATAAAATATTCGACTCCAATGAGATTCGAACCCGGGACCTCTATATCCCAAAGCGAGTGTTCTACCACGTCGCTATTAAGGCTAACTTGTACGACAAGGCAGTACAAACACCCCTTATACACATCCCGGCTACACCAGAAAAAAAAATTTTTCTTCCTAACCAACTTGAAAAATTTCTCATTACAGCCAAGCGAAAAATTCTTCACCCCAGTCTGATAAAAAAATTTCCTACCTGGCCAGATGAAGAAATTTCATCCTAACCAACGTGGAATATTTCTCATTGCAGCCAAGCGAAAAATTCTTCACCCCAGTCTGATAAAAACAATTTCCTACCTGGCCAGATGAAAAAAATTCTTCCTAACCAACTTGAAAAATTTCTCATTACAGCCAAGCGAAAAATTCTTCACCCCAGTCAGGTAAAAAAATTTCCTACCTGGCCAGATGAAAAAATTTCTTCCTAATCAAGGTGAAATATTTCTCATTACAGCCAAACGAAAACATTTTCAACCCAGTCAGGTAAAAAAAAAATTCCTACATGGCCAGATGAAAAATAAAATATTCGACTCCAATGGGATTCGAACCCGGGACCTCTACATCCCAAAGCGAGTGTTCTACCACGTCGCTATTAAGGCTAACTTGTACGACAAGGCAGTACAAACACCCCTTATACACATCCCGGCTACACCAGAAAAAAAAAATTCTTCCCAACCAACTTGAAAAATTTCTCATTACAGCCAAGCGAAAAATTCTTCACCCCAGTCTGATAAAAAAAATTTCCTACCTGGCCAGATGAAGAAATTTCTTCCTAACCAACGTGAAATATTTCTCATTACAGCCAAGCGAAAAATTCTTCACCCCAGTCTGATAAAAAAAAATTTCCTACCTGGCCAGATGAAAAAAATTCTTCCTAACCAACTTGAAAATTTTCTCATTACAGCCAAGCGAAAAATTCTTCACCCCAGTCAGGTAAAAAAAAATCCTACCTGGCCAGATGAAAAAATTTCTTCCTAATCAAGGTGAAATATTTCTCATTACAGCCAAACGAAAAAATTTTCAACCCAGTCAGGTAAAAAAAAATTCCTACATGGCCAGATGAAAAATAAAATATTCGACTCCAATGGGATTCGAACCCGGGACCTCTACATCCCAAAGCGAGTGTTCTACCACGTCGCTATTAAGGCTAACTTGTACGACAAGGCAGTACAAACACCCCTTATACACATCCCGGCTACACCAGAAAAAAAATTTTTTTCTTCCTAACCAACTTGAAAAATTTCTCATTACAGCCAAGCGAAAAATTCTTCACCCCAGTCTGATAAAAAAATTTCCTACCTGGCCAGATGAAGAAATTTCTTCCTAACCAACGTGAAATATTTCCCATTACAGCCAAGCGAAAAATTCTTCACCCCAGTCTGATAAAAAAAATTTCCTACCTGGCCAGATGAAAAAAATTCTTCCTAACCAACTTAAAAAATTTCTCATTACAGCCAAGCGAAAAATTCTTCACCCCAGTCAGGTAAAAAAAATTCCTACCTGGCCAGATGAAAAAATTTCTTCCTAATCAAGGTGAAATATTTCTCATTACAGCCAAACGAAAAAATTTTCAACCCAGTCAGGTAAAAAAAAATTCCTACATGGCCAGATGAAAAATAAAATATTCGACTCCAATGGCATTCGAACCCGGGACCTCTACATCCCAAAGCGAGTGTTCTACCACGTCGCTATTAAGGCTAACTTGTACGACAAGGCAGTACAAACACCCCTTAACCACATCCCGGCTACACCAGAAAAAAAAATTCTTCCTAACCAACTTGAAAAATTTCTCATTACAGCCAAGCGAAAAATTCTTCACCCCAGTCTGATAAAAAAAATTCCTACCTGGCCAGATGAAGAAATTTCTTCCTAACCAACGTGAAATATTTCTCATTACAGCCAAGCGAAAAATTCTTCACCCCAGTCTGATAAAAAAAATTTCCTACCTGGCCAGATGAAAAAAATTCTTCCTAACCAACGTGAAATATTTCTCATTACAGCCAAGCGAAAAATTTTTCACCCCAGTCTGATAAAAAAAAATTTCCTACCTGGCCAGATGAAAAAAAATTCTTCCTAACCAACTTGAAAAATTGCTCATTACAGCCAAGCGAAAAATTCTTCACCCCAGTCTGATAAAAAAAATTCCTACCTGGCCAGATGAAGAAATTTCTTCCTAACCAACGTGAAATATTTCTCATTACAGCCAAGCGAAAAATTCTTCACCCCAGTCTGATAAAAAAAATTTCCTACCTGGCCAGATGAAAAAAATTCTTCCTAACCAACGTGAAATATTTCTCATTACAGCCAAGCGAAAAATTCTTCACCCCAGTCTGATAAAAAAAAAAATTCCTACCTGGCCAGATGAAAAAAATTCTTCCTAACCAACTTGAAAATTTTCTCATTACAGCCAAGCGAAAAATTCTTCACCCCAGTCTGATAAAAAAAAAATTCCTACCTGGCCAGATGAAAAAAATTCTTCCTAACCAAGGTGAAATATTTCTCATTACAGCCAAACGAAAAATTTTTCAACCCAGTCAGGTAAAAAAAATTCCTACATGGCCAGATGAAAAATAAAATATTCGACTCCAATGGGATTCAAACCCGGGACCTCTACATCCCAAAGCGAGTGTTCTACCACGTCGCTATTAAGGCTAACTTGTACGACAAGGCAGTACAAACACCCCTTATACACATCCCGGCAACACCAAAAAAAAAAAAAAAATCTTCCTAACCAACTTGAAAAATTTCTCATTACAGCCAAGCGAAAAATTCTTCACCCCAGTCTGATAAAAAATTTCCTACCTGGCCAGATGAAGAAATTTCTTCCTAACCAACGTGAAATATTTCTCATTACAGCCAAGCGAAAAATTCTTCACCCCAGTCTGATAAAAAAAAATTTCCTACCTGGCCAGATGAAAAAAATTCTTCCTAACCAAACTGAAAAATTTCTCATTACAGCCAAGCGAAAAATTCTTCACCCCAGTCAGGTAAAAAAATTTCCTACCTGGCCAGATGAAAAAATTTCTTCCTAATCAAGGTGAAATATTTCTCATTACAGCCAAACGAAAAATTTTTCAACCCAGTCAGGTAAAAAAAAATTCCTACATGGCCAGATGAAAAATAAAATATTCGACTCCAATGGGATTCGATCCCGGGACCTCTACATCCCAAAGCGAGTGTTCTACCACGTCGCTATTAAGGCTAACTTGTACGACAAGGCAGTACAAACACCCCTTATACACATCCCGGCTACACCAGAAAAAAAAAATTCTTCCTAACCAACTTGAAAAATTTCTCATTACAGCCAAGCGAAAAATTCTTCACCCCAGTCTGATAAAAAAATTTCCTACCTGGCCAGATGAAGAAATTTCTTCCTAACCAACGTGAAATATTTCATATTACAGCCAAGCGAAAAATTCTTCACCCCAGTCTGATAAAAAAATTTCCTACCTGGCCAGATGAAGAAATTTCTTCCTAACCAGCGTGAAATATTTCTCATTACAGCCAAGCGAAAAATTCTTCACCCCAGTCTGATAAAAAAAATTCCTACCTGGCCAGATGAAAAAAATTCTTCCTAACCAACTTGAAAAATTTCTCATTACAGCCAAGCGAAAAATTCTTCACCCCAGTCAGGTAAAAAAATTTCTACCTGGCCAGATGAAAAAATTTCTTCCTAATCAAGGTGAAATATTTCTCATTACAGCCAAACGAAAAATTTTTCAACCCAGTCAGGTAAAAAAAATAATCCTACATGGCCAGATGAAAAATAAAATATTCGACTCCAATGGGATTCGAACCCGGGACCTCTACATCCCAAAGCGAGTGTTCTACCACGTCGCTATTCAGGCTAACTTGTACGACAAGGCAGTACAAACACCCCTTATACACATCCCGGCTACACCAGAAAAAAAAAATCTTCCCAACCAACTTGAAAAATTTCTCATTACAGCCAAGCGAAAAATTCTTCACCCCAGTCTGATAAAAAAATTTCCTACCTGGCCAGATGAAGAAATTTCTTCCTATCCAACGTGAAATATTTCTCATTACAGCCAAGCGAAAAATTCTTCACCCCAGTCTGATAAAAAAATTTCCTACCTGGCCAGATGAAGAAATTTCTTCCTTACCAAGGTGAAACATTTCTCATTACAGCCAAGCGAAAAATTCTTCACCCCAGTCTGATAAAAAAAAATTCCTACCTGGCCAGATGAAAAAAATTCTTCCTAACCAACTTGAAAAATTTCTCATTACAGCCAAGCGAAAAATTCTTCACCCCAGTCAGGTAAAAAAAATTCCTACCTGGCCAGATGAAAAAATTTCTTCCTAATCAAGGTGAAATATTTCTCATTACAGCCAAACGAAAAAATTTTCAACCCAGTCAGGTAAAAAAAAAATCCTACATGGCCAGATGAAAAATAAAATATTCGACTCCAATGGGATTCGAACCCGGGACCTCTACATCCCAAAGCGAGTGTTCTACCACGTCGCTATTAAGGCTAACTTGTACGACAAGGCAGTACAAACACCCCTTATACACATCCCGGCTACACCAGAAAAAAAAATCTTCCCAACCAACTTGAAAAATTTCTCATTACAGCCAAGCGAAAAATTCTTCACCCCAGTCTGATAAAAAAATTTCCTACCTGGCCAGATGAAGAAATTTCTTCCTAACCAACGTGAAATATTTCTCATTACAGCCAAGCGAAAAATTCTTCACCCCAGTCTGATAAAAAAAAATTCCTACCTGGCCAGATGAAAAAAATTCTTCCTAACCAACTTGAAAAATTTCTCATTACAGCCAAGCGAAAAATTCTTCACCCCAGTCAGGTAAAAAAATTTCCTACCTGGCCAGATGAAAAAAATTCTTCCTAATCAAGGTGAAATATTTCTCATTACAGCCAAACGAAAAATTTTTCAACCCAGTCAGGTAAAAAAAAATTCCTACCTGGCCAGATGAAAAATAAAATATTCGACTCCAATGGGATTCGAACCCAACAGGTGTTATAAACCGCTTTGGAATATCGATCTGTTTTGGAATTTCTTGGTATTCCAAAGCGGTTCGATCCGTCTCAAGACGGTTCATCTTTTTTTATCCTTATGTATTGCTTAGCAGACCCACTTAAATGATAAGCTTATTGTGTATCTCTTTATCCCCCTAGGGGGTTAATCACTATGTTTATTCCAAGTATGCCAGTTATCAATATTAGTCAACTTTACCCAATATACATTGCGCATATAAACTACTGTAAATAGGTTCTTCTGAATAACATTGAACGTTAAAAAATATCCGATTGATAAACTATCACATACACACACAAAAAAAAGAGAAAATAATAATATATAAGTATTATGATTAAACAAATGGAAAGGGAATGTATATGCATAAAAACATTACTGCAGCAATTTGGAATTAAATAAAGTTGTGGGAAAAAGATCGACATGTTTTCCCTTTTGAAGTAGTTTGCTTTCACTATTCAAAAATTTTAATCGGCTTTTATTTCGCAACAAAATTACCAAAGTTTTTTGTCTATAAGAAAGATCGTTCTATCTTTTATCAATGAGTTTTCTAGCAAGATAGAAATTTTAAGTAGTATTCCAAATGATTATTTCTTATGCTAAGTACTAATTTCAGATAAGTAAATATATCTTGACCTATCATTTCGAAATTGGTTAATTGTTAAAAAGCATTTTACAATCATAAATATTTTAAGATACGTTATGCAAAAAAGTTACCATGTCGGTTCATAGTTATTTAAATACATGTATCCAAATTTGTTGATTGGTTACCCAAAATGGTCATTCTAGATTAAAAAGACCAGCAATGTGCATTAAGTTTCGATCCCATTCAGTCTGCGCAGTACGCGTGGTTTAGCTAGGATAGACACTTAGGCATCGACCAAGGAAATCGAACGTAAAAGTCAATACAAACCTTTGCATGTATGCATCTAGCAATAAACATAAAATATACAATGTGATTAAGAAAGGGGCAATCAAGCAATTGATAACCAATTTATAATCTACTTCTTTTACCCTTTGTTATTTTTTTAACAGTTTCCTTTGAATTTTTTGTTAATAATTAATGTTCAAAACAATTGAAATGTCCCGAAAATCCAATTTGTACTATTTATGTATTTTTTTCTCTCCAATTAATCAAAATAGAAGAAAAAATCAACGTATTTAATTGGACAATTGCTTCCCGAGCGTATTATTGGATCGAAAATGAAAAAAAGAAATAAATTTCAGAATATTGAATAGCTTTAATTGGAGAACGGGTTCCTCACATTTGAAATGAAAAATTCGTTTGAGTTTCATGATGTCCCACATTAGTTGAATTTTTGAGCCCCCTTAGGTGAAAAGTATATGAGTATAATATGTTCCGTCTGTCTGTCTCGATGCCAGTAGACCCTACGTCTGTCCGTCCGTGCTATGGTATAAATGCAACTCCTCATACAATTAAGGACGGATTTTGCTGAAATTTTCACAGCGTTCCTTGACACATTACCTCGCACATATTGTCGAAATTTGGGGATATTCTACCGGAAAAATATTTTGGCAGCAAATTTGGTGACTTCATCTCGTTGGCCGAGTGGCTAACTCGCTCGACTCGTAACCTGGTGGTTACGGGTTCGAGCCCCACCGGAGGCGGGTAGTGTATTTGGGCAGGACACTTTACAGACGGGGGCCCCAGTCCACCCAGCTTTAAAAGTGGGTAGCCTCTCTCCCAATGTGAAGAATATGATCTGGAATGAGTTAGGACCACGATGGAAATAAGAGTCATTCGACCCTTTATTGTGTTATCTTCGAGTAAAAAAAACCTCTCTTTTCTTTCCCAAGAACTTTTGTTCGGTTTATAGCTCGAGCATCTACAGTTATCAACTTTAATGTTTAAAAAGGTTGCAGTTTTAATATAAACACATGCCTGGTTTCAAACATAACAAAACTGAGGAAAGTTAGCGAGATAATGAGAGAGAAAGGGAAGAAAGAAAGGAAAATGAAAGATAGAAAGAAAGGGATAGAAAGAGAGACAGAGGGAGGGAGGGGGAGAGAGAGTGTGAGACAGACAGAGAGCGAGAGAGAGAGGGAGAGAGAGAGGAAAAGAAAGAGAGAGAAAGAGAGAGGGAGAGAGGGAGGAAGAGAGAGAGGGAGGGACAGAGAGTGAGATAGAGAGGCAGACAGCGAGCGAGAGAGTAAGGGAAAGAGAGAGAGAAAGAGGGAGGGGACAGTAAGAGAAGGAGGTAGAGAGAGAGAGAGAGAGAGAGAGAGAGAGAGAGAGAGAGAGAGAGAGAGAGAGAGAGAGAGAGAGAGAGAGAGAGAGAGAGAGTTCAGACTGAGCTTACTAGGCTCAGCATATATTATATTGTAGTCATTCTAGTGATAGCTACTACCGTTTAAAAAATTGATTTCAGCTCGATTTTTTTAAAATCACGCCTGATTTCAAATATAACAAAATGGAGGACGATGAGCGAGAGAGTGAGAAAGAAGAGGAGAAAGAAAGGAAAAGGAAAGGTAGAGAGAAAGAGAGAGAAATAGAGAGAGGGAGGGAGGGAGGGAGAGACAGAGATAAAGAGAGAGAGAGAAACATGATTCAGACTGAGCTTTCTAGGCTCAGCATATATTATATTGTAGTCATTCTAAAGATAGCTTCTACCTTTTTAAAAAATGATTTCAGTTCGGGAAAACCGGTATCGCTATTGCTTTCCTGGTTCGGTTGGTAGAGCTAAAAATCAACTTAATAGTGAAATAATATTTATTTTCTCTTTGCGTTTAGGAAATATTAAGGAAAGAAAATGGAAAGAATCCCTCTTTTGATGATTCCAAATGATAAAAGACGTAAAATTAAATAAAAATTTTTAGCACAATTGAGCTATTCGATAAAATCTTTTTAAAGACGTTGACCAGTTAATGTAGTTGATAAGAAATGCCAAATCAACCGAAAATACCAAACCTTTTCAATTCAGAATTGACAAATTATCCTTTATTCAGTAGAATTTGGTAACTTTTAGTTGTCGTACTATGTGTCATTTTAATATTAAACATTCATTGACAAAATCCGTATTCTATTTATGATATTCGACGTTGAGACGTTTAATACATGTATATGTTCTTTTAATATCACTAAGCGAATGAACAAGGTGCTTTATTTTGACTCAAATGAAATTCAACTTTTGTTACGTAAATATAAATAATCATATACCTTTCAACATGTTTAAATGCTTCTTGTTGATTACAAATAAAGTAATGAACATTGTTTTCAAAATTGATTACCCCCCCATTTTGAATTGAGAAAAGCAATGCTGATTCTAATAGTAATTATAAAATTCTCCTGTGTCCCAGACCCATTTCTATATAATATAATCTCAGCATACATTGCGTACTTTCTGTTCAATTTTTGCTAAATCGTAAGCCAGACTGATTAAAATGTCCGAAAACATGTAATTGACAATATATTTGAAACACAATCTAAAATTCACTAGTTAGGAATAGTGTATAGAAGAGTTTTTTTTTCTAAATCCAAGTTGAAATAAGCAGATCATTTATTTTGAATTTAGCGTATTGAATTTAAAATATTTATCATTTAAATCATTTTGAAAAGAAAAGTAAAAGAGATAAACAGCATTTTTCTAAATATCTAAATTATCTTAATTACGACTATTTGAGAAATTAACTTAAGTGTTTTACTTTGTGAGGAAAAATCTTTGGTTAAAGTACATTTATTACTAAGAATTATGGGTTAACTAATTGTATTTCTTTTTTTAAAACTAAAAAAGAAATTACAAGTTTCGTCAAGTTAATTTAAAAAAAAATAAATAAATAAAAAACAAGAATAAATAGATATGATTAAAACACAAATCTTAGTTCATTATTTTTGAAAATCAACGCTCATTGTTCTTTACTGACTATAAATGTGATGAAATCAAATTCAAATAAATTCGTGAAATAAAAATAAAATAAAATGAAAATTAAGGAAATATATTTGTAGAAAATATGTTCTAAAGAAGGAGATCTATTGTAAAAATTAAAACACATAATCCCCTGCATGTGTATCTCTACAAGAAACATTGGATACACAAGTTACTTAGATAAGGGTCATTAAAATCATAACGCGTTGTCAATTGCATATCTCATGGGGGATTAACCTAGACGCTTTATACTGACTGCTCCTTTAATGTGTTTAAGTCTAAAGTCATCGTCATTATTTAACTGACTGCTCATAATTCTGTCAACATTCTTATTTATACAAAGTATCCCGGCGTACAGAGTTTGCCATAACATACAACATTTTTACTTATAAAAAATCATTATTATCATTTTTTTAAGATACTAACTAACTTGCACATTTTTATTAACATTTTTTTTCCTAAGAAAATTATGTTATTTTTCATTTTTCTTTACAATATTCTCATCAAACCGTCTCGAGACGGATCGATCGGGCTTGGAATTCCAAAACGGAGAGCGAGCCGTCTCGAGATGGTTAGTATTCCAAAACGGTTTACAACAGATATGCCCCATTACTTGTTCAGATGACAGTTAGCTGTCGATAAAAATTCTTCATTGCCGGCAAATTACACTTTCGACCAGAAATATTCCCGTGCGGGGAATCGAACCCCGGCCGCCGCCGTGAGAGGGCGGAATCCTTACCACTAGACCACACGGGATCTTGTACGACAAGAGATTAATGAAGTATTTATCCACTTTACTTCTGATCCAACCCAGACTTTCGAATCCATTGCCGATAAGCAGTCCCTTCACTTTATCAGCGTATTTTCTGTCTTGTTTCCCGATAATTCACTCATAAGTGACTTTGAATCTTATTAATCTAAATAAATCGTCTGTAAAAACATTTCTTTCATACGGGAGCTAGGCTAAGTAAATTTCGAAAATTGAAAATAACAATTTTATGATTCATTTCAGTTTTTTTATTCTTCGAACGATAAATGAATCTTAAAAGGAAAACAAGAGCTGTCACTGTAAGATGACAATGCCCCCGACACCGCTTTGATTTAGAAGTTATGGCCAATGTTAAAGTTTTTGGACGGAATGACGGACGGACGGACGGACAGACGGACAGACGGACGGACGGACAGACGGACGGACGGACAAGTCAAATTTATGATGCCTCCCTATCGGGGGCATAAAAAGGAATAAGATTATCAATAATAATAATAATAATAATAAAAACAATAAAAACTCTTCTATATATCAGTATTTGGGATTTTAAGACACGCCTAAAATTGTCAACCGCAAATTATTCCTAGTTGGAAAAGGGTCAGCGAAAAAAAAAAAAAAAAAAAAAATTAAAAAACATTTTCCTCATCTATAAGGACAAGTTCTAAAAGTATTTCACAGAAACTGGAAGGCATTCTCAGAAATTATCTCTAACGTTAAACTAGTTTTCTGCTTAACCCTTTCATGTTTTATAAAATTTTGGACCTGTCCAAATTCAAAGGTTTTGCAGACGAAAATTTAAAGTGGATTTTATTTTAAAAATAACCATTCTGTAGGGTAGAAAATAGTGTGTAAAGAGAAGAAATTGCTTTCAGAAGCAATTTCTTCTTTTTTCACAATGTTTTCTCAATCATAAAATTACAGGCACGTAAAAAGCATGGATTAAACAGCAAAGGGTTAAATAGAAATTGTCAATACAATATTTATTTGTTGTATTCGAGAAGAAGCTATCGATTCGATACCCCTTGACTCGTGAAGATGATGGTTTTGGTGAGACGTTGAATCGGACGAAAAATGTTTCAACAACTTTACAAAATCGAATTTGATAAAAAATCTAACTCGAAGACATATCATTTTTATTTGATTAATGCAAAGCATAATCTTTTCGCTACAAAATAAGAAAAAAAATCAGCATAGGTCACCAAACAAAATTTTGAGAAATTTCTATCTATTTACAAAAATGAAATGAAAAAGGGAACGTCAAATCATAAAAATCGTAAAATAAATAGCGTTTCGGGTCTATTTTTCTATTTGATTGTGCACAGAAATTAATAGACTAGCTCGGGCGTTCTTTGACTTTCCAAATTAAACTCTTTTCGTAAAAACCGGCCGATTAATTCAAAAAATATTTGCAAATAATGATTTGTCGGGTCGAAAAGGGCTTGCCCCTTAATGACGTCACGACGTCAAATGAACAAGACCCTTTTCATTGCGTGTTAGCTAATTCCCGCACTTCGAATTAAAATCTCTGCAATTAATGTGAGATTTTAAGAAAGTCGAAAATTCGACCATGTTACCTTTGCGACCATATCTCCTGAGCCATCAGTGCTAGCAACTTCAAACTTGGTACACTTATAGATCTCATTGGGGACAAGTGATTCTTCTCCGCCCACTTTTGGAGTTTTTGCCATTGGTTGTTTTTACTCTTATATTTTTGTTTGGGACATTTTGTTCCAAACCTAATGTGCTAGCAACTTCAAATTTTGTATGCAGTAATAGATCTAGTAAGTAGGAGATATATTAGAAGAAAGGATTTTTTGTTATCCGGTGGGGGACTCCTGTATTGCATCGCAATACGACATGTACTTGTTTTTGTTCGATTGCGACGAAAGCTTCAGCTCTCGAACACTCAACCCTGATGTTTTCACGTCCCCGAGAGAGAGAGGCAGTGGTTTAAGGAGGAAAAAATATGAACTGGCGATGATCGATCTAAACAGCTCAACTTGGAGGCTTTGGCATAAGAAGAGCTAATAAGTGCTGCGTGGTCTATAAAAGATACGAGATGTTTTTCCCGAATGTCCCGGCAACTGCCATCAATTTGAAACAGTGGCAGAATCAATGATCACTTACCAATCAAAAGTAGCTGATGTCTAAAGTTTTTACGGATAAACAGACACAAACAATATGTAATAGTTATAGTTCATTTCTGATAATTTACGCGATATATCCTAATCGGAACTATAACTGTTTTACCGATCGACTTATCTTTTCATTAAATAACGCTAGTTCATTTGAGTTGCGTGTCAATCAATGATGTCATTCATATTTGTTGCGTCATACATTCTTCAATCAAATCGAGGTAAACAAAAAGTGGGAGGAGCGAAGTCAATAACCATCGGGTTTCTGTAATTATTTGGTGATTTGGCGAGACAAATCAGTTGAGAAAGTTCGGTGAACAAAACCTCGTGATTTCTGCGAGTGGATTTTGTTTTCCTTTTAGTTAGATTTAAATTGCAGACATTATGCCTCCTTTTTGGATTTTGTAGTTTTAGAATAACAGTTATCTATCACGACATATCCAGCCGCGCAGTGTTAGCTCGTCGAACTATCATTCAAAACGTCCCAGGTTCGCCAACGGTGGCACTCATCCTTTCCGACTATTTGTCTTCCACATATAGGTTGAAAATCGTTGACCTATGTGGGATAGCAGCTGGATACTAGAAAAGGCATGGTAGCACTGGTGTGAGAAATACCAGGAATTCATTTTTAGGTGCTCCAGCCGCCGCAATATAACGGAAGAATCGTTGAAAGCGGTGTTAAACCCCATACAAAGAAACAAAACCACGACATATTCATTATCAATACTGTAAAGTTTGCAACAAGACAATAGTAGAAAACATTGCCTTGAAAAGTTCTGGTTACCAAGTTTTGGTTCCAAACCGAGTCACACTGGCTTTCGATATAAGACAGCTATCACAGGCTTAACATGCTTCGAATCACTTTCTTTTTGCAAATATCTGTATCCCTAGAATCCTTTAAGTAGGCATTTTGTTTTTTTTTTTTTTCTACAATTAGTTTGCATACATATACCTTTATAGGAACATTTGATTGCATTTTGTAAAGATTGGGACCTTTGCGGAACAACTTAATTAAAATGTTAAAAAATCAAAAGTATTCATTTTTAAAAAAGAAGTGAGATTTTATATCGTTTCAACCCTGTCGCCTTTTCTTTTTTTTTATGTCAATGTGAAAATGTGGAGTACAGAAAGACTTGGTATGAGCAAACTCGTCATGTCATTCTTACTGCTGTATACTATTTAGATTATTATTTCATTATCCGAATCATTGAATAATCCGCTAAATTTCATCTTGATTGACATGCAGACAAATTATGAAAGAAATTTCTCCTCGTTTGAATGAGTAATTGTGTAATTATAAGAATAAGCTCAAAAGAACATTCACCAAACGTTTTTATTATAAATACTCGATTACAAGTTAAGGTTCATGTAAAGTGTTTGAGACCCAATATTTAGGGCACTTCATTAGCCAAGAAAAAGCAGTATGTCCAGGTATATTATATATCAAAATGAAGCTATTCGTGAGCACCAGCAGTTAGGCAACATAAGACCGCCATAGCTATAGCGGTATAGCCAAAACATTGTGGAAAAGGGTCATTTTGTACAGAACAGGCAACTGCATGACGGTTGCATAAAATTGCCCCGTAATTTAACAAAGTAGGGTCTGAAGTACCATCCAGGTAGTGCTACAACCTTAAATATAAAACTCAGTCTCAAAAGGCTCTTTTGAAACAATCAATTTCCATTTATTTTGTCAACATACATGTCAAACCGGTTTGGTCTGTTTTCAAAATAGATGCAAGGTATGGTGCAATATCACACCATAATATTGTGAAATATTTTCTGCGATTTATTTCAAATTATAGTTTTATTTTAATTCAATGATCTACAATATTACTATATATTCATCATTCTGTGAAATAGAAATTGATATATTGCTAAACAACCTTACAAGGAGAGTTGATTGTTATTGTTTATATTGAGAATTTTCCGCGCATGCGCATTACAGGTAGGCAAAAAGATTCAGATCTCTATGCGAGAAGACAATTAAAACTGGTTCAAAATCAACCGTTCATTTAAATTTAAGATAACAAATAAATATTATTTGTACGAATGTTTCCCGTTAATGATCAATCGATATTTAAATGACCTCTTACGTAAAAGCCCTTTATAAGCTCCCGAGATTAGACTATTTCGTCCGACTTATTGAACGAAGTTGCCATCATCGATAGATCTTTTAGCTATTTAGAATCAGTTTTTTTTTTTGTCTCTTTAAATGATGTATTTGTTTAGAAAGATTGTAACCTAGAATCTTTGAATAAACATAGCCTAGGGTCTGTCTTATATAGACGCTCGAGTTGCGCAATTTAGCTCGAGGGACTCTAAAACACGTGTCCGTGGTTTAGCGCAAATATTCTTCCTTTGTAAACTTGATGTTTTCTTTTTTGTCAATTTTCACGTCATTCATAAAGAAAGTTGAAAATTATGTATGAAACATAGTAAGTGTTTAGGTTTTCAAACATTTGTAACTCAGTCTACAGCACTCACGAAAGTTCTGACAAAGCTGTAGTTGCACCGTTTCTGTAAACAAGCCCAAAAATAGTTATATTTTAAGGTTTTTATAGAAAGTTGGACGAAAACGGCGGTGGATGAAGGGTTTCTATAAAAAGGGTGCTAATGTACAATAAATAGAGAGAAGATAAGTTTTCCTAGTATTACAAAGTTTTGTTTGAATTTCTGTGTAAAAATGAAACAACTAGGCTACAGATGGGGAATCGTTTGGAGCCCTTGAACCCCTTTTTACATCCGCCACTTGAACAAGTTAACTTTCTTTACCGCTTTCCATAACGTAATGAATTTGTATGACATGAACTAAATAAAAAAGTATGACTCAGATTAATCGTTCACGGCGTCAAGTAGAATAAAACTTCGTAACTACAGTCGATCCAGATCTGTTGTATTCGTAGTCGCGCCGTTTTTAAGGGTAAAATCAGACGAATGGTCATACGTGTTGAATGTTATTGAGGAAAACGTAAGATTAACAAGTAAAATTCATTTACCCTTTCCAATAAAGTAATTTTACCGAGATTAAGATGACTCGGGTTACACAATGTAACAAAAATTGACTTGAAACGTCATTTCGTTCACTCGCCAAAATTTCAGAACTTTCTAATTATTTTTCCTAACATTCATTTTATATTTTTGTTTTTGTAATGTAGTTAAAGTCGTCGTTGAGCCAAAGCACATCGCAAATCCATTTTAATCAGACTGTATTGCGATGTTTCGTTCGCAACCAACGCTTCCAATTTCAAGATTATTTTTTGTCGCCTGGTCGGGGTAAAAAACGAAGATTTACAAAAGAACGGTCACATTATTTCATCTTTAACAAATAAAGAAATTACGTATGCTTCGATTTCTTTCCTACCCGTTAAAATTCGGTTTTTTTACCCTCTTATTATTCACTGAGAACTACATAAAGCAAAATATAAAAATGGTTCGGAGTACATTTTCGTTTTTGGCGGCTTCCATTTCCCGCTAAAGCAAACGCTGTATTTGAGATATGCAGTAGGCCTAAGTTATATTTGATTAGAAATTATCCCGGCCTTTTTTTTATCGAATTTGAGGAAGAACTATTAGTATTGAAAGCTTGTTCAAGACACGGAAGATCGAACTACTAAATGAACGCGGCTCAGAATTCCAAAATCATTGGAATCTTAAATGAAATATTTTAACAAAAGCTTGATTTAATCTATGACTGATAGGACATTAAAAGATTTGTGTAAAATGAAACTTCACACTTTATGCCTAATCAATGGTTTAAAGTTATGTCCAGATAAAAGCAATCAATCAGTGGCGTATGCATCGTCACGGTCAGATCAATTAAAATTCGGCACGTGTTATAGAAGTTTGTCTTTATGACACATGCAAGTGTGTGGTTAGCGGCTACTGTTTTATGACATGGTCAATATCGATATGCGCATCCGGTTACGGTCAGATGAAAGAGATTCCTCGGCCGTTTAGTATGGATCATTGCGTTAGAAACAACGAGCTTTATGACACATGTTTGTGTTAATAGCGGCTAATATTTTTATGTCGCAAAATGAAAATTCTTTGATAGGATTTTACAATCTAAACTAGAAAAGCTGTTAAGTCGGCAGATCGTGTGTTTGGCGACATTCGTTTATTACTCTTAAATTAACTTTTTTTCAAAATGTGCGGGAAACTTTTTACGGAACCAAATCGGTTTTCAACAGTAGGTGGTGTTCTCAAAATTTACAGATTGAACTAATAACTGGATTAATAATTTTTAGACAAATAAGGGAAAAGAGTCATAAAAACCTTCCCAATGTTTGAAATTTCTGTGACAGGATGAAAAACGGAAATGGGATAAAGAAAAATCGACATTGAAACTTGAATCAGCTCAGTATAGGTAAGAAATGCCATATTTCGTTTATGAGTGAACAAAAAAACGTAAATAGAGCTTAATTAATGTCGAATGCGCGATATATCAGTTGCTCAACAGCGATTTGTTTGCATCCATTTGCATTTCTGGGTGGTTATCTTTCGTCGAGAAATTTACTTTTCACAGACAATGTCATGTGATGACAACTGCATAATCAAAAGGTTGGATGATTTATCAAAATTTTGACACCTTTGTCAATAGGGAATAATCATTAGAAATGTACAATCCAATAACTTGAATATTGGCTATTTTACTATTTGTGTATGCAACTGGTAGATCTTTCTGCCTACAGCGATTCCCCGGATGTAAACATCACGTGACCCGTAACGTCATCCGTCAACTCATGTATATAAACAATTAATGTCTATTAATGTTGTGATAACACACCATACCATAAAAAGATCTACACGTTTACAAAATTAGAATGGCATATATGACATATGTGTTTATAAAATGAGTGAAAATAAATTGCTTGCATATCTATGTTGTAAACCGTTTTGGAATATTAACCATCTCGAGACGGCTCGCTCTCCGTTTTGGAATTCCAAGCCCGATCGATCCGTCTCGAGACGGTTTGATGAGAATATTGTAAAGAAAATGAAAAATAACAGAATTTTCTTAGGAAAAAATGTTTATAAAAATGTACAAGTTAAGTTAGTATCTTGAAAAAATGATATTAATGATTTTTTAAAAGGAAGAGTGTTGTATTTTATAGCAAACTCTGTACCCCGGGATACTCTGTATAAATAAGAATGTTGATAGAATGATGAGCAGTCAGTTAAACACTGGCGATGACTTTAGACTTAAACACAGTAAAAGAGTAGTCAGTTTAACCCTTTCCTGTTTTACAAAATTTTGGACATGTCCAAATTCAAAGGTTTTGCAGACGAAAATTTAATGTGGATTTAAATTGAAAAATAACCATTCAATAGGGTAGAAAATAGTGTGGAAAAAGAAGAAATTGCTTGTCAGAAGCAATTTCTTCTTTTTTCACAATGTTTTCTCAATCATAAATTCACAGGCATGTAAAAAGCAGGGATTAAACAGCAAAGGGTTAATGTGTCTAGGTTAATCACTTATGAGATATGCAATTGACAACGCGTTATGTGATTTTAGTAACCCTTATCTACTATTCAATGTTTCTTGAAGAGGTACACATCCAGGGGATTATGCTTTTTTATTTTCATTATAGATTTCCTTCTTGAGAACATATTTTGTACAATTATATATCCTTAATTTTCATTTTATTTTATTTTTATTTCACGAATATATTCGAATTTGATATTATCACATTTAAAGTCAGTAAGGAACAAAAGACTCAAAAATAATGAACTAAGATCCGTGTTAATCATATCTATCTATTCTTGGGTTTTTTTATATATATATATATATATATTTTAACATAACGCAACTTGTAACTTCTATTTTAGTTTAAAAAAAAAAGAAATATAAATTTGTTCATCCATAATTCTTAGTAATAAATGTTCTTTAACCAAAGACTTTTTTTTACAAAGTAAAACACTAAGTTAATTTCTCAAAAAGTCGTAATTAAGATAATTTAGATATTTAGAAAATGCTGTTTATCTCTTTAACTTTTCTTTTCAAAACGATTTAAATAATAAATATGTTAAATTCAATACGCTAAATTAAAATAAATGATCTGCTCATTTCTTGGATTTAGAAAAAAAACCCTCTTCTATACATTATTCCTTACTAGTGACTTTAAGATTGTGTTTCAAATATATTGTCAATTACATGTTTTCGGACATTTTAATCAGTCTGGCTTACGATTTAGCAAAGATTGAACAGAAAGTACGCAATGTATGCTGAGATTATATTGCACAATCGTGCAGGGGCGTAGCGGTAGGTTATGTGGTGGATCTGATTTTAAGGAGATTGCTATAACTTCTAATTCGTATACTTGTCAAAATGATAGAAATGGGTCTGCGACACAGGAGAATTTTATAATTTCTATTCGAATAAGCATTGCTTTTCTCAATTCAAAATGGGATTGGGGGGAAATCAATTTTGAAAACAATGTTCATTACTTTATTTGTAATCAACAAGAAGCATTTAAACATGTTGAAAGGTATATGATTAATTCATATTTACGTATCAAAAGTTGAAAACCATTTGAGTCAAAATAAAGCACCTTGTTCATTCGCTAAATTATACTAAAAGAACATATACATGTATTAAACGTCTCAACGTCGAATATCATAAATAGAATCCGGGTTTTGTCAATGAATGTTTTATATTAAAATGACACATAGTATGACAACTAAAAGTTACCAAATTCTAATGAATTATGGATAATTTGTCAATTCTGAATTGAAAAGGTTTGATATTTTCTGTTGTTTTGGCATTTCTTATCAACTACTTTCTACAATCGCAAATCGAAAGTTATCAGACATTTATGACTGACCAAGAAAACTAATTCAGATATTTTTATGCCCTTAACAATTTAGTATTTTCATTAATTGGTATTGATTAATTTTGACTGTTAGCAAACTGGGACTATATCGTATATATATATGTATACAGCCAAAGTCTATAATATTTAGATAAGATTCAGTCAGTCAGTCAGTTAGTCGGTCGGTCGGTCGGTCGGTCGGTCGGTCGGTCGGTCGGTCGGTCGGTCGGTCGGTCGGCCGGCCATCCAACCAACCAACCAACCAACCAACCAACCAACCAACCAACCAACCAACCAACCAACCAACCAACCAACCAACCAACCAACCAACCAACCAACCAACCAACCAACCAACCAACCAACCAACCAACCAACCAACCAACCAACCAACCTACCAACCACCAACCAACCAACCAACCAACCAACCAACCAACCAACCAACCAACCAACCAACCAACCAACCTACCTACCTACCTACCTACCTCCCTACCTCCCTACCTCCCTCCCTCCCTCCCTCCCTCCCTCCCTCCCTCCCTCCCTCCCTACCTACCTACCTACCTACCTACCTACCTACCTACCTACCTACCTACCTACCTACCTACCTACCTACCTACCTACCTATCTATCTACCTATCTACCTATCTATCTATCTATCTATCTATCTATCTATCTATCTATCTATCTATCTATCTATCTATCTATCTATCTATCTATCTATCTATCTATCTATCTATCTATCTATCTATCTATCTATCTATCTATCTATCTATCTATCTATCTATCTATCTATCTATCTATCTATCTATCTATCTATCTATCTATCTATCTATCTATCTATCTATCGATCGATCGATCGATCGATCTATCGATCGATCGATCGATCGATCGATCGATCGATCGATCGATCTATCGATCTATCTATCTATCTATTCTATCTATTCTATCTATTCTATCTATCTATCTATCTATCTATCTATCTATCTATCTATCTATCTATCTATCTATCTATCTATCTATCTATCTATCTATCTATCTATCTATCTATCTATCTATCTATCTATCTATCCATCCATCCATCCATCCATCCATCCATCCATCCATCCATCCACCCACCCATCCACTCACCCATCCACTCACCTTCCTACCTTTCTACCTACCTACCCACCCACCTTTTTACCTACCTACCTACCTACCTACCTACCTACCTATCTAGCTGTCTATCCAATCTAGCGAGCTAGCTAGATGGCTAGCTTATTAGCTAGCGATCAAACTTACTAACCAACTTTTTTTCCTAGGACAAAATGTTTGTTTTGTGTTTGCTTTGCCCTTTTCTTCCTATATCGAAAATTAATTTTAAATAAAATTCTCTTTTTCTGATATCACACTGCTTCACATATTACACAAATTAAGGTTAAGGTTATTAACTTCGTATATTTTTTTATACAAGTAACCGAACACACATAGACAAAGACGTATTCTATTCAAGTATTTAGGCCAATGGCCCATGATACAATATACAATATAATCATGACTACAGGAGTGACAAAACAAATATAATTCTGCAATGTAATGGATAATAATCATAATTATTTTTCTACCAATAACACAATTTTATATCGATAGATAAAGGGAAAAAGATTTTTAAATGGCACATATACAAAATATTGCACGACACATTTTTTTAAGAGAAAATATTTTGAATAGATGACATTAGCTTCACTCATTCTGCTTCTAAAAGATATTTCGAAAACTTTGTATATATATATCTATTGTACATGTATTTGCACTATACGATCGTAGTTTTGACACCTTTCAATAAATTCAATGTTGAAATACATGTGCTAGTCTGCAAGATAGACAAAAGAAATGGACTGACGTGTCGACGACATTAGTCCGGATTAGCCAAGACACGCCTATATAACATGTAATTGTATCATTAAAAATAGAAAATCGGATTTTATTGAAAATTCGTGAATAGATCAATTAAACCTCGGGAATATACTTCGTGGAATTCGCTATATGAGTTTTCCGTTGACAGCACCTTTTCGCGTTTTTACTGAAGACTCCTCATATGCTGATGATAGGTAATAAAATAGTACGCCAGAAAGCCAAATGCAGATCCTCCAAATAAAAGAAAAGGGAATAAAATAAATCGAACTGAAATCAATTTTTTAAACGGTAGTAGCTATCTCTAGGATGACTACCATATAATTAATATATGCTGAGCATAGTAAGCTCAGTCTGATCTCTCTCTCTCTCTCTCTCTCTCTCTGTCTGTCTGTCTGTCTGTCTGTCTGTCTCTCTCTCTCTCTCTCTCTCTCTCTCTCTCTCGTTCGCTCTCTCCTTTTCTCTCTCTCTCCCTCTCTCTTTCTCTTATCCTCTCTCTCTCCCCTCTCTCCCCCTCTCTCCCTCTTTCTCTTTTTCCCTCCCTCACTCTATCTCTCCTTCTCTTACTCTTTCTCTCTATCTTTCCTTTTCCTTTCTTTCTTCTCTTTCTCTCTCGCTCACCTTCCTCCATTTCGTTATATTTGAAATCAGGCACGATTTAAAATAAATCGAACTGAAATCATTTTTTTAACCGGTAGTAGCTATCTCTAGAATGACTACAATATAATATATACTGAGCCTATTAAGCTCAGTCTGAACCATCTCTCTCTCACACTCTCTCACTCTTTTATTTCTCTCCCTCTCCCCCTTTCTCTCTCTTTCCCTCTTTCTCTCTGTCTGTCTCTCTCTCCCTCCCTCTCTCTTTCTCCCTCTCTATCTCCCCCTCTCTCTCTTTCTCCCTCTCTCTCTCCCTCTCTCTCTCTCTTTCTCTCCCTATCTCTCTCGCTCTCTGTCTGTCTCACACTCTCCCCCCCCCCTGTCTCTCTTTCTCACTCTTTTTTTCTATCTTTCATATTCCTTTCTTTCCTCTCTTTCTCTCTCACTCTCTCTCACACTTTCCCCAATTTTGTTATATTTGAAATCAGGCATGTGTTTTATATTAAAACTGCAACCTATTTTAATATCAAGGTGGATAACTAAAGATGCTCGAGTAAGGATGTGTTTTGTAGTGAAAAATACCTAGAAGTAATTCAAAATGACGGTTTAAGACAAACATTGAGCAGATTTAGACTTTCGTCCCATAAATTAGAAATCGAAACAGGTAGATATTACAATACTGCACGTGAACTAAGATTGTGTAAATTGTGTAACCAAAATCAAGTTGAATCTGAGTACCATTTTTTGCTATGTTGCCCATTCTACATAGATATTCGCAAAAAGTATCTGAAAACATTACCGTGGCCAAATATGAATGTCTT
This sequence comes from Fragum whitleyi, assembly GCA_948146395.1. Taxonomy (NCBI): domain Eukaryota; kingdom Metazoa; phylum Mollusca; class Bivalvia; order Cardiida; family Cardiidae; genus Fragum; species Fragum whitleyi. The sequence goes on from OX411545.1 coordinate 88,662,083, forward strand.
TATTAAAATTTTATCTTCGTCGTCTTGTGCGACAATTCTTAATACAGCAAAGTACGTCAGGGATGCACTGAAAGTACGTGAGGATAAATTGCAAAACAACTTGCCAGCTTGATTATGGTTACAATGTTTTATTGTATATGCTTTTGAATATGAATACTTTCTTGATGATATGTATTGTATTTGTACATGTTTATGCTATATGCCACGTGTTATTGTTAATTGCCTAAAGCACAGACTGTGCTGATTTGCTGAATAAATGAAATGAAAATGAAATGTTATAAACCGAACAAAATTTCTGAGGAAGTAGAAAGAGAGATGAAGTCACAAAATTTGCTGCCAAAATATTTGTCCGGTAGAATATCCCCAAATTTCGAAAATATGTGCGTTGTAATGTGTCAAGAAACGCTGTGAAAATTTCAGCAAAATCCGCCCTTAATTGTATGAGGTGTTGCGTTAATACCATAGCACGGAAGGACAGACCTAAGGTCTACTTGCATCGAGACGGACAGGCAGACGGAACAGATTATACTCATATACTTTTCACCTAAGGGGGCTCAAAAATCCATCTAATGAGTGTCATCATGAAACTCAAACGAATTTTATATTTCAAATGTTAGGAACCCGTTCTGCAATTAAAGCTATTCAATATTCTGAAATTTATTTCTTTTTTTTTTTTTTTCATTTTAGATCCAAGTATACGCTAGAAAAGCAATTGTCCAATTAAATACGTAGATTTTTTCTTCTAATTTGATTAATTGAAGAGAAAAAATACATGTTTAGTACAAAATGGATTTTCGGGGCTTTTCAATTGATTTGAACATTAATTGTTGACAATCAATTCAAAGGGAACTGTTAAAAAAAATAACAAAGGGTAAAAGAAGTAGATTATAAAATTGGTTATCTATTGCTTGATTGCCCCTTTCTTAATCACATTGTATATTCTATGTTGATTGCTAGATACAATCATGCAGAGGTTTGTATTGATTTTTACATTCGATTTCCTTATCAAGAGAAGTTTTATACATTGGACTAAAAAGGGCCATTTGGTCGATGCCTAAGTGTCTATCCTAGCTAAACTACGTGTACTGCGCAGGCTGAATGGGGTCGAAACTTAATGCACAATGCTGGTCTTTTTTAATCTATAATGACCATTTAGGGTAACTAATCAACAAATTCGGATACATGTATTTAAATAACTATGAACCGATAAAGTATTTTTTTGCATAACGAATCTTAAAATATTTATGATTCTAAAATGCTTTTTGACAATTAACCAATTTCGAAATGATATGTCAATTTATATTTACTTATCTTAAATTAGTACCTAGCATAAGAAATAATCATTCGGAATACTACTTAAATTTTCTATCTTGCCACGGACGGTATATTGAGAATCCCTGATCTTGCTAAAAACTCATTGATAAAACAACGAGCTTTCTTAAAGGCAAAAAACTTGGGTAATTTTTTTGCGAAATAAAAGCCGATTAAAATTTTCGAATAGTGAAAGAAAACTACTGAAAACTTTATTTAATTCCGAATTGCTGCAGTAATGTTTTTATGCATATGCATTCCCTTTCAATTTATTTAATTATAATACTTATATATTATTATTTTCTTTTTTCACTCATTCTCAATTTTTTGGCCATCTTTAGACCAAGAAAATATTAAAAATCAACTTTACAGATAGTATTGAATTTTGATTTATTTATTTTGTACTATATGACTAGTTTCTAAATTTATAAAAGGGCCCTTTATAGGATCTTAGTTTTCTGTTTTATCAACGTTCTAAGAAGACATGGTAAAATCGCACTGAAGTTTACGTTACGCTTCATAGAGCTGTAAAGGCAAGGCAATTATGAAAACAAACAATTCTAGTTTAGATATGAACATATTTGTATTTTCTTGAATACAGAATTAGACACAAACTTAGAACGCGTATATGTTAAAAACCGAAAGTGCATGAATATTATCTGCACGTGAAAAACATCCTTAGCTCACTTTTTCGTGTTTATTTTAAATTCTAATGATATAGTATTTTCTAAAAAGAATATTTCGTTAAAGCTCTCTGTGATGAAGTCCAATTTGTTCAGAAACTTTACTTTTATCATCGGCAAATATAAACATGAGGGTTTCTGAAGCACGTAAATAGTATTAAAGAATTCGCCAAAGTTCTCAAAAGCACATGTATTTGTCACGTAAAATACGCCTGCAGAGCGATTTTATCAATAAACATTAATATGAAGGTTTGATGAAGGAAAAAGCTCCAAAGGAAAGTGGTTCCTCGTAACAATCCTTATTTGTTAATCTTTACTGTAAAAATCTGGGATTTGGAAGTAAAAAGCTTTGTCACGTAGAATACACAAACGTTTTCTACTTTTGTAAAATTTGAATTCTGTTACTATCTTTCTCGGAAATCTTAAAAAATCGTTTCCCTTTTCCAACTGGCATAGGCTCATCTACTTTAGAAAGTATGTCTCCCGGCTCTATCCATATAATATCTTCCCTCACTGGCCACTTTAGATTGTTCTTAACCTTTGAACCATGTTCCATAAATGTAACCTCGTACTGACCATCATCAATATCAACAATCTTTCCTATGTAAACCAGACCGTCGTACCTTGCCGCTACAAAGTCTCCCTTCTGTAAATCTCCATCTTTGTTTGAATCATTGTTGTCTGTAAATGCTTCTTTTGAATTTTTCTCGGTACTGCTAATCTGTCTCGTATCATCATTAACCCCGATATTTTCACTCTGATCGTTCACTCTGTGTTCTTCTGTTTCTGTTCTCAATTTCTCTCTTCTCCAGCCACATTCATTTCCATTAAACCACTGAAATCCTGTTTCCGTAAGACATTTGTCGCAAACACAGGTTGTTTCTCTAACCATTACCTCATTGATGCTTACACCAGCGACTGCATGGATTTTTAGTGTACCCTTAACTGCCTTAATACTCTTCTGGAATAACTCATTTGAATTTTTAGCCAACTCATAACTTTCTCTTTCGATGTATTCATATTTTATCTTGCTGTTAGATCTAACTCCCCATTCATAGAAATCTTTGCCATTCGTGATGCTAACATTTCCTGACTTGAGTGCGGTATCTGCGGTTCGTTTCACTACTCCTCCTATGCCATCGCAAGCCCCTTTACCATGGCCTGTCTCGAAATAATGCCAGCTTGCCTGTAGGTCATAAAGGATTGGGTGTTGGGCAATCAGATCAAACATCATTTTGTTCCTATATTGGGACGTAGGAGAGTCTGTCCAGTAATTAATATACTTCACTTCTGGACAAAGTCTCTTTACCAAACTGATAACCTTTTCAATAATTGCTTGAACCATGGAAGAGTTATGATTTAGGACCTCAGATATTGCCACCATACTGTAATGAGTAACCTGATTACCATCGTTATAGTAAATAACAACGGGGTGAATCGTAACAGACTCCTGGTTCCAATAGGCGCTCTGGACTTCTTCTACCTCTTTTATACCGTAATTTTCAGCAAAATCCATTTGAACGCAAACATGGTCTTTGTACTTTTGCAGGCTTTCTTTCATCTTTCTAAAGGATTGGTATTGTGTTTTCACTCTGTCTGTATGGCCTTTAAATTCTTCAAATTCATTTTCTATATTATTTCTCACAAACTCGTCTCTGGTTTGCTCAATTTCAAGAAGTTTTGTCCTATGTTTTGCATCGTCACACTTTACTCTCTTCCATTGTTTGAATTGGATCTTTTCCTCAGTTATATCATGTAGTTTTGCATAAAAGTCATGTGATATGTTCTCAGAAAAGCTATCTGGACTGGTATTTGATGTAATACCATATTTCTTCAGACACTTTAGTTTCAAAGCTACATTTTGGTGCTTTGTGCACAAACAAGTGATTCTTGATGCATAGTTCACAAGGGTGATATGTTTCGGTCTAGCTCTGCAAAATGTTGCAAAACTGACATTTTCATTTGGTGATTCGGCCCTAAACTTCATGTAAATATTCCTCATGTAATCATTTAAAACATACTTTTGTACTTTTTGTCTCTTCTCATTCGTCACTGCGTCTGCTTTACCAGGTAGAAGTCTTGAATTATCTTCCCTTTTAAGAAAATCTTCAATCATCTTGTAAATTCTTTTATGTGTTTTTTCTTTGTTACGAGTGTTACAGGGCCTGTGTCTAATTCCAAGGTTATGGGATGCGTAATTGGTAAGTCTGTATTTGCTAAGGATAGATTTAGCAAGAATTTGCTTTAGTATACTACGTCCATTTCTATCTTGGCGTGAAATATTATCATTCATTTGCTTGATCACACAATTCGCAAATATAAGTTTCTTTCTAATACTGGGATTTTTCTTATGTGCTATTCCTGCTTCTTTCATATCATTCTCGGCAATAGACTTTGGAGTTGTTGGTTTTCCTTTATTTATTCTTGTATTCATCTTACATCTGATCCTCGATAAGCTCTTTCGTAGATTTTGATTTTTCCTCTGGAGTTTTGTCCTTAGATTTTCAAGATACTTTAGTCTTTTTCTCTCTTTATTTGAAATTCTGCTATTTGGTTTTCTTTGATAATTCATTTTGACTATCAATTTACTGTCAGACATAGAATTTTCTCTGGAATTTATGTCGTTGGTACATTGGCTTGTACTCGGTCTAGGTTCTCTCATGTCGTTGTCTCTAGTTTTATCAGCTTTTTCTTCAGCTCTTTTTCTGGCGCGATATTCAGCTTGCTTTTTGCGTAAAATCTTTCTCCTCTTCGCCGCTTCATTATCGGGTAGGTCTGACACCTTTTTGTAATAAGCTTTAGTTCTCTTCCTTTCATTTTCTAACCATCTACTTTCGTGTTCTGCTTTCTTTCTCTCTCTGTATTCTCTCTGCCGTTGGGCGTGGGATTTAGCCATTATCTACAACAGAAAAATACAACTTAAAAGTAATCAATTTTCCATATTTGGACTGAGTAGCTTGATAGTAGGAAAGGATGTCGGAGCAGTACTGACCAGTGTGAGAAATACCAGAAATTCCATGTTTTGATCTTCTAGCTGACAATGTGACTGAAATACTGTTTAAAGTGACAATAAACTAAAAAAAACATTCAGAATTAAACAACACTAACAAAAAACAGCAAAATGGAAAAACAATGATCGCCCTTTTTATAACTTCGGAGAATCTTTTGTCACATGACGTTTTTGATATTGACAAACAAAATATATCATTTTCATAATTATTTCACTTATAATAATTATTATTATTATTTTGCTTATAATTATTATTATTTATATTTTATTGATAATTCATTGCAATTATTATTACCAAGTATCATAATATTGAATTTATGATAAATGGTATAACAATTTAAAATGGGTAGTTATCTGTTTTTATAGAGGTATGAAACTTATAAGATTCATACCTATATGATTAACAAGAAAAATAACTCCATTTTCCTTCAAATAATATTCTTAATTGCAAACATGTTCTTAGAAAAATTAAATTCCAGCTTTATTTACTACATTTTGACCACGTACCGACGATATACATGTTTGCGTATTATACGTGACAAAGTTGTTGTCATCTTAAACATAAAATATCAATTACAGTATCCATGAATAGTGCCTAAATCTTTTTCTCTTTTAACGATCAATTATTTAAAAACTGTAATAATTAAACGTTTAGGAAATGAGACTCCCCAAATTATAAAATGGTCGCTTTTAAATTTGTATCTGAAAAAAATATTGTGCAATCCCTTTTCATTCTTTGTTGTTATCATGCAAATTATATAAAAACAAACTGTTTGGTAGGTATCAGAAAAAAAGAATAGTTATTTTACTGATTGAACGCTTTTTCTATGCATTAATAAAATAATACAAACATAAAATAAGCAATAATCTTATTGAAGTGTACGTGACACTGGCGGAGGTTTACGTGACGCACCTTGAGTAACTCCCTTATGGGTTGAATATGACAACCATGCATTCGTTTAACACTTATTTTATAGGGTCACTTTTTGTATCAAATTGTGCACAACTTCAAGCACATATGGGATGCTCTGCTAATGCGAAAAGGTCAAAAATTAAATGTCACTCAATCGATAGAAATACTTACCAGAAGCAATCAGTCTTTCGGTCGCGCTCTCTCCGTGTTTTGTACAAATGGCGGCTGAAAACAATCTATGACGTCATAATAAAACACCTTGAAGCTATATCGTTGTCGTCTTGGTGTTTTATTCCAACTTCGGGAAAAAACGTCACGTACGTCTACTGTCACGTATAACGGTTTTTCACCTTTGAAATGAGATATTGAAATTATATCTGAAATTTAAGAAGAACCTTCTTTGGGAGTAGGCAGTATTGATGCCGGCAAGACATTACTATGTTTAATGTTTCTATACGTTTTACAAATATTGCTGCACTTGCGTCACGTAACAATACACAAAAAATACCCACTTTTCATACCTTCTGTTATAAGGTGGGAATTACTGCAAAGTATGTTAAATAAACAAGCTATAATCATTTTTTTGTAAGTATTATTTAGTTCAATAACTAAATTATATGAAACAAGAATTTGGGGTGAGATTTTTGCAGATTGTCTTGAACCATCGAATTCATCGTCACGTGAAATACACATGATGCGGGACAAAATTGTAAACCATTTTTGTCCAAACCAAGGTGTCGAGGAATCTCCTTTGGCTTCGGAACCAAATATTTTTACGGTTTAGATTCAATTTAACACCCTTTTGTTCAAAATTTTGCAACATATAAATGTACAATAACATAATTAAAACTCCGATTTTTTTTGTGACATGTATTTTTCTAAGGGGGTGCAGGTGTTGGCAGGTGTCTTCTGAAAAAGTATGGTATCCTATGTGAATCCTTTTGTTTAATTTTCACAAAATATATTACAAAAAATCACAAATAAGGCCAAAATTCGACCGCTGTTGCCCTTTCTGAGAATAAATTCATGTAATAACCGTGTGACACCAAGATGGTCAAAAAAATGAGAATGAGTGTTTTTTGTGTGTATGTGATAGGTGATAGTTTATAAATCGGATATTTTTTAACGTTCAATATTATTCAGGAGAACTTATTTACAGTAGTTTATATGCGCAATATATATTGGGTAATGTTGACCAATAATGGTAACTGTCATACTTGGAATAAACATAGTGAATATCCCCTAGGGGAATAGAGAGATACACAATAAGCTTATCATTTAACTGGGTCTCTTAAGCAATAATTAAGGATAAAAATAGATGAACCGTCTTGAGACGGATCGAACCGCTTTGGAATACCAAGAAATTCCAAAACGGATCGATATTCCAAAGCGGTTTATAACATCTACGTTTTGGGGCTGAGTTTTATACCAATGGTTGTAGCACTACCTGGATCGTACTTTAGGCTAGACTTTGTTAAAATAAGAGCCAATTTTATACAACAGTCATGCAGTTGCTTGTTCTGTACAAAATGACCCTTTTCCACAATGTTTTGGCTATACCGATATAGTTATAACAGTCTTATGTTTTTCAACTGCTTGTGCTCATGAATAGCTTCATTTTGATATATAATATTCCTGGACATACTGCTTTTTCTTGGCAAATGAATGCCCTTAAAATTGGGTCTCAAACACTTTACATGAACCTTAAGGTTCATGTAAAGTGTTTGAGACCCAATTTTAAGGGCACTTCATTCACCAAGAAAAAGCAGTATGTCCAGGTATATTATATATCAAAATGAAGATATTCATGAGCACAAGCATTTAAGCAACTTAAGACCACCATAGAGGTATAGCCAAAACATTGTGGAAAAGGGTCATTTTATTCAGAACAAGCAACTGCACGACGGTTGGATAAAACTGCCCCATATTTTAACAAAGTACAGTCTAAAGTACTATCCAGGTAGTACTACAAACGTTGATATAAAACTCAGTCTCAAAAGGCACTTTTGAAACAATAAATTTCCATTTATTTTGTCAACATACATGTCAAACAAGTTTGGTCTGTTTTCAAAATAGATGTTAGGTATGGTGCAACATCGTACCATAATATTGTGAATTATTTTCTGCGATGTATTTCAAATTATATTTTTCTAAATTCAATGATCTGTAATAAATTACTATACATTAATCATTCTGTAAAATAGAAACTGATATATTGCTAAACAACCTTACAGGTATATAAACTATTCATGTCCATTTATGTTGTGATAACACACCATACCTTACACAAAACTACACGTTTACAAAATTAGAATGACATATAGGACATATGTGTTTATAAAACGAGTCAAAATTAATTGCTTGCATAAGTACGTTTTGGGCCCAAATTTCCTACCAACGGTTGTAGCACTACCTGGACCGTACTTTAGACTGCACTTCGTTAAAATATGTGCCAATTTTTTCCAAAAGTCATGCATTTGCTTGTTCTCTACAAAATGACCCTTTTTCATAATGTTTTGGCTATACCGCTATAGCTATGACAGTCTTATGTTGCTCAACTGCTTGTGCTCATAAATAGCTTCATTTTGATATATGATATACCTGGACATACTGCTTTTTCTTGGTAAATGATGTGCCCTTAAAATGTGGTCTCAAACACTTTACATGAACCTTAAGGTTCATGTAAAGTGTTTAAGACCCAATTTTAAGGGCACTTAAAGGTCTTTCGGGACAATTTATCAGACAAGATAATGACGTCACTGTCTAGTTTTGAATGTAGTCCCCGCCCATTATGACCTGAAGTCACGTAGCTCACTTATTCGAGCAGACCGTCCGGTTATGGAATATATTTTTTGAATTTCAAACGAAAAAGCGGCCTTTCATTGGAGGAAAAAATAGGGCTATCGGTAAATAGGGGATATTGAATGAGTGGTCATTGAATACCGAATCTATTAATCGAGTCATCTATAAACAGATATAAAAGAGGCTGCGCCGAGATTTTATCTGTTGTAGATGACGAGTTTAATAAATTCTGTCTTTTATGAGCACAAATTTTATATTCTGTTTATAATATGACCTGAATTTTTGCAAAAAGTCATCAAAATTCTTGAAATTCAACATTTCAATTTACCGCGAAACTTATAATGCAGTTTAAAATTAACGTCACACAACATAGATTATTTCGTCATTTTCGCAGTTACAAAATAGCGTTGCTATTCGCTCTGAACTCATTTGCATATCTATTACACTAGTATAATAACATCCGTGTAATATAAAAAATATTCAACGGGGTTATTTCACTCCGGCCACGTAGGTCATATTATTAATGTCAATCTTTCAATGCAGGACCATACAAAGATGTACACATTTGTACACAAGTACGCATGATTGTAGGTCTTCTCTTTAAAAAGTGAACTTATATTCCAAGTTTCAAGTGAAAAACTTTAAGCATCTTCTAAGATATCACATAATGTCAAAGCTCTCCAAATCTTCATCACTCAAATGCTTTTATATAAAATACTGTAAATAATACTTGAGCTAGTGTTTTAAATGTCCAAAATATATGCAATTTGTATGAAACAACAAGAGCACCGCCTACTGGTGCCTACGCTCGGCTGTTGAGTGCTGGATGGTGGAAAAAATCTAAGTCGAAAAAGGAGCATAATTTGCACAAAATGCATCTAAAGTTATCCCTCTTGATAGTAAAGATTACTATTTTGATGATGAACTTGTATGCCAAGTCTCAAGTGAATGCCTTCAGTAGAACCAGAGCTTTCACAAAATGTCAGTTTTCACTTGACAACCACAACTACAAAAACGACGATGACAATGATGACAACACCAAGGCTATAGCAATACCTCAGGTTTTCTCCAAAAACAGACAAACTAAAAATGAGTCTGTGCGAGACATTTCAAACAGTTTAACAAGTATTTAAAATGCAAGCATTGACCATCCTAGACAGTCACACAATACAATTATTAGGTTGCCTGACTGTCTAATTTTTTTTAACATCTTATCTAACTGCAGAGTGCTTAGTGAAGACTCTGATTAGACTTTGCGTTTGTACAGACTGGCAAGAGTCTTTGCTCAGCCCACATTTGAAGTTGATCGGATGCACAGACTGGCGAGTTGTTGCTCAGCCCACATACGAAATTGTTGGAAATGTCACTCACAGGCTCATATATCTTCAGTATGGTAAAGGTTAATATGCATTTTTGGCTGGGGGATAAAATTGGCGATTAATTTTCAGACAACATGATAATTATGATTCAACAACAACTTTATTCAATAACATAATTTGATAACAAGCATGAATTATGATCTAAAAATGAAGAAGATTAATTATAAATACCCATACAGTCCACCAACTGGAGTTATAAACAACTAGACTGTCGCAAAGCCGACTTATACCCTTCCACAAGTCCTTGTCAACAATGAAAAGCCATTTTCCATCAAAGGGCCATAACTCTGTCACAAGTCCATGGATGGTAACCAAAATATCATTTGCACATCTCTGCCTGATACTGATCACATCTGCAAAGTTTCAATCAACTCAATCGATTAGTTGCTGAGAAAATTTCAAGACAAAAAAAAGAGTAACAGACTAACAAGCTGACTCCTATATACCCAACAGACATAGTTTGGAAAGGGGGGGGGGGGGGGGGAGGGGGTATAATGAAGACACTCATTTAACACTAACCCCTTGTCTTCAAAAAGTTTTGGAAAACATGTACAGTTAGATCTAAGCCCTAAACTAATCTTTCCAATCAAAATCATTCTAAATCATTCACTCAGTGTTCCATTCATTCATTCATTCCAAACACTCACTCAAATAAACGCTCCAAAACCATAAGAAAAAACTTTAAAATTGTCCAAGAGGATCAACATTTAGTTCAAATCGATCAAAGTATTCTACAATCTTATTGTCTGGTGTGGCTTTTAAAGTGTCTGATTGGTCCATGAAGACACACAAACAGTAAAGTATGTATATTTTATTAAAGGGAGGTAAAAGATATCGCTCATTTTGTTCATTATAACCAAAATTATTTGGAATACCCCCCCCCCCCTTTAATTTCACTCAAAAGTCACTCTACACACTCATTCATTTTCATTCCAAAATCATTCATCTTGTCAATTTACCATGTCCTTAATTGTACCATTAACTCAGGAAAAATGAACATAAGCCTTTACACTATATTTTCAAAATAAATTCACTGATCTGTCAGTGAGATCGTCAGATGATAATCTACTATAATTTTTGACAATCCATCATGAAGTATTAGAGAAAGATTAGTAAATTTGTTAGTCCTTATCACAGTATCAACATTCGACTGACGATGTTACATAATATTACAAATATTACAAAAGCATGACTGTATGCCAAAACTCACAAGATTATCAAGAATCTTGGAAAATTTCATCCAAGATCACCTAAAATTGTAAACAATTTTCTTGTATATTGACACTTTACACAAAGGCTCCTTTTTCTATGATGCAGCATGAAATTCTAGATAATAAGCCAAAGATTGCCTAATGTCTAATATTCATTGAAGTATCATAAATAAAGGAGTTATGTAAACAAGTTATGTAAACAAGAAATTTCACATGAAGGCCTAATTTTTCTGTAACAAAATGAACAAGAGCACCGCAAGCAGGTGCCAACACTCTGCTATTAATTATTTCTTAGGCAAATGCAAATTTATGAACTTGGTACCTACAGAAAGGTCTTGTACCAAGCAATGATCATTTGAAATATGAAGGCTCTTTGACTAACCATTCAAAAATTATAACCAAGGTTAAATTTTTCAAACAAATTTGACCTTGAAAAATGACCTTGACTAATGACCTTGAACTTGGTACCTACAGAAAGGTCTTGTCCCAAGCAATAATCATGTGAAACATGAAGGCTCCATGACTTACCATTCAAAAGTTATGACCAAGGTTAAATTTTTAGCTCAACTGAGCACATCGTGCTCAAAGTGAGCTTTTGTGATCATTGAATGTCCGTCGTCTGTCGTGCGTCGTGGCTCGTCTGTCGTCCGACGTCAACAATTTAAGTGTTTACACTCTAGAGGCCACAAATATGATCCAATCTTCATGAAACTTGGTCAGAATGTTCGTCCGGTCACAAGGATAAACCCTATCTAAAATTGGAAGGATCTATGCAATATCATGGCAAAAGGAGCATTATTGACAATTTTCTTGTTTACACTCTAGAGGCCACAAATATGGTCCAATCATTATGAAACTTGGTGAGAATGTTTGACAGGTCACGAGGATGAACCCTATCGAAAATGGGAAGGATCCATGCCATATCACCGGAAAAGGGGCCTTAATGACAATTTTCTTGTTTACACTCTAGAGACCACAAATATGGTCCAATCTTGATGAAACTTGGTCAGAATGTTGGTCAGGTCACAAAGATCACCCCTATTGAAAATTGGAAGGATCCATGCCATATCACAGGAAAAGGGGCCTTATTGACAATTTTCTTGTTTATGCTCTTGAGGCCACAAATATGAGCCAATCTTAATGAAACTGGGTCAAAATGTAGGCCAAGTCACAAGGATGAACCCTATTGAAAATGGGAAGGATCCATGCCATATCACTGGAAAAGGGGCCTTAATGACAATTTTCTTGTTTACACTCTTGAGGCCACAAAAATTTGCCAATCTTAATGAAACTGGGTCAGAATGTTTGCCGAGTCACAAGGATGAACCCTATTGAAAATGGAAAGGATCCATGCCATATCGTGGGAAAAGGGGTCTTAATGGCAATTTTCTTGTTTATGCTCTAGAGGCTTCAAATATTGCCCAATCTTCATGAAACTTGGTTAAAATGTTGGTCAGGTCACAAAGATGATCCCTTTTGTAAATGGAAAGGATCTGTACCATATCATGGGAAAAGGGGCCTTAATGACAATTATCTTGTTTACACTCTAGAGGCCACATATATTGCCCAATCTTCATGAAACTTGGTCAGAATGTCGGTCAAGTCACAAGGATGAACCCTATCAAAAATAGGAAAGATCCATGTCATATCAAGGGGCCTTAATGATTTTTTTTGTTATAAGTCACGATTTTGGCCCAAACTTCATGAGACTTGGTTTTGTATAGAAATTATTTTCTTTATGACATCTGCCTATTTAATTGATGTGATTTCCAAGGGTTCAAAAAGACTCAGGTGAGCGATCTAGGACCATCTTGGTCCTCCTGTTTAAAGAGATTTGACCTTGAAAAATGAGCTTGACCTTGATTGATTGATTGGAGTTTAACGCTGCTTTCAACATTATTTCAGTTATATCGCGGCAGCTGGAGCACCTAACAATGGTTTCCTGGTATATCTATCACCAGTACAACCATCACATTCCTTCCTAGCCTCCAGCCGCTATCTCACATAGGTCTACGATTATCAACCCATTGGTGAGAGACAAATAGTTGGAAAGAATGAGTGCCGCCGTCGGGGATCGAACCCGCAAACTCTAGATTGACAGCAAATGACCTTGAACTTGGTACCTACAGAAAGGTCTTGTCCCAAGCAATAATCATGTGAAATATGAAGGCTCTATGACTTACCATTCAAAAGTTATGACCAAGGTTAAATTTTTCAAAGAAATTTGACCTTGAAAAATGACCTTGACCTTGACAAATGACCTTGAACTTGGTACCTACATAAAGGTCTTGTCCCAAGCAATAAGCATGTGAAATATGTAGGCTGCATGACATACCATTCAAAAGTTATGACCAAGTTTAAATTTTTTTTAAAGAAATTTGACTTTGAAAAATGACCTTGACCTTGAACTTGACTTTCAACTTGGTACCTACAGAATGGTCTTGTCCCAAGTAATAACCATGTGAAATATGAAGGCTCTACCATTCAAAAGTTATGACCAAGGTTAAAGTTTGTCATGCAAACGCCAACACCAACGAAAACAGCCGAGCTTAAAATCACATGATAAACATTTCGACAAAGTTACATGAGCCAGTGCATGACATTTCCAACAATTTGGCATTTGCGTAAGTTGCAAATATTGAGCAGCCTAGACAGTCACATATTGCGATAAAAAGATTGTCTTTCTGTCTAAAGATACTTTGAGATCTTATCTTCCTATAAAGCACAAAGTGAAGATCCTGGACAGACTGTGCGGATGCACAGGCTGACCAAAGTCTTTGCTTGGCCCACATTTGAAATTGTTGGAAATATCATGCACAGGCTCACACAAAAATCTAAGCATGTAGTAATTCATTGAATTGATGCTAAAATAAAATGAAATGGCTCAATCTGAAAGAGTTGTAACTGCCTATATATAGGGGTCAAAATACCCTTTTGCATTTTATACAGAAATAAACTGTAACATATTTCCCCACGTGATGCAATTTCAAACAAGAGGGCCATAGTGGCCCTAAATCGCTCACCTGAATGAACTGTCAAAAATTGTTTAAAGTAGATTTAGAGACGATGAAGAATTCTTACCAAAATTTCAGGTTGATTGGGCAAAAAATGATGCCTCTACACAGCTTACAAGGTTTTTCTTAGATTTGATCCCAGGACCTAGTTTTTGACCCCACTTGACCCATTTTCAAACTTGACCTAGATTTCATCCAGATAAGCATTCTGACCAATTTTCAGGTTGATCGGGCAAAAACTTTGGCTTCTAGAGTGTCTACAAGGTTTTTCTAATATTTGACCCGTGACCACATTTTTGACCCCACTTGACCTAATTTCAAACTTGCTTGAGAAAAATATCAAGACAATCATTCTGACCAAATTTTAGGTTGATTGGGCAAAAAACATGGCTTCTAGAGGGTCTACTAGGTTTTTCTAAGATTTGACCCCGTGACCTCATTTTTGACCCCACTTGACCCAATTTTGAACTTGTCATAGATTTTATCAGGACAATCATTCTGACCAAAATTTCAGGTTGATTGAGAAAAAAATGTGGCTTCTAGAGTGTCTACAAGGTTTTTCTAATATTTGACCCCGTGACCTCATTTTTGACCCCACTTGACCCAATTTCGAACTTGTCCCAGATATCTTCAGGACAATCATTCTGACCAAATTTCAGGTTGATTGGGCAAAAAATATGGCTTCTAGAGTGTCTACAAGGTTTTTCTAATATTTGACCCCGTGACCTCATTTTTGACCCCACTTGACCCAATTTTGAACTTGTCCAAGATTTCATAAAGCCAATCATTCTGACCAAATTTCAGGTTGATTGGGCAAAAAATGTGGCCTCTAGAGTGCATACAAGGTTTTTCTAAGATTTGACCCTGTGACCTTGTTTTTGACCCCACTTGACCCAAATTCGAACTTGTCCAAGATTTTATCAAGACAATCATTCAGGCTAAATTAGGTGTTAATTGGGCAAAAAATATGGCCTCTAGAGAGCATACAAGGTTTTTCTAAGATTTGACCCTGTGACCTAGTTTTTGACCCCACTTGACCCAATTTCAATCTTGTCTGAGATTTCATCAAGACAATCGTTCTGACCAAATTTTAGATTGATTGGGCAAAAAATATGGCCTCTAGAGTACATGCAAGGTTTTTCTAAGATTTGACCCTGTGACCTAGTTTTTGACCCCACTTGACCCAATTTCGAACTTGTCCGAGATTTTATCAAGACAATCATTCTGACCAAATTTCAGGTTGATTGGGCAAAAAATGTGGCCTCTAGAGTGCATACAAGGTAAATGTTGACGACACACGACACACGACGGACGACACACGACGGACGACGAACGACGGACGACGGACATCCACCTAACCACAAAAGCTCACCTTGAGCACTTCGTGCTCAGGTGAGCTAAAAATCAAAATTCTTTATTTTATTGGATTGCAATTATTTTGTAAAGTAATTTTATCACTTTTTATCCAATTTACATGTAACTGCCTTTCACACAGAAAATTCTAGAAAGTGAACAATTTCTGTTTGTTGCTTCATATTTCATTTTACAGATATTTTCAAATCTGATAAAGCACATTCTATTTTAAATTATACAGCATAACTATAAGAGTGACAAATGACAGATTAAACAAGGTGGTAAATTGTCACAAGATACGCCCATTACACTGCTGGCTGCTCAAGCATGAAAAACAACAAAAATTAAGATTGGTAGATTTATAGCTCTTGTGCACTGCACTCTGTATTCATGAGAGGAATATAACTACCAAGTTTCAAATCAATTGGACATAAGATGACAGACAAAGAACTGGATGCCACTTGTTGCCAGTCACTCAGGCTGCCACAGTTGATCCCATAATACACCCTGTCTTTCTATGAATGAATAAAAAATCTAGCCTTTTTAAACAAGACCAGGGCCAATGGTTGTAAAACTTTTCTCATTCTCAATTCAAAATTTTCTCAAATTTCAATTTAAGATTAAAGCCGTAATTCTGTTTAAATACTCATTTTAATGAATAAACATAAAAGATAACATTAATAAGTTGTTATAAATAACAACTTATTTATATTATCTTCAATGTTAATACATTCATTTAAATCTAAAATTTGAGAAAATTCTCAGTTGAGCCTGAGAAAAGTTTTATAACCTCGGGCCCTGAGCTCAAGATTAAACTCAAGACAGAGGGAGCAATTTGATATCAACATGAACATTTTCATTATCCATAAATATAATCTACTTTGTTGGTATTCATTGAAATCTTCTAATCTTTCTCCTCAATGAGATCTATCCACCTGTGAAGTTTCATGATTCTAGCTTGCAAACTCTGTGAAATATGCACCGGACACAAAAAAAGTCTACGGACAGATTAACGGACCAACAAGTGCAAAGCAATATTCCCCTCTTCTTCAAAGGTGGGCATAATAACAGCTTCAAAATATCATCACTCCTTGAGAGGAGCCCCTTTCTGGAGTCCTGATTAAAAGTTTTGGAGTAAATTTCTTGAGACATGTATCTTTGTCAGAGGACCTGTTGTTGACCATGGTCTGAATGTCTGGATGTACAGTGCTGCACCTATTCATGACTATCAATCTATCAGCTCAATTAGCCTGTGTCATCTTATCATCTGAAGTGGTATATAGGTATACTCCTCTCTGGAACATGGGTCAGGTTTAAAGATTGAAACCTAAAAATAGAATGATAAAAATATAAACATACTGACAGCCTGACCCTATAAATTAATTAAAGGTTATTGGTGTTTGCATTGTTATCTTTATTTCAGGAAAACACAAGCATATCA
Organism: Fragum whitleyi; assembly: GCA_948146395.1. Classification (NCBI taxonomy): domain Eukaryota; kingdom Metazoa; phylum Mollusca; class Bivalvia; order Cardiida; family Cardiidae; genus Fragum; species Fragum whitleyi. Next base: position 88,679,200 of record OX411545.1, read on the forward strand.
TCAATAAGTTTCTTTCATTAGATTTTGGTTAGTCAACAAATTCTTATCTCACAGTAGGAAAAGTTTGATGATTTCTACAATTTTTTGCTATTCAAATTTTTATGCAGAATTTTTTCTGCTAAATTTCACTAAATTATATGCCTGACAGCCAAGGTTATCAGATTATACTTGTTATGAAAAATGTTAACAATATGCCATTACTTGTACTATTATTAGAGGTTGGGGGTGGAGGGAATGGGGGTGGGCTAGGGTAAGACTTACCAATTGTTATTAGCTGAATAAGATAAACCGAAATAAGACATACCATTCAGAACTTCTATGATAATAGTAGCCTTCTATTGTAGCCTGTGACTTTTGGAAACATATATAATAAAACCCGGCAAACGATGCACCATTTATATCTTTTATAGTATGGTCTGGGACTAAAAAATGTTCCTGCAAAACAAAACAAGTCAATTCAATACAGGGCTCGTGTTAACCCCTTAAACCAGGGTTTTGAGTCCCAAATATCTTAGTTTGACCCTTAGAAATTTCATTGTGACACCCTCGAGAGGAAATTCTAAGGGCCAAAACTTTTTGATGCCTCTATGCACTATCTAGAATTTTTAGGATCAATTGCTTACACCCTATATTTACAAGAAAAGGTCAATTGACTCAAACCTACAAAATTATATTAATTACAAGCTCTTTCTGTTCTTTTGACCCCTAGGGTTTAATTTGTTTTGACCCCTAGGGTTTAATGGGTAAGGGGTCAATAACTCTCTAATTTCAAGCACTAGCAATAGCCCTGCAATAGCTGGTACATCTTTCCAAGAGGTACAGATAAGAGGGGGTAAAGCCATTATAAAATCTTTTTTTCAATGAAATACTATGTTGAGGGTACTAATTTGAACCATCTTGGCGAGATGACTCAAATGAGTACCAGAAAATAGGGTTTTAGCTACAATTAGTGAAATACTTTGATCTAAAATCCAAAATAACCCCTCCTTCTGGAGCTTTGTTTCCAATCCATGCTCACCTTAGAAAGGTGTATTGGATAGTTTTTGAATATTATCAAAATGAATATGAAGCTAATTTTAATGTAAGAGATTGCAATTTTCTTTAACCAACATAACTTTAGATATAGTTTTACTTCTTTGTCAGTGTTCCCAAAACCCCCCAAATGGAGGTGATTTACCCACAAATTTTGCAACCAGCCTTCTTTGTGTTATAAAGAGTGGGTACATGCACGTAGTAAAATAACCATTTTTACCCCCACATTGAAAAGCAGAGGAAACACTGTTGGTAGGTCACTCCTATTCTTCATCCTTTATTTTTTATTTCTACTCGAGGACAATGCCATAAAGGGTTAAAATACTCTTATTTCCATTGTGGTCCTAACTCATACCAGATCTTATCAAGAACTTAGAGAGAGGCAATAGTTTCTAACCATTGCTTCCCACTTATACAGCTGGGTGTACTTCGGCCAAATTATTTCTGGCTAGGATCCTACCCTGGCGTGGACTGGTTACACTGTCAACTATAAGAATAGCCTATTCTAGGCTACTTTAATAGAAGATACTGGGATCAGTCTAAAACTGGTAGCCCACAGTCTGAGAGATACTCTGATATAGCAAGGAACAATACCTAGCCTGGGCTAGAAATAAGTTGGCCCTGGCTGTGGTAATGTGTCCTGTCCAAATACACTAACGGCCTCCATCTGGGCTCAAACCTGCAGCCATCAGGTTACTAGATGAGCATGCTTACCACTCAACCAATGGGCCCGACAAACCCTAAAACCCTTTTAGTGTGAGTACTCATAGGAATCATTTGATTACCCTCCACATGCGATACAATGGAACAATAATGAAGTGATCATTTATGAGTTCACTACCAATTCTCCTTACTAGAGCTCTGTATGTTAGACAAGGTATATGTATAAAGTTAAATCATTATTTAGATCAAAGTGAGAAACTAAGAATGATCTATAACCCACCCTAGACAATACACCACATAGATTACAGAATAATTTGCTACCTACCCTGGACAATTCACAACAAAGATTACAGAATAGCTGAGCCAACATGGTAAATTAAATAATAAAAATGCCTCCTTGGAGGCCAAATAATCAAGGAATGGCAAAATACATGGAAATAAACCTTTAGTTGATTCTTTCAGTATGATTTATAAAACAGGAACCTAAATTACGAGAATTCAGCATAATTCTATTGTAAGAACTTATGAATATATAGGCACTTACAAAAGTATTGTACTGAGTTCTTGATATGGTTCTCCAATTTGCCAGGTTTTGGGTTAAATCAAACTTTGCCCTTCTACATGTAACTCTGAGAAAAGCATAGTAAACAACAAGAGCACCTATGGGTGAATACGCTTGGCTGTTGAGTGCTGGATAGTGATGAAAAATCTAAGTTTGAAGAGGGGCATAATTTGTCCAAAGGCATCTAGAGTTATTTCCCTTGATAGTAAAGATTGCTCTATTTATAGTGCACATGTGTGCCAAGTTTCAAGTGAATGCCTTCAGTAGAACTAGAGATATGACAAAATGTCAAAGTTTTAACACAACAACAATGATGACAATGCCAAGGCTACAGCAATACCTCTGGTTTTCTCTGAAAACAGCCGAGCTAATAAATCATATTAAAACAAAACTTACTTTCCATCTCATAAACACAAAATCTGTTGATTTTAATTCTTCATAGTCAAATTTATCTGAGTTAAAGTTCTTGAACTGATAAAAGGATAAAAACTTCCCCTGAAAAAAAAAGAGATTTAAGATTACATTACATCTTCAGGTACCGGGTAATGGATACATTATAGTTCTGCAATATTTTTGAAGTCATGAACTTTAACAGTGTTAACCGAGGATTCCTGATGATTTTATTTAGAAACCTCTGTTAACAATGTGAAAGAACATGATTTCCAAAATTTTGCAGAACTGTTATGGGTCCACTACCTTAAACAAGAAAACTAGATATGATTATTTATTAAACAAGATGTGTTTGTGAAACAAAAATGCCCCTGTAACAGCAATTTTTTAAAAATGTTAACCTTGACAGATAACCTGAAACCTTATAATTTGACCTTGACCTTGATACCAAGGGATGCTTATCACTGAGATCTTTCATCATGCAAATTATGAGAAAGGATTCTAAAATAGGCTTGAATGAACTGAACAGGTAAAGTTAAAACCTAAAGTTTTTAAGAAGTTTGACCTTGATCTAGTCACCTGACCTTGACCTTGATATCTATAGAAACACATTATTGAGATCTATCATCAGCCCTAATATTAGGCTTTTATCTTGAATAGACATGATAATATTGGTAATGACAAGTTTTTTGGTTAAGTTTTCGAGTTATTTGACCTTTATAGATGACCTTATCCTTGTCACATGACCTTGACTTTGGCATCAGCAGATGAATATCATTGAGATCTATCATCATGCCAAATATTAGGCCTCTATCTTTAAAAGCCTTGGAAATATTGGCAATATTAAGTTTTTTGGTTAAGTTTTCGGGTTATTTGACCTTGACAGATGACCTTAACCTTGTCAAATGACCTTGACTTTGGCATTAGCAGATGTGTATCATTATGAAATATCATCATGCCAAATATTAAGCCTCTATCTTGAATAGCTTTGGAAATATTGACAATGTTAAGTTTTTTGGTTAAGTTTTCGAGTTATTTGACCTTGACAGATGAACTTAACCTTGTCACATAACCTTGACTTTGTTTTCAGCAGATGCATATCATTGAGATCTATCACCATGCCAAATATGAGGCTTCTATCTTGGAAAGCCTTGAAAATATTGGCAATGTTAAGTTTTTTAGCTAAGTTTTGTAGACAGACAGACAAATAGATGGATGGACAGATGGACGGACAGACAGACAACAGTAAAACAATATGCCCCCGACCTTTTTATAAGGGGCATAAAAATCTTAACCACATTAAAAGATGTTAGATAGGCATTAGAAAAGACACAAGAAGGTTCATATGCCATTCCATTCTGATTGGCTTATAACTGATTGATTTCATTACCCAATGAAAACAATTTTGATTGCACAGCTTTTCATAAGCTTCTTCAAAAAGTAGTCCCTTTAACAAGCTATGCTATTATGGATAAACCTTAACATTTTTGCTTCAAGATAATGAAATAATAATGTATGAAGATTTCGTGGAGGCACGTACGAAACTACAAAAACTTACCCAATGTTTTCTGTCTACTTCCTCATCTGCATCCCATTTTCGCGTCAAAAATGGATGTTTTTGGCTGATAATTTCACCGTCAAAGAATGTTGTTAAGGTTGGATATTCCTCGGTCAGGCCCTTTATCTTAAGGTATCCACATAAATATGATGTCTGCATGTCAACATGCTAAAACAACAAAAATGTGACACTTAAACAGGATTTAACAGACATCAACAAAATAGGGATCAAAGGACAACATCATTGGGATGTTAGGGGTACTTTCTTTAATTTTGGGAGTCCCTGCTTTAGGTATAGACTAATTCTTTTATGATATTAATCTTGTATTTTGTAGATTGAGAGCTATTCCCTGGTAAATGGTAAAGAAATTGATAGAAGTAAATTGAAATTGTGGCCCAAATTTAGGTAAGAATTGAAGACTGTTTTAAGAAGCCTTCAATTCTTTCCTGAAGTTGATCCCCAGAGTGTCTATGGGACTCATGTCATATAGTTTTGAGGGTCCTGCAGGGACCCGTTTTACTAAACGTCTTACGAAAAAATTGATCGTAAGTCAAAATCACAAATCGTACCTGGTGTTTTCATTCATTGGTAGATTCTGCCTTGCAATATCTCATCAGAATCATCTTTAGAAGACGATTCCAATGAGATGATGCATGGCGGAATTCCATTTTTAGTTACTTATTTAGAAGCAACTTAAAATTTTGACATACACAAAAAAATGATCGTAAAATGCTTAGTAAAACGGGCCCCTGGCTAGTTATATTTGTGTCGCAGACACACAATACCTGCGTCCCTTAAAACTCTGGCTTAAGGCTTTCACAATGTTTAGAGAAGTTTCCCAATGAAAATCATTAGCTCGGTTAACATTGTTAAAGTTCATTACTTATGAAGCGTTGCAGAACTATCATGGGCCCACTACCTTAAAGTTTTCCTATTTTTTGTTTTTTTTTTAAATTTTATGTTTGTCAAACCTTAAAGAGGTTACAGACAACAATGAAAAGAGGGTTCATTTTGAGAAGAAACTGTCCTATTTGGTGGAAAATATTGAGGAACAAGGTGACAAATTGTCTTAAGATACACCAGTTACACTGCTGGATATCAAAGTATGAAAAACATCAAAAAGGGATTACTCAAAAATTGAGTGATGTAGAGTTACTATTCTTGTGGAATGTACTCTGCAATATTCAGGGGAATATAACTGCTATAACTGCCAAGTCAATTGGACAAAAGTTGACAAGGTTATGCTACAGACAAAGAAATGGACACTGGATGCTCCTGGTGATCATTTAATAAGATGTCACAAAAAAAAAATCATTTTTTTATATTGAAGTATTATGTGATCACCTGTGATGTCAAGGATGTGTACTAGTTTCTTTGAAGCCTATTAACCCTTGTCATGCTGAATAAATTTTGGCTACAAATTTGCATCAAAATTAAAGGGCAAAACACATTGAAAGTACCAACTGTAGGTCAACTTTTATTTGAAAAACTAAATCTATTGACAACTCTGGTTTGAAAGTGAGCAACAGGTGGTGTAGACTAACATCAGACTGCACATTATGTGTAGGCTGATGTTTGTCTATAGCTCCTGCCAAAGCAGGAATATTCCGGGTTCAGCATGACAAGGGTTAAAAGCCCCAAACCAACCTTTCCTTTTTCACCGCCCTAATTAGTTTTTGACTGAAGCAATTAATTCAACATGTGGATCAGCACCCTTTTAGGCAAATTATTTGGGCGCTGACTACCATCCTTGCTGCCCCTAATGTGATGCCACAGCTATGGGTGCCAATTCTTGGCTGTAGGTACTACATATTAATGCAAGAAGTTTAAGTAAAAATGGGGCAATGGGACATGAACAATGCAAAGGTGATCACAATACCAGTGCATAGACAGATGTGATCCATTCAGAGAAGAGGTCCTTCCACCCTAAATGACTTGATGCTTAGGGATACCACTAGCCATAGATTGTCATTTGATTTCTATATCACAGATCAAAATACCTCCTTTTAAATTAAAACATTTATCCAGACAAAAACAACACTGTAGATTACACAATCTGGTTATGAACAGTCTGAGGCAAGATTAAGCTTTAACACTGTATATTTCTTTGGATTAACCTGCACATTTCTGTAAAATGCTGCGGATACAATATCTGTTAAGAGCATTCGAAAAATACAAAATAGAGAGGAGTTGGGGTGGGATTGTGGTTTCCTAGCACATCTATTGCAGAATTTTGATTGAATTATTGCATGAAGTGACCTAATGAAGCCCCCCACCCCAAGCCCCTTTTGGATCTCATGGTGCAGTAAAGAATCTAGCTGCAACACTTTTAAAGCTGTTAGAATGAAAAAGATTAACACAGGCTAACAGTACAAATTAAGGCAAAAACTAAGAAAATCCGGTGATTAGATTTACTTTGTGTTTACATTGATTGATGAGAATTACATTTAAAAATTGATGGGTCAGAGGAAAACAGCTGTTACTGCCTAAGTGTTTATAGTCAGTTAGAACTGTTTCATGAAAAAAAATAAGAAAAAAATTCTCTCAACAGACTGAGCTAATCGGTAACCAGACAAAATCTCCTCTGAACAAAGTCCTCCTTTATTTCTGTCCACCCTAACAACGACCAAGGTGATTTTGTAATCACTGGCAAATCATTTAAGTAGATTTTGTTGAAGGGGGATTTTGTCCTAGAATCAAGCTAATCAGGCACCAAATGGCTACTACTACAGTCTCTACATCTACATTTACAGTGCAAATCAACTAAACTGAAAATGAGATGGGTAAGTATAAAAAGCTGACTGCTGACCAGCTGACCAGCTGACCACAAGGTATAAACTGCTGACCAATAATTTGCTGACCACTTATTTACCACTTATTCTAGCCCCTGAACACACCCTTTACTTTATGTAATTAGAACACCATTTATTCTATTTATATTTATCATGACTTTGGAAGGTGATTAAACTTTACAATAAAATACCTTTATATTAGAGAGATTAAAAATTTGATTTTTTTATATTCTTGGTTTATTTAAAGGTAAATAGAGAAAATTATTTTTTTTTCTTCAATCTTAGTTTTGAAATGTATCTTATTAGAATGTAAAATAATATGATGGTATTCATTTTATATTAATGATTGTCAGCTTTAATCTAATCTTTCACTCATATATTCTCATTGCAGTCACCAGGTTTTTGGAGCCAACTGACTTTCTATTATAATTAACCCATTAACAGACAACAAATTTTTAGATGGGTCAAAATTTGAAATATGTTTAAGAAAAAATATTAAAAGATTTTTTATGCTTTTATTTATTTATTTATTTATTCATTTTTTTCATTTTTGGAGGGGGGGGGGCTGTTAGAAATCACTGGTATAATTTTGACATTGAAAAATAAATCTATCTTTTAAACAGTCAAACTCAGGCCTTTCCACTATATTTTAGGAATCAACTTCCAAATGCTGAATTAACCCTTGTCAATCTGAATCTGGAATATTCCTGCTTTTGCAGGAGGTATCTTTAGACAAAGATCAGCCTGCACGTGTGCAGTCTGATCTTAGCCTCTGCTACCTGTTTTACCTTTGAACAAGAAAATTTAAACAATAAAATTTTCAGGACCAAAACTTTCACTTCTAATGTAATTCTAATGTAATTTTTCTAAGGTTTTTAATCAGTTTGACAACAGTTTAGTGGTAATTTGTAGACACTAAATAGGTTTGAAATATCTTTTTTTATTCTTTATTCAGCCCAAATTAAAATAACAATTTAGATATTAAGAAAGGCATAATGTTCATCAAGGTATATTAAACCATCAATCCTACAGTAAAAAGATTCATACATGAACATAAATAGGAATCTAGTTTCATACCTCAATGAAATTTAAATCTACCCTCTTCATTGATAATTTAATTAAGATTAATTAAAGTCTCAATTCATTTCTACAATGAATCTTCTGACCAGTACAAATGAAATGTCAGACAACATTCTGCTGTCTGTTATTTATCAAATTATGTCATTATTCTGCTGATAGATTTGAAAAAGAACATCAACAGCTAACTAAATACTGCTGATCAGTATAGTTTTACTGCTTACCACATTCTGCTGACCATAAGTATACAGATATTGACAATATTCCTGGGCCTTCTCTGGGGGTCGCCATTGTCGCCAAATGCGAAAATGAAATGAATTTGGCGATAAAAAAATGAAATTGGCGAAATGACTGGCGACAAAAAAATCTGAACTTTGACCCATCAGCGATTATTGATTTTGACATAGGCTGAGAGGATATTGAGTAGACACATTCATGACAAGGCATGTGTGTGAACTTGTATCCTCTTGGCTACCCATAACACTTCTGTGATTGTTAACAAAAATTCAGAGTCAATTAAATGTTAATTGACACTTAAATATGATCCCCTCAACGATTTTTTCGAAGAAAAATGGCTCCAAATTTGGCTCCTAAAATCCAAATTTGGCTCCATTTTTTTCCATTTGGCGAAAGTGTTGGCGAAAAGAAATTTAAGTCCAGAGAAGGCCCTGATATTCGGCTGACCAGAATGAGAAAACAGCTGACCGAATTTTGCTGACCAGTGTAGATGTAAATGCTGACCACAGTCTGCTGACCATTAGTCAACAAATGAGAATATTCTGCTGACCAGTTTGATTAGCTGACCAAATCTTGCTGTTAAGTATAGCTTAAAACTGATAACCACATTTTGCTGACCATTATTATACAGAAATAGACATTATTTCTGCTAGCCAATAAAGGAAAAGTAGCTGACCAAATCTTGCTGACCAGTTTAGATTAAAACTGCTGACCATATTCTGCTGACCATTATTATACAAATATAGATAATATTCTGCTGACCATAAGAGAAAAATGGCTGACCAAATCTTGTTAACCAGTATAGATTTAACCTGCTAACCACATTCTTACAACCATTATTGGACTTATAATGAGTATAAATTATTTAGCTGACCATTCAAATTCAGAAAAAAAAAACACCAGACAAAATCTTGCTGACAAGTAAAGAATTTAAACACTGACCACATTCTGCTGACATTTATAATTTTTAAGAGAATATTTAGCTGACCAGTTTGAGAAAAAGCTGACCAAATCTTGCTAAACTGGGTAGATTTAAACTGCTGACCACATTTTGCCAAACAATTATTATACTTATATGAACAATATTTCAGCTGACCAATATGAAATAGAGCTGACCAAATATTGCTGGCCAGTATAGATTTAAGCTGACCACATTCTACTGACCATTATTAAACTATTAAGTGGAATAGTGAGCTGACTTGTTTGAGAGAAATAGCTGACCAAATCTTGCTGACCAGTATTGATTAAAACTGCTAACCACATTCTGTTGAAAAATATACAGATATAGAAATATTCTATTGCCAGTATGAAAAAAAAGCCAACCAATCCTCGCTGACCAGTAAAGATTTGAACTGCTGACCACATACTGCTGACTATTATTATACAAATATAAATATTGGACTTGTAATGAGTATGTTTAGTAAACTGGTTTTAGAAAAAAAAGCTGACCAAATTTGCTGACCAGTGTAGATTTAAAATGCTGATCACATTTTGCCCACCATTATTATACAAATATAGACAATATTTCAGCTGACAATTTGACAAAAAGCTGACAGAATCCTGCTGACCAGTATAGATTAAAACTGCTGACTGCATTCTGCTGACCATTAGTCAACAAATGATGAGAATATAAAGCTGGCCACTATGAGAAAAATATCACACAAATTTCCGTCAAATCTTGCTGACCAGTACAGATTTAAACAGCTGACCCCATTCTGCTGACCATTATTGAACAAATATTGGGAATATTAAGCTGACGGGTAAAGGAAATAAAAAGCTGGCCAAATCTTGCTGACCAGTAAAGATTTTAACTGCTGACCACATTCTGCTGACCATTTTTTAAATTAATACTGGTCAGGAGATTGTGGACAGCAGTTAAAATCTTTATTGGTCAGCAAGATTTGGTCAGCTTTTTTTAATAGTACAAATATAAATAATATAAAATTAAATAATATTCTGCTGACCATAAAAGACAAAAAGCTGACCAAATCTTGCTGACCAGTAAAGATTTAAACTGCTGACCACATTCTGCTGACCATTATTGAACAAATTAAGGGAAAATAAAGCTGACCGGTAAAGGACAAATAGCTGACCAAATCTTGCTGACCAGTATAGATTTAAACTACTGACCAAATTCTGCTGACCATTATTGAACAAATAAATAGATTTTTAAACTGACAGGTTTGAGAAAAAAAGGTGACCAAATCTTGTTGACCAATATCAATTAAAACTGTCAACCACATTCAGTTGAGCCTAATTAAACAAATATAGAAATATTCTGCTGACCGGTATACGGACAAAACCCCACAGGGACAAAACCCCACAACCAAAATTTTATACAGTTGACAAAACCCCACACCATCCATTTTTCGACAGTGGACAAAACCCCACACCATCCATTTTTCACAGTGGACAAAACCCCACACTTCATTTTTAAGTAAACAGTTAACAAGACCTAATTCCTACCTAAAATGTTCTTAAATGCATGTAACATAATCATAAACATTGCAAGTATTTTAGCCTGATATCTTTTATCTATATTCTATATCATTAAATTAATGAAGTATTCTATCATGATAACATTCTTAGACCAAGAAAAATACTCTATGCAAATATTTTGTATTCATCATTTTAAAATGTTCTAAGTAATTTTGTAATGAATGCTGATCATTCAACTCTTTCCTTGCTAAATCTAAACTCTGTTTCAAACAAATAGCATATGATGTAGTCTGCATCTAAAAGATAATACTGCTGAACTACAATGAACAGCATGAGAAAGAATAATTGGAAAACTTCATCTTTGAATATAACAATGCAACCATCTAAACTTCATTTCAAAGTAATACCCGGTATTGCACAATTTGTTTGTACTTAGTGAGATAAAGTATATGTTATGTTATGTTTTGTTGCATATCCATTTTAAACTCTATAATTCTACAGTGCTTTGTAGTTATTATTGACACGAATAGATGGGGAAAATAAATGAAATTATCAGTAATGAGTTAGTCAGGTTATTCAAAGAAAATGGTCACGTTTGCTTTAATTACCCATAATCTGTTTTCAATGTGACAAATATCATACTTATAAATAATAACAGTAACCTTTTTAGGTATAATTAACATCTTTTCTATTTCTCATCATTAATTTGTTTAATATGCACAATTATGTTAAATTAATGTCAAAACTATTAATCAGAATGAGACCAAATGTGAAAAATGCAAAGGTTAAATCAAATTGTTGGCTTTCTTCCTCGCTGCACACGTCTCTCAAAGTTGCAAAGGTTTTCAACCTAGTAGTGTAGTCTTCAACATGGTAGTAGAGCAAATGACCAGGCCATAGCATCACAAGAATATCTTAGACATGATAATAAATGGCATTTGAAACATTTTGTTTATACTTTTATGTGTTTAATGTTAGGTAAATAAGGTAGAAATCACCTGCAAATGTTTGTACACAATATTTTTGAAGGATTGAATATTCTGTATTTTGAAGAGTCATTTTGAAGTAGACAAGTTGTTGGGCGATTTTATGTCAATGCCCAATATGAAAGATGATTATGAATCACATTTATGGGGTTTTATCTACTCTTATAATAATGGAGGTGTGGGGTTTTGTCCACTGTGAAAAATGGATGGTGTGGGGTTTTGTCCACTGTCAAAAATGGATGGTGTGGGGTTTTGTCCACTGTATAAAATTTTGGTTGTGGGGTTTTGTCCCTGTGGGGTTTTTTCCTACAATCCTGCTGACCAGTAGGGGAAAAAAGCTGACCAAATTTTACTGACCATTATACAGATAAAGACAATATTTCTGCTGACCTATATGAGAAAAAAAAAAGCTGTACAAATCTTGCTGGCCAGCAAAGATTTAAACTGCTGACCACATCCTGCTGACCATAATTGGACAATTAATTTAAAATCTCAGTTGACTGGTTTGAGAAAAATAGCTGACCAAATCTTGCTGACCAGTAAAGATTTTAACTGCTGACCATTATTACACAGATAAAGACATAATTCCTGCTGACCAATATGACAAAAATAGCTGACCAAATCTTGCTGGCCAGTAAAGATTTAAACTGCTTACCACTTTCTGCTGACCATTATTGAACAAATGAAGAGAATATTAAGCTGACCGGTAAAGGAAAAATAGCTGACCAAATCTTGCTGACCAGTATAAATTTAAACTGCTGACCAAATTCTGCTGACCATTATTGAACAAATAAATAGATTTTTAAACTGACAGGTTTGAGAAAAAAAAGCTTACAAAATCTTCCTGATGAATATCAATTAAAATTGTCAACCACATTTAGTTTAACCATATTATACAAATATAGAAATAAAATGTTGACCAGTGAGAAAAAGCTGACCAAATTTTGCTGACCAGAATACAGATGAAGACAATATTTCTGCTGACCTATACGAAAATTACAGCTATACAAAGCTTGCTGACCAGCAAAGATTTAAACTGCTGACCACATTCTGCTGACCATAATTGGACAATAAATTTGAATTCTCAGTTGACTGGTTTGAGAAAAAAAGCTTTCCAAATTTTGCTGACCAGAATAGATTTAAACTGTTGACCACATTTTGCCATCAATATTGGACAATTAATTTGAATTCCTAGCTGAGTGGTTTGAGAAAAAAAGCTGAACAAATCTTGCTGACCAGTATAGATTTAAACTGCTGACCACATTTTGCTGACCATTATTGAACAAATAAAGGGAAAATAAAGCTGACCTGTAAAGGAAAAATAGCTGACCAAATCTTGCTGACCAGTATAGATTTAAACTACTGACCACATTCTGCTGACCATTATTGAACAAATAATGGGAAAATAAAGCTGACCGGTAAAGGAAAAATAGCTGACCAAATCTTGCTGACCAGTATAGTTTTAAACTGCTGACCACTTTCTGCTGACCATTATTGAACTATGAACTGACTTGCTTGAAAGAAAAAGCTGACCATTCTTGCTGACCAGTATAGATTAAAACTGTTTACCACATTTTATTTATCAATATCATACACATGAAGAAATATTCTGCTAACCAGTATGAGAAAAAAGCTGATCAAATCTTGCTGACAAGTATAGATCTAAACTCCTGACCACATTTTGCTGACCATTATTATAACTGCTGACCACATTCTGCACTTAATTCTTGAGCAAATAAGAAGAATATTTAACTGACTGCTTTGAAAGAAAAAAAGCTGACCAAATCATTGCTTATAATTATTTTCTTACCTTAATTTGAATGTTTTAGTGTCAATGATATGATCCCTTAATCCGAAAATCCATAAACATCCAGAATATGAACCAGAGAGTCTGAAAAAAAGCTTGAGTCTTAGTGACCTTGTCTTGCGGTGATATAAAGAAAATGTTCTTCATTAAAATAAACTTGATTTAGCACAGTCCTGAATATGATTTTATCATAGTCCTAAGAATGCCATGTTTTTGTTGAAATGAAAGATGATTAATAATTTTTCCAATAAACAAACTGACAAGTGTCATAGGAATATACAATCCATAGTTGTTGACACCAAATAAACTTTGCAATGATTAAAATAGGTGTTACTCAGATTCAGTAATTCTCATGCTAGTTTTGAATGTAGGTTAGCTGATGAATGAATACATGAAATTTTCTATTATAAGAACATGATACAGATTGGGGTATGACCATAATCCCCCCCCCCCCATCATCCTTTAAACCAACTAGATTATGTATTATTGATTAGTCATATGAATAAATAATGTTATTATTGACAATTTTTTAGTCTTATAATGGTGTCATAATTACCTTCTCAACACCTCTGCTAAGAAATGGTCTGTGAAACTGTTAAATATGCCAAATAAATTGAAACAATATGCCTACAGAAATACAACAAACAGAACGGGAATGTTCAAGAGTGTTTGAATACGAAAATTATTAAAAAAATAGGAAGAAAAGGATAAATTAGAATGTTGGAAACAACATCCTTTTTCACATAATTTTTCAATGATGTGATTTGGAGTTTAATCATTTATTTAAAAAAAATAGTGATTCCAATTAAGTCAAAATTATAACTAGGATAAAATGCTGTTCTTTGAGGATTATTCAGTATGGTAAAAATGTATATTTATCATATTCATCTTGTCCTACAATGTTTAATATGCAAGTCTGTCATTTGCTTATGTTTACTTAATAGGGGAGGGCATTTGTTCGGGAAGGCTTTTATCTGGGAGGGCTTATGTTTGGGAATTACATGTATGTCTGGGAGAGATTTTGTTCTACACTCATACAGAATACATGAAATGCATGGTAAATGCAGAGAACAGACATTTCACCAACCAACACTCTGTTGAAAGATTTGTTTGATTAAAATTCTGTTTCATGTGACACCCCCTCTATTATAAACCTACTTTATTAATTTTCATGCAGAAATTCAGTCAAAACACTAGCCCTGCTTTCAAGATGAAAAAATATGCACTAAGTGCACGTGAAAATCAGGATAACTGCTTGCACCGTTTTGTAACCCTGAAAGCAAGATTTATCACCCCTTACCCTGAACGCAGGATTCATCACCCCTTACACATAAAGTGATTAAGATAAGGGCCATAAAACCATTAAGACAACAATGGGTGGTTAATTGTATATCTCATTTGGGGGGGGGGGGGGTGTCAATTATATAAGGATAAAACAAGGTCTTTTACTTTCAATCTTCGTCAAAAAACACTGATAAAAGATGCAACAATTTTGTTTTTATAAGAATAATTCTTCATTTACAAAATAGCTGTAGCTATGATATTTAGAAAACTCTTAAATAAAATTGCTGAGTTTAATGTCCTCTTTTTGCTGCAATGTTTCGATTCTGCAGCAAAATTATTATGGGTTATAACATATTTTGATGATGAAAGTATTTTTACCAAAATATTTTCTTAGAAATAAATTCTTTCTTAACATTGCCACAAGTTCAAACTTTTTTTGTATATAAATTTCTACCTTCAATTGATCTAGAACATTTCATCACTTTTTGTTATTTCCTAATTTGCAGATTTGGTTTCATCAGTTTTTATAAGTTGAAATGAATAAAGCTTTAAAGACTTTAAAAAATCATATTCCTTGTTTCAAGAATGAAATATTATACTATGTTTTCACTTTTTTTCAATAAAGGGTGATTGACCCCCTAGGGTGATTCAGAGAGATAAACAAATAGCTTATCAGTAGGGGTCAAGAATATACAACATTCCTTAAACCAGGTCTTTAAAAGGTATATCCAAAAAACAGTCATTAATCTGGACCAATCAGATTACATGGCCCAATTTGCTATGTCTGAATGGTCAATCATGGATGAAAAGTGCACAACCAACTGTCAATCAAAATGTCCCCATCTGTAGCAATATAACTGCAAATCCCTTAGTTCCAAAATAAGCACTATTTAGCATTACACCCCAAAATTTTAAATTGTTTGTTAGAATCTTGCATCAGATCATTTCCAAAAAATGTAATCCTCATTTTGGCATGCATGCACACCATTCAAAGTAAAGACTTTGATTTTTCTTTCAATCCACAATGGAAGGCAAATTTATCTTTTAAAGATTATTCATAATTATGTGAAAATAGAATCTAGAAAGCCATGAATGGCTTGAGTCGCTCCACAGGCTTGAAATTCTTGAAATAGCAAATCTAAGGTTTGACTAAATATTAAGATAATTTGGGTTCTACTGATGTTGAAATGATTTTCAGAAATGCCACTATATAACATATAGAGAAATGACCTCCGCCCATAAAATACATATTTTTCATCTGATCACAATAATTTTTGGCAGACTGATAAAGGGTCACCCAAGGATCATTCCAGTGAAATTTGGTTTATATCCATCAATTACATTCTGAGAAAATGATTTTCAAAGTTTCCACTATATAACATACAGAGAAATGACCTCCACCCATAAAATGCATATATTTCATCCGATCACAATAATTTTTAGTACACTGATAAGGGGTCACACAAGGATCATTCATATAAAATTTAATTGGTATCTATCATTTAGAATTTGAGAAAAGTCACTTTTTACCATATTTGGAAATTAGCCTCGCCCATTAAATCCATGTTTTTCATTGGATCAAAATTTCTTGAACAACTTTGAAAGAGGGTCATCCAAGGATCATTCCTGTGAAGTTTGGTTGAAATTTATCCAGTAGTTTCTGAGAAGATTTTTAAAGAAAAAGTTTACGACCAGACGCGAGCACGCACGCACAGACGGACGACCGCACGATGGACACAACGCCATGACAATAGCCCCAGTGGCTTTCAGCCAGTGGAGCTAAAAAAGGAAAACCTAAAGAAAATTTTGAAAGTGACGATCAATTTCTCCTTTTCCCACAACATTGTCCCAATTATAGCACCATTTAAAGTTATACCCTTTTTTGCTCCTGCAACCTCTTTTAATTTGGGCCAATGGAATTTGTAGGGAAAAGGTGAAGATTTAAATTGTAATCTCCTTATCTGTAGCCCTTTAATCATCTAGCTCTTATTTTTTCTCTCTCTTCAATATATTACAGTTAATAAAATTATGGTCTAATCTGAAAACCAAAAAAGCTGGTTGCTTTGATGTGATTGTTTATTGTTTTGTTTTTGTTTTCATCTTCTTTTTGCTGGGGGCTAAGAAAATATGTAGCAGGAGATTCTAGGACAAAATCCCCTCCCGACAAAATCCCCTCAACAGTTTTTTGACATGGCGGACAGAATCCCCTCGGTCATCTTAACCCTTGTCATGCTGAACCCGGAATATTTCTGCTTTGGCAGGAGCTATAGACAAACATCAGCCTGCACATATGTGCAGTCTGATGTTAGTCCACACCACCTGTTTCTCACTTTCAAACCAGAATTGTCAATAGATTTAGTTTTTCAAATAAAAATTGACCTACAGTTTGGACCTTCAGTGCTTTTTACCAATTGATTTTGATCGAAAATTTTAGCCAAAACTTATTCAGCATGACAAGGGTTAACAACGCGAACATAATCCCCTCAATCCGTTTTTTGAGGCAGACAGAATCCCCTCCATTAATTTGTTTGTCCTCTGAATCACCCTTAGGGTCAATCATCCTTTATATTCTACTCATGACATTTACAATAATTGGTAATCATACTGTCATTTATTGATATAAAAAGGGTTTAATAAAAAGAATTTTTACATCTTATTAAACAGTAAGTTCCCATTTTTTTTAGCTCAACATGAGCTTTTGTGATCATAGAATGTCCGTCGTCCTTGTGGGGTGTGCATCATGCGTCGTCATCCGTCAACAATTTAAGTGTTTACACTCTAGAGGCCACAAGTATGATCTAATCTTCATGAAACTTGGTCAGAATATTGGTCAGCTCACAAGGATTAACCCTATTGAAAATGGGAAGAATCCATGCCATATCACAGGAAAAGGGGCCTTAATGACAATTCCTTGTTTATACTCTAGAAGACACAAATTTGGCCCAAAATTCATGAAACTTGGTAAGAATGTAGGTAAGGTCACAAGAATTAAACCTTTTGAAAGTATGGAGAATCCATGCCATATCACAGGAAAAAGGGCCTCAATGCGGTTTGCTTGTTTATACTCTGGAAGACACAAATTTGGCCCAAAATTCATGAAACTTGGTATGAATGTTGGTAAGGTCACAAAGATGAACCCTATTGAAAACGGGAAGGATCCATGCCATATCAAAGTTCAAGTTCAAAGTGTTTAATGGCATATAAACATATTGTTTTTCGCCAGTACATATACAATATTACAAAACAGTACAGTACAGCATGAGGACTAAAGAATAGTTATTTAGTCAGGAAAACTTTTGTAATAATTTTCAGAACTTCAATAATATTATACCTATGACAAAAAAATATATTCGGATATGCAAGTAATGCTCTCCTGTAGACATAAACTACTCTTATCTAAACATGGCAAGAATAACATTCAGTGTAATGTTTAGGAAGAAGGAACTCATTGGTTAATGTGATCTTCTTCCCAAATACCACACTAGTACTTAAATTCCCGATTTCCAATTTCCAGATCAGACAGACTATAAAGAACAACTTTTCAGCTTATAACCCAAATTAGGATTAGTCTAGATAATAATGGAAAGTTCCTACATCTTTTGTATGATGAGGGTACTTGATCAAAAGTGATGAATAAGAAGATGAAACACATGCAATTGTTTTTTGATGAATTATGACTACTCAATTCTATATTTCGCAATGGTTGGTGTGTTTATCTGGGAGGAAGGCCATAGTTCATCGTGAATAATTCAGTGGCTGATCTATAACTTCTCCCCAAAAAATTACATACTTTAAGCTGTTGACATATTGTTATCTAACCTTGAATGCTTTTTTCCCTTAAGTCGTTTGCATAGTATATAAATTTGCTCAGATTGAGAATTGTTCTTTTTGATGTAGATTCCAGCAGAAGTTTGAATTTAGTATCACGGGAAAAGGGGCCTTAATGGCAATTTTCTTGTTTTTACTCTGGAAGACACAAATTAGACCCAAAATTCATGAAACTTGGTCAGAATGTTGCCGAAGTCACAAGAATTAAACTTTCTGAAAGAAGGAAGGTTCCATGCCATATCGCAGGAAAATGGGCCTTCATGAAAATTCTCTTGTTTACACTCTAGAAGCCACAAATATGGCCCAAATTTCATGAAACTTGGTCAGAATGTTCGTAAGGACACAAGGATAAACCTTTTTAAAATGGGAAGGATCCATGCCATATCATGCCATAAAAGGGCCTTAGGGACAATCTTCTTCTTTATTCTGGAGAGGCATGAAGTATGGCCCAAACTATTTGAAATTTGGTCAGAATATGTATAAGGTCACAAAGATGAAGCCTTTAGAAAATTGGAAAGATCCCTGCCATTTCACAGGATAAGGGTCCTAGATGAAGATTTTATTTCTTTCCCTTTAGTTTCATTACATACACTTATGTTCAAATAAGGTCAGCGTTAAGGCATATCCTGGACACACACACAAAAAAGTGTTGACATCTACCTATTTAATTGATGTGATGTCTCAGAGGTCAAAGAGACTCAGGTAAGCGATCTAGGACCATCATGGCCCTCTACTGTGATTAAATACAACATCCAGTTTAGGATGTAACAAAAAAGTTCTAGATTCTAGATAAATTCAGGGGTATGTTTTTATATACACAAAAAGGCTGCTACAGTAATGTTTAAAAAAAATAATCAAAAGAAAAAGAATTGTTTACTATATTTTTATCTCCTTCCAAATATGTTACTAACCCATAAAAAGAATCAAAATATTACAGCAACAGAAGAACAACATTTTACCCCTTTACAATTATTCCGGGCTATCTTATTTTAGAGTTTCTTAATATCATAACTTCAGCTATTAGTTGGTGGAGGGAATTATGTTTGTAAAAAAAAATAATCATCTTTTATTAGTGTTTTTTGGACAAAGATTGATAGTTTAAAGTTATGTGGCAACATTTTTTTTTTCTTTGTCATATTTGAAATTGAGACAAAAAAAGATAAAAAACATTCCTGAAAATGATAGAATAAGATGAGATATTTAGTAAATTGAAATAATTTAACCAATAAATAACAAAATAATGTTTTCAATATATGCCACTGTATGTGTATCTCTCTCAAAAAAATGCAACTCCAGAACAAGCTAGAGTATGCTAGGTGATTAAGTGATCAAGATAATGGTCCAAGAAATATGTAAGATAACAATGGGGCCTTACTTGTATATCTCAATTATTTTTTATATATATATATATATATATATTATTTTTTTTTTTTTTTGAGGGGAGAGAGAATGTCAAATAAAGAAGG